>VXAB01012788.1:0-10281 GCA_013399175.1 Odontophorus gujanensis
CCATTCCTCACTGACGGTGTCTATTGTGTTTCATGAAGGGATGCCCCTTTTAACTCATCCCACTGACTACTTCATCCATTTCCTATTTTGAACCCAATTGCTTCAGTAGATATTTGGTTGTTCAACTATGTGCCACATGTGTGGGTTTCGTTTCCTAGTCCTGTCAGTATACCACAAACTCTCTGGAATGGGTTATTTGCCTTCTTGTACAGGACTTCCTACTGTTGATGTAACTGTAGTAGATTTTGTCATCTGGCTGTGATAAATTACTGGACCCAATATTTTCTGTAATCCTTCTTTATATGGATAAGAGGAAAAGGAACTTCATTGATTCATATACGTGACACAGCATGCTACTTTTTGAGACTGGGCTACTCCTGTCTTAGGAATCCTGTCATGTCTTTCACCTACTATAGCTTCAGCTGTCTGTTATTGTCTCCATTGCTTATAATGCAGCACATGTGGACAGTAATTGTGTGTCTCTCTGAATCATACTGTATAATTTTCCTGCTCTTTGCCAAATCTGGGACCAAAACCCTATATGAGTGTGAACACCATTCTGTCATTGCCACATATGCCACCCAAATCCAACATGAATCACATGCATATGTAACTTGGTGGTAAGAATGGGGTAAAAAATGCCTGATGTCTGCACCTGTTCTACTACTAGCTTCACCTGCTCTAAGTTGTTATGTTATTGGCCCCAGTCCCACACCTGGCCTTTTGTTAAAAATTGGCATGAGAGCCTTAAAATCTGTGCTAAATATGGTATAAATGACTGTCAATATCCCAATATACATAAAAGCTATTTTAGATGTTTTACTGTATTTTGGCACAGGGAATGCTTGTATCTTGTCAATAACCACATTATGTAGGGCTTATGAATCAATCAATCATACAACATCCAGAAGTGTTACAGGTAATCCAGGTGTACCTTTTGAGGATTGATGGCCCAGGCTTTCTCCTGTAAATAAGAGGCTCTTTGCCCCAGTCTGAGGGGGCAAAATACACCTTGACATGTATTGATGCTGTATGTGGAGTTATACAGGCTGATTTAGTGCCATAAGCTGATAAAGCCAGCAGAATCAGGGGTCTTACCATATGGCATCATATGTCACCCCGTAAGTCATGGAAAGTAATCAACCAGCACAGTTCAATGTGAGTTTTGTACAGAAATGGGACAAAAATAATAACACTGAAGAACATTTCCACTTATCATACAAACTCACTGGAGCAGGTCTTACAGAACATTATAATAGCATATTGGAACCAGCACTTCAGGCTAACAGTCTATGAAGGGGTGGACAACATTACTACGTGAGGTATTAAGAAATGTAAATGAAAGACCTTGAGATCACTGTCGTGAGCCAGTGTTTTATACATGCACTACTCACTATCTGGGTTTCTCTACTAGGACGCAGACAATGGGGTCAGAAAAACATGTAAAGTTGCACATTGGTATCATGAACATCTTTCTGCCCCCTGTGCCTGCTACACTTGTAACCAAGTAATCACATGGGAGAAAGGCCCTAGTTTGTACAATCAGAGCCAAAACAGTGTGGCCCCCTGGAGGCCATTATAGAAAAGAGAATTTTTGTAACCTTCAGGTGATTAGTAACTTGCTCAGTAAAATACCTGACACACTGATTTTTGTTGTGCAAGGAAGTCTTCAATGAAATAGGACTGCAAGCAAAAATGGATAGCTGACCTTCAATGAAATGACTGCAAAAATAATGGATAGAGTTGAATGTGGAATTGTCTCCTGTTGACAGACTGACACAGTATATGTAATAATGTAGACTGGATCTCACCTATAGCAGTGAGGATAAAACATCAGGAACCATACTGTGTCAGATGGAACTCTCCTAGGGGAACTAATGTATGAGTAGGAAATTTACCCAAAAACTGATGTGAGAACACTACCTTGCCCAAATCCTAGAATAAGAATCCTAGTAAATCTTTGGTCAATATGTCTGACAATACTTTTACCTTTTAACTTGACTGGACAGTGCACAAGGAAGGTCATCTTGTTGGCCAGACACCATTGGTATCTTCTGGGAGAAAACTGCAGAGTGAACACGCTATTGGCCAGACTTCCCCAGAAATGTGAGTTTCTATTTAACTAATGAATATTAACTTAACCTCCATGTATATTCTTAGAGATAAGTAAAGCATACACAGTAGTGCTGGTGTTTTTGCATTACAGCCTTTAATCCAGCACACCAAAGAAGCCTTCATTAGAGAATGGGCATGGCATAAATCTAGAAATGAAAAGGTACAAAGGAAACAAAAACACTGCCCACATCATTAGCAGAGATGACTTGCATTAAAGATGAGCTTGTCAGAAAATTAATACCTATATCAGTGGTACATCTGGGCCTGCAGCAATGAGGGGTGAGTATAAAAGGCAGCCCAATTCCAAGCTCTCCCATCCACTTCTCTTGCCTCCTTCTCACTGGGAACCAGGTAAGTGTGAAGCCCTTTCTCCTCCTCTTGCGAAGTGAGATTTTGCCTCACTGGGCATCTTATTCAATAGTGACTCTTTCCTATGCTATTGGAGCTCCTTGCTATGAGAGACTATGGAGTGGATAAGGTCTGCTCAGAGAGGATGGGACATAGCTTAAATGGCTTGTGATTTATGCACTCAAAGCAAGACTCCTTGGACCATACTGTTCTTTGCAGGGTCTTGGCATGACAAAGAGATATAACCTCCTGTCATGGACTCCATCTGTGTCCTTAGCAGTTGCCTTGGCTCTTTTGTGAGAGGCTATGCAGGTTGCCCCTCAAATACCCATGTGCTCTCCTTCTTCTTAACCCTCTCTCCTAGGTATACCTTCATTCTCAAGACATGTCCTGCTACACCCAGTGCGTGCCATGCCGGCCCTGTGGCCCAACCCCTCTGGCCAGCAGCTGCAATGAGCCCTGTGTCAGGCAGTGCCAGGCCTCCAACGTTGTCATTGAGCCCTCTCCCGTGGTGGTGACCCTGCCTGGACCCATCCTCAGCTCCTTCCCACAGAACACTGTTGTGGGATCCTCCACCTCCGCTGCCGTTGGCAGCATCCTCAGCTCTGAGGGTGTGCCAATCACCTCAGGGGGCTTTAACCTCTCTGGCTTCGGCAGCCGCTACTGTGGCAGAAGGTGCAACCCCTGCTAAATGTGCTGGCCACAGTCCCGGAGAAATTCTTCCAGAAACCACAAACATGGCACTGGATCAAGAGGGAATCTACCAGCAACTGCTTTCAGAATACCTGACCATCCTCAGCTACTCCAGCAAGTGCTGACAGGAAGGGGAGGCTTGGGCTTTCTGAAAACCTCACTCATGTCTCCCATTTCTCCACATCTCTCTCTCTAAATTTTCTTTTTTCTCTCTTTCTTTTTCCTCTGGGCTTTGAGTCTCCTTAGAGCTAGCCCATCCTCTGCCAGAAAGGCAGGCATGTGCCTTGCAAGAACTCAAACATGGGATCAGGTGAATCCTGCACTGTGTTTAGAGTGAATTTGGTTTCCTCTTTAAACATTCATTAAAGATTTCTGCATATCAGTTTGGGTTTTTGGTGTTACTTCCCACAGAGAATGCCCTTCAGAGCTGGGAGAATGACTTTGCTCTTGGTGGGTGTAAGATGAGTGTTTAAGGAAACCCTTTTCCACTCACAGAAGAATGGAAAGTTGTGACATGCTGCAGAGGCTGCTTTCTTGGGCACTATCTCTTGCAGCTTAAGAAGATATCCCTGGCTATTGCACAGTAAGTGGGTATTGTCCTCTGCCTTGCAGTGTTTCTGCCCTCAACTACCCCCACTCATATCCTGGAAACAGAGAACACAATCTCTTCTTTGCTCGCAGGAAAAACTAGGAGTGTGTTGGAGGTCATGTGGGCAAGCTACCCTGCAGGCACTTAATAACAGGACTCTTCCTGCTCTCATCAGTGCTGCAGATGAGGAGGAGGGAACAGATTTGGAGTTGAACTGTGTGGATGTCTCCCTGGTGCCTAACAAAGCTCATGCTATTTAGTTGTGCTGTCTCCCACTAAAGACATCCTGCCCACGTCATACCCAACTGTGTCTGATTCACATTGGCCTCAGTCAGGGGCTGCTGTGGGTGCTGCACTCAATTCTCCCAAGAGCTCAGGGAGGTGTACCCTGCTCAGGATGAGTTTGGCAGCCCTAGAGGCAGCAACCCCTACGGGCCCGGACAGCAATGTGCCCCCACCCCCACCCGGCCCCTCCCGCCGCAGCCCCAGCAGTTCTCACCATGGAAGAGCGCAGTTATTCACCGCAGCGTCACCACGTCGGGGCCGGCCGAACTCATTCGGCACAGAAGGAAGAAGCCGCTCACCTGAAGCGTCTCCAGCGCCGGGACGGTCGGGGAACGCGATGCGGCAGATCTCTGTTTCCCCGGCTGTGCCCTGCTCTGCTGCAGCTCTGAAAATCCGTCAGCAGAAACTGATCGTGTTCTGCTGCCTAGGAACACAGCACCCCGAGAGTTCCTCGGGGCCCCTCAGGCTGCTACTGGTGTGACCGCTCGAGAAAGGTGAGCAGCGGCTCCGGGATGGGTGACTGGGAATGTGGAGCATCAGGTTTTGAATGCATGGGAGAAACAGAGAAGGAACCTGGAGTCAGTTGTACAGAACTCGGAAAGAGAAAAGAATTGAAGAGCCTGAGCCTTGTTCTACTTACAAAATCGTTGCAGAAAGGAACAAAAGCAAGCACAGACTATTGTGAAGCATGTGAATGCAAAGGGCAGATCCCCCCCAAAATTAGCAAAGTCTGGAAATACACATATGTTCCAATAAAAAAGTAAATTTAAAAACAGCAGCAGATGACAGAGACATTTGTGATGTTGACAAATGCACCACGTCATTTGAAGATATTAAGGGATGACAGGAGCAGCTGTTTCCTCCTGTAGCCCTGGCCCAGGCACCACCAGCCTGGCCACCGGAGCCCAACTCTGCGTTCAGGAATCAAGTGTCTCTGCCCAGACTGAGGGGTGTAGCTGCTGCTTTCACCTAGATCATGTGTATCCAACCTTTTGACTTGCCTGGGCCACATTGACTGAAGACAAATTATCTTGAGCCGTATACATGTAGGTGTCTCTGAAAATAATGTCTCCTTCATTTTCATGGAAACTTCAACTGGTAGAATGAGCACAGTAACTGATAGGAGAAATTTTCAGCTACAGGATGCTATTTTTCAACAGTCACCACCACTTACTATGCATTTCCATCAGTGGTGAATAAATACCTGCATGCCACACTTGTAAATATTTGCATAAGTGGAGGTGAACCACTGATGTTGCCACTACCACTGGAACACACCATCCACTGCCTCACTGTGCCTACCTACATCCACAGTTTGGTCTCCATGAACATTCAGCAAGCATTGATGAACATCAGTGAGTATAACTTTTTCCACATGAAGGAATTCTGTGACACTTCCTTGTTTCATAAACACTTCTGTATCAGATGCCATTCTGTCAGACTGCCTCTCTGCTGTCATCTGTCACACAACAACAAAATGTAGTGGAATACTGGAGGGAAGGTTCAACCTTTCCTGCCAAAAAACTATTTGCCTTGGGAGGTATGGACTACTGAAATAAAATAGGGGGTATTAGTTTTGGAGCAGGCCTGATAATGTACATAATACAGTCAATGCATATAAATAATACAAAATTATTTTAACTTCTACCATTTTTATTAAAGCATTCAAAAAAGAGAGCAACAAAACCATAAGAGTAGTGGGATATGTGACCTTGTTTATGTGACACTAATGCACCACTTTGGTGAATTCTTAGTGAGTTCTGAAGTGTTCATCATAGATTTTTGATGAAATTTTATTCTTACTTCATCCTTGACAATAATTCTTCACAAATGTACATATCGCCAAAAAGAGTTGAGATAAATAAGGCATGGTTATGAAGCAAGAAATATTTCTCTCTGGTAGAATAGGGCTTATAAAATTCTAGTAAAGAGTAATGATCAAATTTTTGTGTTGAATGTCCAATTGCCACTCTATATTCTATTTGAAAATCCAGAGGTAATATATTTATGTTTACTGCAAAAGGAATCACAAACATATATCAATGATTTTTTGAAACCAATTCTCGAAGTCCTTTATCAAAACAGAACTCACGACTGCCTCTTTTTTACTGTTCAGAGGACTGTGTTTAGCCAGTGTATCAAAATGCATAAGACTATTTGCCATAGCTCAAGTCAGCACTGCACTGTGCATTCCCCATGCCCTGGTTCTAGCACAGCCATTCCCAATTGCACACTGATGTTTGGTTGCTGATGAGTGAAAGGTGCATGCCCTGGGCTGGATTGGGTCATTTGGAGGGGAAGAGCTGCTACCATGATGGCGCAGGGCAGGAATCAGACGCAGTATGTGATGGGCTGGGCCATGGACCAGACATGCCTGCCCTAACTGGATCAACTAGTACTGTGGCTGACTACAGACACACAGAAAGCTACAGCCTTAGCTTGGGAAAGATGCAGACATTTAATCCTCAGCCCCAGCAGCCAACACACAGGCTGTAAGTGAACCCACCCTAGATGTGCAAGCAGAGCCCCACATTTGGCTCACCCTTGGCAATATCCACAGTAGCTGGTCTGAGGGACAAAATCTGCCAGTGCCGCAAGGTCCAGCCTGACATCATCCTGTGATGATGCTTCCACTACATCTCTGTGCAACCTGTTCCAGTATCTCACCACCTTTATTGTAAGAAAGTGCCTCCTTATATCCAGTCTAAATCTCCCTTTTTTAGTTTGAAACCATTTTCCCTTGTCCTGTCGCCATATACCCTGCAGAAGAGTCTGTTCCCCTCTTTCTTGTAGCCCATTTAGATACTGGAACTCTGCTATCAGGTCTCCCCAGAGCTGCTTTTTCTCCAGGCTGAACAATCCCAGCTCTTTCAGTCTTTCCTTTTAGGGGATGTTTTCCATCCCTTGGTTCGTTTATGTGGCCTACATCTGGATGTGCTCCATTTCTCTCCTGTACTGGTGTCTCCACGTCTGGATGTAGTACTCCAGGTGAGGTCTCACTAGCACAGAGTAGAGGGGCTAGATTATCACCCTCAGTGTGCTAGCTATGCTGCTTTTGATGCAATCCAGGATACAGCTGGGCTACAAGGACACACTGCTGGCGTATGTCCAGCTTCCCATCCACCAGTACGCTGAAGACATTTTCATATCCTTTCATCCCTCCGTTTGTATTGAGAGACAGGATTTCTATGACTGAGGTGCAAGACCTTGCACTTGGATTTGCTGAACCTGATAAAGTTTCCCTGGGTTCACTGCTCAGGTCTGTCTAGGTCTCTCTGTACGGCATCCTGTCCCTAGAGCGCTTTGACCTCACAACACAGTTTGGTGTCATCCACAAACTTGCTGAGAGGGCACTTGATCCCATTGTCAGTGTCATTGATGAAGATATTTAACAACACCAGTCCCAGTGCTGACCCCTGAGAGACACCACTCATCACTTTGTTTGGACATCAAGCCATTGACCACCACTCCCTGGATATGGTCTCACAGCCAGTTCCTTGTCTATTGAACACCATCCATGAAATTCATATTTTTCCAATTTGGAGAGAAAGATGTTGTGGAGGACCATGTCAAAGGCCTTACTGAAGTCCAGTTATATGTCATCACTGGCTCCTCCTTTGTTCTTTGACACAGTTATGCCATCATAGAAGGCCAGTAGCTTGGTCAGGCAGCATACTTCCCTTGGGAGGCATCCTGAAAATAGCACTTTATTACCAAGAACCTGGCAAGGAAGAAAGGAATGATTTCTTGCCTGATAAAGGAAGGAAGAATTTATGACTGGAGAAAGGGGATTGACACAAGGAATTAAACTTTTGTCAAAAAAATGAAATATGAACTTTTGACTGTATGAGGAAGCAAACCAAAGGTGTCTGAGGATGAAAACCAAAAACTACTATTTACAGTAGTTTTCTACCCTTGAAATGAGACATTCAGCTTTCAAGGTGGATGTTTAGATCCTGAAATGAGACTCTGGATACAAAGAATGAAGCTTTGGACCTTCCCATTGGCTGCTTGAACACAGAATGGAGGCTTTGTCCATGAAAAGGAGGGTTTAAATAGTCTTTGAGCATTAGAAATGTGTGTTTGGTCACCAAAAGAGAGGTTCTAAACTCTCAAATAGGCCTTTGGAGCATGACTTGAAATTTTACTTAGTGCTACCTCAGAGTATTTTCCATCTGTCACCTCAAGCATGGAGCCTTTCCACCACAATCGTAATAGGGGCAAATAAAAACTCCACCACCTTTTGCAAGACTTTCATTTGTTTTTTCTCCATCTCTTTCCACATGATTTGAAGACAGATGGATTTCTGTAAAAGGCCAACTTGAAACCCTGTGGGTGGCTTCAGGACAGTACACTGTCTTTGCCCCTTCCCTGGAACCTATTCAACAGTGGTGTTTTGCTCCTAAATGTTATGACAGGCTCACTTAAAAAGCACTTCTCTTTTCAGCAGTGATCTAAAGGTGTAACAAGCTGGAAAGAAAGAGTCTCCTCTGTGTCTCAGAGCAGTCTCAGACTTAGCTAGGCTTTCCAACTGCTGTAAAGTCAGTGGCCTTCATGTGTTTGGTGTGTCAAGAGAAGACAGTAGGTTAGAAAATAAGTGACTTGCACTCACTGATGCAAGAACCCAAGGTTCCAAGGAATGTAACCATCCCGTCACACACATTAACAAGAGGGCTGTGAAGAGTATCTACTGTCCTTTCAACACCTTTTTTTTTAACAAGATTTCACCCAGGAGTGACACAGATGAGAATCATATACCTGTTTTGCAGCCTCAAGCCATAGAACTCTAAAATCCAGGAAGAAAACTCTCCTGTTCCAATGTGGTGTTAGAAGGCTGACGTTTTTTAATTCCTCACAGTACATACCAGGCAACTTGACAAATCAAGCATGCATGCTCAGAGTTCAAGTTCTACATTTAAACAGTTCAGATATACATATGCAATACACTGGCATACACATTCATTATTTTCCAAGAACTCATTAATATATGTTAATGTTCTTTGAGCATGCGCAGTGTGGCCTTCAATGGTCTTAAACTACTTACTTTCTCCTCATTTTTCCATTATCAGTTTCATCACAATGAGTTCTGCTTGAATTTCAGCTGTTTTTCCCCAGTTTGACAATTTTCTATTGCTTGTTATGCCATAATGAGCAACTTTCTATCTTAGTGTACTTGAAACCAAAACAATATACTTGGCGTTTGAGGAAAAAGTCCTAGCATCTGGTGGGTGCAAAGATGAAAGTCTATTGTGGCTCCAGTGCTCCTCTGAAGCAGAATTACTGCTAAAAACAAGGCTGCTGACACAACCACCAAAGTTAAAGTGGAAAGTTTTAAAACTAGCACTCAGTAATTCCTTTCCATAAACCAGTGTATTGGTCCTTAAACTAATATACTGATCCCTATTCCTAAACCAGACAAGCAAAGTTACCCACACACAATCACACAATCACAGTGTTGTAGGGATTGGAAGAGCCCTCTAGAGATCATCGAGTCCAACCCTCCTGCCAAAGCAGCTCCCTAGCCCAGGTTGCACAGATAGGCATCCGAAGTTTTAGAACTAGCACTCACTGATTCTTTTGGCTAAGCTAAAATACTGATACATATTGCTAAATCAGCCTGTATCACTTTCGATCAGTCACATTACCAAGCTGGCTGAGTTGAATAGGTGTTGGGCTATGCACTCAGACGTGTGAGGGTTTAATGTGTTGAGACTGCAGGGGGATTCGTTGACCTCTGTGGGTCAGCTCTGTCACAGGATATCCTATGATTCTATAATTCTCTGCTTTTTAGAGAAAACAAAATACATTTTAAAGTATTAGTCTGATTCTCATCACTTAAGGTTGCAGGCAGGGAATAGGAGAGATTGTAGCAATAATTTAGTTCATTTTCTAGGAGAATTTTGCCATTAGTAAGAGAAGAGTGTATAACCAAAATGTGAGCCTGTTAATCCAGCACAGACCTCAGAGGTAATTCCAGCCCAGAAGCATCTACTGGTAATTGCCATAAGTCAGGCACCATGTGTGTTATGTGTAGAAAGTCTTAGTGCCAGAGTGCCAGCCAGTGCTGGCATTCTGGACAAGGCCAGACCCAAGAGCAGTCTGGCTGAAGGCTCCACTCTGTGCCTGCAGTGCACCAGCAGAGAGCCCGGCCAAGACAGAAGGGCAGCAGAAGGCCAGGCCGGGCACAAGCTGTCACTTGAAAAGTTTCCCACTCACATGATGTGCTGCAGGCTCTACAGGGTATGTCTAAG
>VXAB01012789.1:0-44929 GCA_013399175.1 Odontophorus gujanensis
CGTATTCTCTCAAATAATGGATAGCTCTTTCCATAGCAGCCCATTTCTTTTTCTCTGGTATCAGATCATCTTTGAAGGGGTATTTTTCTTTCANNATCAGATCATCTTTGAAGGGGTATTTTTCTTTCATGGCTATCAGCATCCGCTTCCAGAGAGTGAAGGGTCTATCCTGGCATGTACTAATGCCTCTGTCCCTGGCAATGCTACCCAATTGGTGAGCTTCTCTACCATCTATACACATACAGTTGGCCCCATTGTCCCAACAGTGAAGTAACCAGGTGACAACAGGTTCATTTGGGTGGCGTGAAAAGTCTTTACTCAAACCTCAAATTTCATTCGTTTTCAGAGGTTGAGCAATAATGGTGACAATGTCTTTCTCACCTCCTACTCTTCCAGGACTTGTTGTTGCCTTCCTAGGCGTTGGTGACCGTGACCTTACTAGGGATCTCAGCCCTCCCTCCGGAAACCCTGGAACTTGAAGCCACTCCTTTGGACCTCTTTCCCCCTCTTCTCTTGCAGTGTCTGCTTCCTCTACTTTCTCCTCCTCCTCTTTCTTCTCTTCTAAGGGAGCTGAGATTCTTTTCATCTTTTGTCCTCTCACAGGGGCAATTGACATTGATTCTGGTGCCTCCTGAGGTTGATCAGGTTGGTCAGTTTCAATGCTCATTTTCTCTAGTTTGGCTTGGAGTCTGTCTCGTTCAGCTTGGAGGGAATTTAGTTCAGCTTGGACCATGGCATGATGAGGCTGAAGATGGAATCGTTCTGTTTGGAACCCGAGTACTGTGAACTGATAGGCATCTCACTCAGTTCTGAGGGAGTCCCGTTCAGACTGGAGGATGTCTTGCTCAGATTGGAGGAAGTCTCACTCGGCCTGGAGAGTGTCTAGATTGGTCTGGAGAGTGTCTCACTCAGACTGGAGGGTGTCCATGTTGGATTGGAGAGTGTCTAGGTTGGACCGGAGGGTCTCGCTCAGTTTGGAGGAACTCCCGTTCAGATTGGAGGGCATCTCGCTTGAACAGAAAGGTGTCTCGCTTGGTCTACAGACTGTCTAAATTGGACTGGAGAATCAGTCAGCTGAAAGTCTCTCGTTCTGGGTCTGGAGTCTGTCCCTTTCAGCTTGAAGACTCTCTTGCTCTATTTCAGAGACTCTATGCCTCTCTGGGATAGTACTGAAGGAGGTCTGATAGGCATAAGCCAGTCCCCAAATAATTTGAGCCTCCTCTGATCTGTCTGAGCTGCAACATCCCTGTCTCAAATACCTGCTTAGGTTCTTAGGATCTTGCAGGTGTTCAGGAGAAAAGTTCCATGACACCGCTGATCATCATTTCTCTAAAGTTTCTCCCAAGTCCCTCCAAACTCCCTGCCACTCAGTGTTCTCTGGCTCTGGGGAAGGCTTTCTCAAAATATTATAAATACAGATACTGATGTACATCCACAGAGACTGACACCATGATCATTAGAAGAGCATTCAAAAAACGCATAATGAATTCAAAGGAGAGACCAGGAGACTGTTTAAAAATCACAAGCTCTGTAGAATTAACTCCATCTGGAGTTGCTCCCTCTGGAACTGTATGCCACATTGCATACAAAAGCCAGGTAGGTATTTCCATCAGTGTTTTTAGTTTATCATATAGACACCAAGCTCCATGGATCAGACTAGCAAACTTAATCTAAGTCCCAGAACGTTTTGAGCATTAAAAGGGAAGAAAACAAAAAAATGTGGTCCCTTTAAGAGCAGTTTTACAAGAGAAAGCTTATTTTTTTTTCCTCTTCCCTAAAACAAGCTGGCAGCACACAAAACAGTTTACAAATATCCCAGAAAAACTGGCAGTATGCCCAGACTTCAAGGCTGTGTTTTAAGTACAGCACCTGCAGTACAGATAAGCTTCCTAACAAGAGAGAGATTCACTCTGAAAGTATGACTCTACCCACCCAAGGCAGCTAACAGCCCCATGTTGGGTGCCAAAAAATGTCAACAGTTTACAGGTAGGTTTGGCCCAGTTCTGTGACAACCAGGGCGGGGAACTCGCAGACCCATACCCTGGGAAAGGGAGAAAGGGAAAAAGGAAAAGGGAAATGGGCCCAAAAACAAAACAACGGCAACGATCTGAGGAGGAAAGCTGATTTACTAAATAAGATATCAGAATGCAAAATAACACAATGTAATACAATATAGGAATTGAAGCTAATAAATCAAATAAAATGAGCAAGAGAGTGTCCAATAAAACCGAAACGCTGAAGGCAAGATGGCTTCTGGGTTGATCTGAAAAGGGAAGAGCCTGTGTCTTGTGACACGCAGACAGCTTTTTATCTTTCCCTCTGAGCAGAAACACATACAAATGCAAAGTCCTCTGGGGAACGAAGTTCTTCTCTTCTGAGACAAGTATACCCATAACTATTGATGATCCACAGAGCTGGAGCATTAACTCTTTAACTGCACATGTGCTACATGATGTTATGATGTGGAATACCAATAATGAAAATCATAAAACCATGACAAATGCATAATAAAACACTGCCATAAAACAGAGAAAGTACATAGTACAAAACACAAAATATAAAAACTATCATGTTAACAAAAGGAAAAAAATACAAAGGAAATATTACAATAAAATCATGGTACCAGTTTCTTCCTGTACTGCAAAATGTATTGACAAATGTTTAAACTATGCAGCACTAAGACAAGTTACTTTTATTTTTGTTCTTGATTTTAAACATGCACTAACTCAAACAGAAACAAAACCTATTAATCAATGCAGAAAATGTTATTAATCACAAAGCACCACAGGTAGATTTAAGGAGGGGTGATGCAGTACCTACTACATATTATAATTACTTCCCTTCCCACAGGCTTAGAAATTTTAGCAATTAAAAAATATCTTAGTTATTCACAATAAAATGAGCAGTCACTGAATTAGCACAGGTTTTGACAAATGAGCAGTTACTGTAAAAGTTGTTTTCTCAGGAAATTATCAAACACGATCAGACCTGCTTCAATAGTCTTTACTCAAAGTGACACCATTCCTTGTGACCATTTCCTCTGTGTCTGACAGGATAATGAAGGCCCTCTCAGAAAGATAAGAGGGTCTGTTAGTGTCAACTGAAATCTTGAGGGCAAAATCTCCCTTACAGCTCTTGCAAGGAAACAGTTGTGCTTTCTGACCACACTTCTGCAATAACTCCAACTGAGTGCCTTGTTTTCACTACAGTGAAATTCCTAGGGAAGAGTGCTTTTCTTATCCATCTGCTGCTGGTCAAGCAATTCACAGCATAGCTGAGGATGGTTTTTATCCAGATCTCTACAGATATCTTCGCTGATCCTCACAGACAGTAAGTCCACCTTCAACTACACTGTTCAGTCCCTGCCACCTTCTCCAAACTCCACAGCAGAACAGCTGACAATTACTGGGACTGCCAGGTCATCTGCTGAGCGTTAATCCCACAAAATTAAAGAAATATGAACAAAAGCCAGCCAAGCACTCAAATGTGCAGCTCTCACATCTTGCACCCATATGTGCCACCCAGTGGCCCCATCAGCTCCTTCTTCTCTTTTGCTATGTTCCATACAAGCTGATTACATTATTTCAAAGGAAGCTGGAGGTGTTCCAAATGCGACTGCACTTTTCTCTATATTTGCTTTTTAATTACAATTACTATAAAGACTTTAATCACTTTTTCAGGTGGTTCTAAAATAATCTGTGTCTAACTTTCAGTCTTTCATTATTCAAAGTACTAAAAACAGACTTCAAACACAGCCCTCAGCAGATTAACTACCTCACATTCCTACCTAGGAACATTTTATTTATCTCTAGTAAACATTGCCACTGTTCCCTTGCAGAAATGTTAATGCTTTTAATCATGACCAAATGCAAAATCATTTCTAATTTATCAGGAAGCATTTTGTGTAGAAATATGTGAACTAAAAACAATTTAACACATGGGTGCTACCAGGTAAAAAAACTTAGGCAATGTAATTTCGTGGAATAAAAGAGAAAAAGTAAATGTAAAAAGCTAGTTTTTTTAATTTTTATTTTTTTGCAAGATGGATGTATATATTCTTAAATACCACTTAAAGCAGACTGATTTTTGTGAACACATTTGTGACTCACAGATTCAAGAGCAGATCCATTTTAGTAACTGTTACAAAAGCTCTATGAACATTAATAACCAGCTGAAAACCCTACTTATAATCTCAAAGTGGTATAGATCTCATCTTTTTTGTAGGCATTTGTTATCAAATTTTTGTTTCTTGTTTACCACTCAGTCAAGAAAAGCAACATGTGAAACATAGCTTGATGACAGAGTTTTTACTAGGCCAATATACCCAACGGTTATAGGTAAGAAATCAGTATAATAAATCAATCTTAACAGCGATAGCAAGTAGCTAAGTGACTTAATACTCAAGAGAAGAGCTACTGAATAGTAGTAGCAATTACTGACTTTTCAAAGTAAAGTTGAAGAAAATCTCACTGATGCAATCTGAATGGAATCAGGGCCTATGGTAAGGCATGCACCTGTTTTATCTCTGCTATTATCTTTTATTCTATTGTGTTTCTAATTCCATCTTACATTTCAGGATATGCCAGTTTATATCGATTAAAAATAAGACAACTGTCCTACTAGGAGAGGCCAATGTTTACACTATCCTAAGATTAAAAAAAAAAAGACAATGAACTCAGTGACCTTGTAGTCATAGCAACTTAAGTACAGAGTTTTTAAAATAAGGATATCAATATACTGAAATGCTTTCAATGTTAAAAAAAAAAAAAGGAAAATATAAAATAATATTGAAAATTCACAAGAAAATGTTTTCAGGAGTTTTGCACAGCCCTTTTTTTCAAGAGCAGCATTGCTCTCATAATGTCTTTGTGAATCCAGTTATATAGAATCAGTTTCTTGAAGCAGTGGACCTGTGACATGTTCTCTACGTATGGTTGTTGTTAAGATTGTTCTTATTAAAGAATCTCCTTGCTTCAACACTGCTAAGTGACACAGAGCAGCGAGATGGATTTTCCTTTCTGTATTCAATGCTTTCCATCATTGCCTCCTTGATCACCTGGAAAATATTTAACAACATGTCATTCAGGAAAATAAGTTTTCATGATTTATTAATCGATAAAATTGATAGAAAAGACCCCTTCAAATCTTAATACCTGGTCCTTCTAATTTCATCTCTGCTCCAAAATTGAAGAAAGTAATTGCTTTGTATCGTTATGAATTCATTTTCTTTACTGTATAATACACTGATTGAAATGTAACTAATAGATAAAGGTGTAACAGGACACCACCAATGCCAAAGAAGTCACTTAGGACCATAACTCATCTGAGCTGAATGCCAAAACAACAAAATCAAAACAGTAAATCAAAACATTGCAAAAATTCATAGTTAAATAATGTACAAAATCAAGACTATCCTGAAAGATTATATCCTCACTTTTGCTTTCTTGGTCCCAAAGTAGCAAGTTTTGCTCATTACACTAAAAAAAAAAATCCTTTCTTTATCACAGATGACGCTTTAAACCTGTGAGCATGGAAAGCCAGTCTACAGATAATGTGCGAACTAGATTACCAGTCACAGTCCTGTGTTACAGCTAGTATCAATTAAAAAATATAATTAATTGCTGTGGAGTTAACAGGGAAAGAAATTTCCAAAGTTCTTTACAAAAGAAGTTTCACGTTCCCTTTTTTTTCACTTAGAAAATCACCATACATAAAGGCCTGAGTAAAAATCCCTGAACATAATATTCCACATCCTACACAATCACCTTTGCTCAGTTAACCTGCAGGGCTTTTGATCTTCAAATGACGAAGACATCACAGAAACCTAAGTAGAACACAATATGAAAGGGAACAGTTCCTGACAAGCATAGGGTCAAGCACTACGAGAAACACACAGACTACACTTCAGTAGTTCTGTTTGGAAGACAGCCACAATATTAAGCCAATCTTCTTAGCCCTGGAAATATTTAGGCTGTTTTATCAGCTTGGAAGCACCCTCTGACCTTTTCAGCGGCATATTTGCCTCGCACTTTATTGACAGAGGATCATATATGGTAATGCTTCCTATAAAATGGATATTACAGTACTTCGGAAATAGAGGTCAGGTAAGAAGAAGATCAAATTCTATGCATCCAGTTCTCACTGTGCATCCCATCCAACATTCTTCATGTAAGTTCAATCACTGTGACTGGATTCTCCACTTTCCTTCCCATGCTAGAAGGACACAAGTCAGCCATACCACTATTTGTTGTGTGCACACATATAATCAGCAGACTTCTACACAAGCTCATACAGACTCTACTGTAAGTTTACTCTAGCTCCCATTATTATCAGGTAATTTTTTCCACTGACTATAACAGGCTTTGATCCAGCCTCAGTTTTCAGAATAACAAGGGACGCAACTAAGTAGAGCGAGCACTCTGTACATCAAAATGATCAGGTAAAAACTGAAATAAAAGGGCCAACAACATCCTGGCCTGCATCAGAAATAGTGTGGCCAGCAGAAGCAGGGAGGGAATCATCCCCCTGTACTCAGCAGTGTACTCAGAGGCCGCACCTCGAGTACTGTGTTCAGTTTTGGGCCCCTCACTACAAGAAAGACATTGAGGCCCTGGAACATATCCAGAGAAGGGCAATTACACTGGTGAGGGGTCTGGAGCACAAGTCTTATGAGGAGCGGCTGAGGGAGCTGGGATTGTTTAGTCTGGAGAAGAGAAGGCTCAGGGGAGACCTCATTGCATTCTACAGCTTCCTCAAGGGAGGTTGTGATGAGGAGGGGTTTGCCCTCTTCTCCCAGGCAACAAACAGGACCCAAGAAAATGGCCACAAGTTGTACAAGAAGAGGTTTAGATTGGACATAAGAAAAAACTTTTTCTCATGGAGAGTGGTCAGGCACTGGGATGGCCTGCACAGGGAGGTGGTGGAGTCGCCGTCCCAGGCAGTGTTCAAGAGGTGTCTGGATGAGGAGCTACGAGATATGGTTTTGTAGCTTGTGGTAGCAATGGTAACGGGTGGTCGGTTAAACTAGATGATATTGTAGGTCCTTTCCAAACTTGTCATTCTATGATTCTGTGATCAAACCTCTGTACCTTCATTATGGCAGATACAGGGCTTTACTCAGATAATCTATTCCTCCCTTTTAACAATCTAGAATCTTTAAGACCCTTCAACTCTGACATACATACATCTATGTTATTGAGGGTATTGAACTCCATTAAATCGTGAAGCCTCTTGAAAGCCTCATTGGGATACTGGAAGTTGAAGGTAGAGAATGGTGTATTTGGATCATCAAAAATGTCAAAATCTGCAAAATCCTTCTCTTCCTTTGTCTCTCTTGGAATACCTGCATAAAAAAGCAAAACAGAAACACAACCTAAGACTCAGCATCTTACTTTTTAATGGTTCTTTTGAAAGTCATAACCATAACAGATTCAAGAGACAGTTTGAGGACAAAAAAATTCTAGTCTATAATCACTTTGTTATTAAACATTTTTAAAGGAACAGCTAGATACAGCATCACAAAACTGTTTGCTCACCTGGAGCTTTGTACTTCCGGAAGTTGATGTTTGCCAGAACAAAATGGATTATGGTTGGGCAATCCTTCTCTGAAGAGGTATCCTTTGGTTTAAAAACATAGCACTCCTTCAAGCCCTCGCGGTCAAATACATTTGGATCTATTTTTGGGAAAGGAAGTTTGTTCATTCTGGCCCATTTTTCAGCAAGCAAAATTTCCTGAAAAGAAACAAGATGCATGCAAGCACTCACTGAAAAGTGGGATTTTTTTTCAGAAGGATACAGTTCAAACAGATGTCAGTACCAAAAACAATTTGATTAAATCATGCTTCTTTACTGCAGAAGGACTGATCAAGTTGATCTTTGCACAGAAGACCCAGTACAGCAAGCTGAGCAACTAATTCAGCCTACTCAATCTTCATCACGTGGGATGATTCACAGGAAGGAAAGAATTGGTCTGTCAAATAAATCTTTGGGTGAATTTACAGAGTTGACAGGTAGAAAAAAAAACATTTGTAATTTTACTTGAAAACTGAGTATCAGCACTATGGAAACCAATGAGAGTTAATAAACATCAGTCCACACATTGTTATGTTCCCAGTCACATCACAACACAGGAGTATTTGAAAGCATGCTAAGCGAAAGAGTCTAGAAAACAGTCTTTCTTACCTCATGACAAGTCAGTAAACAAAATAATTTGTAAATAATGACTCACAAGTATTTAATGAGGGTGTGTGAAAGGGAGGGGAAGGAAGGTCAACATACTCCGTCTTGGTTTTGAATGAAACAGGACATTTCTAGGGGCAAATGTTTTGGATACACAAGAGATTAAGAGATAGTGGGTAACAAATGATACAACAAGAGTGGAGCCACTGACTTCAGCTGGCTGATTTTTCTACATGATGGAATACTAAAGGTGTATTAGAGTGCTACCGTAGATACTACGAGTCCAACTCTTGAACTGACATCTACTCTTTGTAATGCAAGCAGAGCCAATAGGATTGCAGTAAAGAAAATTGTTTTCTGTTCTTTAGTCCATTATCATACAATCTGTGGGCTATACTTGCATTAGTTGGAGGTACATCACTATTTTTATTATACACATATTTGTGTTACAGGAACAAATGAACCATTCCCTTCAATGGTGGCTCTAAAAAATCCAAGGTATCATTTAATTTTCCCAACATCTTTTCTTGTGTAAAATGAGTTTGCCTTTCAAAACTTCATCTGTTTTTTTCATATGTTTTTTTGCCTTTCAAAACATATCATATGTTCCCCAAAATGGCACAGAAACTTGTAGCACACTGAGACAGAAAGCTCGATGAATAGGAAGATTTTAGAAACAATTACGCATAGCCTTCTACAGAGACTCTATGTGCAGAACATAAAAAAGGGTATAATAAATATTTCAGACAGAACTGCATCACAAAATCCAGCTGATATGGAAGGTAGTCATGGCAAGTAAGGAAAGAAATTCTTAAACGAATACAAACTTAGAGGAAGAAAGAAGACTTTGGGATTAAATCAAGGAAAGATGTAAGGTCCTGGCACCACTCCAATTCCTCTCAGAGCTCTACTCTTCCCAGCAGCTCCCAAGAGACCTGGAGATTATGGAAGTTACTCTTTTCTAGTCCTCTTCAGTTTTGATTTATTTTTTTTTTTGCATTTGAAAACAGCGATCTGGATTTCATTTTGCTACAGCTGTTATTTTTTAATGTTGTTTTGAGGTTTTGTTCTTTGACAGTAAGAAGAAAAAAATGTTTTTCTTTGTTCCAATTGTAAACCAACAAAGAACAGCAGGGGTTTCTCAAACAGGCATGCTTTCTCAGTTTCCTTAAAAATTATTTATTAAAACTCACTTGGGTTTCAAATAAATGTTGCCTTTTCTTTAAAACCCTCATCTTAAGTGCTACTGTTTCTCGATCCGCTACCAAATCATTCAATATCAACCTTTTTTGATCAGCTGGAGCCATCCGGTTGCAGAACTTGTACAGACTGCACAGTCTGACAGCTGTGCTTTCTACACCTGCTACAGAAAGTTAGCATAAAGTTAGGTTATTTAATCTGTATTTTTCCATAATTTTCCTCTGGCATGGACACCTTTAGGAATACTACTTAAAACAGCATGGGGATTATCCTATAGAGATGAAAATGATTGGTTAGTTTCAGTTTCAAAATGTTATATATTTGCATTACCAGAGTAGCTGAGTGAAAACGTTTCTACAAGGCAATGACAGAAAAGCAGTAGTTTGCATCATGGAGGAGAACAGCTGTTCAGAGCTAGAGTTAGCACAACAGTAAACTTTTAACTATTGATATAAAATCTGCAACTCAGCGTGAAGGCAAGACTTTCATAAAAAGCAACACAGCTATGACTCCAAATAGTGGTTTACAGAGATGCAAATTATGTTTTCTACTTTGTGTCACTTGTCTTGTGTGAGTCATGTAAACAGGAACTGAAACAGAGTGGAATATTCTGCCTTGGCGTGGAAACAAACTGCTCCAGTGCTGTTCACTGGCTGAATGGCCAGCTGGAATCATGAAGTGTGCAACCAGTCCAACTGGAAAATTAACATTTAATTTAAATTTACTAACGCAAAGAAAAGAATGGCCTATTTTACTTACTTTGAAAGGAGGACTGGAATCACTAGGCCTTGCTGAAAAGTCAAAAGAGATGATGAGATCAACTCCTCTTTGAGGTCTTAAGATAAGTGGATATGGAAGGTTAAATGTAAGACCGCTGTCCACAATGTGAATCTTTTTGCTCTTCACATCTAGAGGCTCATATATCCTCTCAAACTCATCGGGATCTATGCAGAACAAATGAAAACAAAACAAAATAGGAATACACCAATTGAAAACTAACTTTCATGGAGTTTTCTTTATGTTTCCCCAGGTAGTGAAGAACCCATAGACATTAAAATGCTCAGTACTCCAGTTAACCATTAAATGAACACATATATAACCTTAATTCTCATCTTAACAACTAGAGAAGGAGAAAAAGAAACAACTGGAGAGGAGCTCAGCAAGTCATGTACAGCAACACTGCCTCAAGGCAGAAGCAGAGGCAGAGGTGGCTCAAGGTATAACTAATGAGGATAGATGCCCAGCTTTAAACCTGACCTTCCCAGCCTTATCTCATCAGCTGACAACACGAGAGACAAAGGAAAGTGTTATGGAATGCAGAGTCCTAACACACATCCCATACCCTATGATCCCTGCCTAACTTTCTCCTCCAGTTTCTCACCTAAACCCTCTGTTCTTCCCAGCTCCTCTTCACCCAAATAACAGGAATCCACCAACAGAGCTTGAAGTGGATCTGCTCCAGGGCACTGCTTGTCTATGTCTGTTTCTGACTATTAATATCAGAGCTAACAAGTCAAACAACTTGTTTTTCAACCCTCTCTAAACCTCATGATCTCATTACTATAACTCGTATCTGAAATTTAAGCAGTGGACATAATTATCTACTTACTGTCATTATAAAATAGTTTCTGTGCCTAATGTTTTCAAACTAGATCTAATTTAAGATTCCTTCCAAGTCAAGTCAAAGTCAAGTCCAAACTGAGGGCTGAGGAAGATGATATTTTCCCTTCAATCCCAATATTTCCTGGGTGCAACTCAGGAAAAATGAGTTTTGGAGGTTATTTTTGTGCTTATCCAATTATCTGGATACTGTTAAACTACCCCTCTAAGTAGTTAAAAATTCTCTCCTGACAATCATTTCTTGCTCCAGAATTTAAAAATATTTCTGATGCTTCTTTCAGCCTTCTGACTAAAAAATGATGACAACATCCATAGAGGGCAGTGTAATCTAAGCAATGCTGAATAGAACACTGTTTCTTGCATAATTAAATTCACTAACATCTTCCCATTAGTGGTAGAAATTATCTGAAAGAAAGATGCTTTAATGTGAAAAAAGACCATCAAAACTGAATCAAATTCTAGTTTGAAACAACAGATTTCTGTTTTCATTTCAGGATCCACGAGAAAAACGCATTGTTATCCGCAGTAAAACATCGCAGAATATATATTTTGACTTTTTATTTCTGTTATTATTATTCACTAATGGACACCCTGATAAAAATGATCCACTGGTTTCCTAATATTTGCCCTGATGACTGCTTGGTGCTAAAGAGCTAATAAGAGATTTATTTTAAAAACAGGTATATCTCATGCATGTTAATTAGCAGAAAAATCAATGAAAACAAGCTAGCATTTATCAATTTCCTTACAATCCAGAATCTGCCATTAAAAAGATACACCTACTACATATACTTTTAGCGCAATTAAAATAGCTCTGATCTCCCCCTCCTTTCTTGAAGACTGTATTTCAAACAATTTATTATTTATTTTAAACCTTTATTCTTGACAGAATTCCCAAAAACTGCAGAAACATTTTTGGTCAAATATTTTATTAGTTTACTTTATAAAATTTGAATTTGAAGCCAAAATCAAGTCAACAGCAATCTTTTAAATAAAACTTGTACCACCTTCTGTATTTTTTATGCTACTGTATATATAAATCTGCTCCCAAAAACAAGACAGCTCTACAGTGACAGCGGTCATGATTCTATCTTCCAATTTATCATAACACTATTGTTAAGATATTTTATAGTATAAAGTATTTTAATATCATCACTGAATTTATGACGACCACATGGATTATTTTTATTATTCATGGACCTTGGTAATTACAGGAGAAATTCCATTTTAGAGTTTTTTCTTTATATCATAATATCTTTTAGAAGTACATTTTTAGTTTTTGAACTGAGAAGACAAGTTCCAAACATCCATATTGTGTAGTCATCATTAAAAAAGCAATGAAGATTATCCAGTATTTAGTTATTTTAACATCCTGGATTTAAAGGCAGACTTGGTATATAGTTTGGTTGGATTTACACAAGGTCTGGAGACAAAGGCCAGCAGTAGAACCAGTGAGATGAGATAAACAGCCAGACTGAACCATGCTGAAAGAATCACTGCCTACGTTATGTCCTGTGCTGCAGTTATTTTAAAAGGCTGGGTAAGAAACCTTTGTTCTTTTTATATCTTACAATACACGCACCCAGGACAATCACATTGCATACTCCAGTCACCCTGCTGTGTCAGCCCACCATTATGCACCAGAGTGAAGGCTGAAAGGAGTATTTATGCTTTGAGACCCTGGGACATAAATTTCAGATCAGGAAGACTGCTTTACTGAAAGATGTATCTGTATGAAGAGAAGTTTTTAGTCCACAGAACAACCAACAGAGAGAAGCACGAGATGCTTGCCTGGTCTGTGGCAATCAGATACACAGCCAGCCTGGAAATAAACAAGAACTGCTTGGAAATAAAAAAGATTGTGCTCAAGAGACCAAATTTTGTCATAGATGGCAGCTTCAATGAAAGTAAGGGGGATGAAAAGGGCATTTGGTATTGACATGCATCTACTATAGCAGAGTTTCCATTAATAATAAAGGAAGGAAGTGGAGATTATAAATTGTTTTCTTCCCTACTGTTATTCATACGGCATTTTCTCAGGGAATTTTGGTGTGTTGTAATATTAAGGCACAGAAATAAAACAACTATGAGTTCACAATGAAACTATTCAAGAGGTGTAAACTTTTAAAGGATATTTGAAATCAGTTAAGAAAACTCTCAGCACAAATGGAATCTACAGCAAAATGATGCAAAGTATTTTCATTATATAAGGGGATGTAAGCATCAGACAGTATTCCAAAACTACGGCTCACACATGAAAAAGACAACAAAATCACAATACAGTTCAAATACAGGTGCTCAACTGTCACTTTCGAAGTAAAATCTCTTAACAAGCCCACTGTAAAAACAGTTTTCTCATGTACACTCTTGGCTCCAGCACTATAAAGAGTTCAATGCTGGTCCACTGACTTAGGCAGTAATAATCTCACGGACTGTCAGAAGAAAAGAATCTGACCTGTAGGAGTGTTTCTTTCTGAGCAGACAGCACACCCATGCTGAACTCCTAGAGCATGATTTCTGTTTGTGAAAGGCTTGAGGCTACTGGAGATGTAAAACATTACCTATATGCAGTTTGACTCATTTACTTTTCCTTCTGCGGTCCGTTAATGAAAGTGAAATCTAAGCAATCCAGACTTCTCTGTACTCAAGCTGCTAGGTAAATTCTTACTGACAGGAATAAATATGCAGTGCTTAAATGCATCCAGTGCCACAGTACTACATGATATTTCAGATTTCCTCTTGAGTTTCCTTTCTATCTATTCCTCCAGATTACCAGGTTATAACATCTATTAGCAAAATTCACCAACAGCATTAAAATCTGGATAGGCTTTGCACTACTGAATGATTACTTTTTATATTAACTACTGACATTTTGTGTTTTGTTTTGGCTTTTTCAACTCCTGACTACACTGGGACTACACAGCTGACAGATTTGAGTTGTTAATTCAAGTTTATGAGTGCAGGCTCCCAAAAACACTACAAATTTGCAGCAATAGCAAACTTCTGCCAGACATTTTAGCCCAAGAATTCTCAGGTGACAGACGGTCAAGTAATTGTCTCAGAGGAACAGGCTCATTCTGTCAAACCTGCTACTTCAACTGAAATGAAAATCCAGGAAACTGATACTTGATATTGAAGATTATCCACGTGTCTTAATTATGCAAAATTCACATCAACTGTCACTTTTTCCAGCCATAAATCTTCTACCCGCTTTCCTGCCTCTTTTACAACTACTATAAATATTAAGATTACCCAGTTGTAAACACTTCTGAGATGGTAAAAATATTTAGAAAGTGGAGCACAGATGGAAATTACCATACAACCACTCAAAGGGATTTGTTACATTAACAAATACACATTAGACAGCGCCTGCTCCTTAAGCTTTTAAACGACATCTGGTATTTACTATTGCTTAATGACTGACTGGAACAATCTATTTCCTCTGGATAGAAAATAGGGACTGAAGTGACTATTAAAACATCGGATGGTTGACAGTGCTGTGCTGCCACACAAGAACATGGAAGGAACAGCAAATGGCAGCTCCTTGACTTGAAAGATATCAAAAAGATCCGCAAGCATTGCAGTTTGTACCACAAAAACTCTACACAGTACCTTGACTGTGACTTAACCTTTCTATAGGGAAAACCACATCCACATCACAGTGCTGTTGTCTACTAAGGAGAAAAAAGTGCACCAGAGACAAAAAAACCTCATCAATTCAGAGGCTTTCACTGAGCAGAGTGTAATTAACACTGTCTGGAGGAAATCTACAAAATGCTAATAACATGTAATACCTAATTCTCTGCACCTAGTGTCCTACCCACCATATAGTTCATGCAGGAGAATGGGGAAAGATATTAAATAACTTCTGTAAATTATTTTTTTTCTGAAATTCATGTTTGCCACCAGCATCCTTGCTTCCTTCTTATGACAAGACAAAATTGGCTAGGGAGGACCCTGATGAGGTTTAACAAGAGTAAGTGTTGAGTCTTGTACCTGGGGAGTAATAACTGCATGCACTGGTAAAGGCTGGGAGATGACCTGCTGGAGAGGAGCTCTGAGGAGAGGGATCTGGGTGTCCTGGTGGATGACAGGTCGGCCATGCACAAGTGTGTGCCCTAGTGGCCAAGAAGGCCAATGCTATCCTGCAATGCATTAAAAAGAGTGTGGCCAGCAAGTTGAGGGAAATGATCCTCACTTTCTACTCTGTCCTGGTGAAGCTGCATTTAGAATACACTGTCCAGTTCTGGGCTTTTCTGTTCAAAAAAGACAGGGATCTACTGGGAATCCAGTGGAGGGCCACAAAAATGATAAAGGGCCTGGAGCACCTCGCTTATGAGAGACCTGAGTCTGTTCAGCCTTGAGAAAAGACTCAGAGGGGATCAGGTAAATGTTCATAAATATCTAAAGGGAGGTGGGAGGCAAATGGATGAGGTCAGGCTCTTCTCAGTGGTGTACAGCGATAGGACAAGGAGTAATAGCCTAAAACTTGAAAACAGGAAGTTCCATCTAACTCACATTAGAACTTCTTCACAGTAAGGGTGATGGAGCAGTGGAACAGGCCGCCCAGAGAGGTGATGGAGTCTCCTTCTAAGAAGATATTCAAGACCCGTCTGGATGCTGACCTGTGCCACCTATTGTAGGGTGTGTGACTTATCAGGGGGCTTGGGCTCTGGAGGTCCCTTCCAACCCCTGCAGTTCTGTGAAATGCAGATGTGTCTGACACATCAGTCATGCTGGGAGGAACATGGAGTCAGGAAAGTAAAGATGCACAACTAACATTGCTTCCACAGGATTTTCAGAGGAAGACAAAGGTGTCAGAGAAGCTACAGGGAAGTACTGTAGAAGGATAAGGAAAGATGTTACTCCCACCTAAAGGTTTAGCACCAGTGAAAAAAAAATAGCCCAAGTGAGTAAGAAGCAGCCTTAATGAAGGGTGCCATACACAAAAACAGCTTGGTCAACTCTGTCAGCATCTCCCTGAAAAAAAAAGAGCCAAATAGGTATCAGCTGTGCTGCAGAGCTTCCCAGGGAACTCAGGAAGTAGGCAGCAGGCAGAAACTGTTGTACAGTGCCTTTTGTGACCCCTACTCATCTGACAACCTTCAGCATCAGTCAGTACTTATGACTGCCTCCGGTGAAATGTTGTCCAACCTTTGTTCAACTGCAGCTGTGCCTAGTAGTTTAAGTAAATGTTACCACACTGAAGAACTTGCAGTTTAACCAATGAACATGCAGCAACACAGGTTCTCTGCAAACTAACCTGCAACGGCTGCATCTAGTTCATCTTCTTCCACAGATTCCTGAGTCAGGAGGTCTGCCAGAGGAGACAGCGGGTAACAGCTGTTGAGGTTCAATCCCAGCATGAAGTTGTGCACTTTCCCAGCACGCCCTTCCCTGGTATTGAAAAGGGCACTGTCACCCACCAAAGCCATAAGCATTCGCTGCACCCAGCTTTCTTGGCTGCTGTTCTGAGACTCTTCATTTGCCTCTGAATTTTCAGTACCTGTAAAGGACAATGAAAAAAATCAGTGGTGAGATAATTAACGTGTGAAGTATTAAACCAACATTTATGGGAGTTTTGAAATAAAACATTAATTAAAATAAGCAGAACTAGGCCATTGCCTTCTTTCAGAGATGGATGGATTGAATGAAGGAGCTCTGCTGCAACAATTTTATGGTGAGAATGGATAGAAATCACTCTCTTACCTTCACAAGCAGGCAAATGTTCTCATATGCACAACAGCAGTGTGGATATGTTCAACAGGAAAATATGCTGGGACTATGTTAGATGACCTGAGCTGTATTTTAGCTAATCTGGACAGCAAGGGTAATGAAAATACGACTTCACCTGTCCTGGTCTCAGGTGATAAACCTGAGTCACCAGTATCTGTACACTGTCAACTCAAATTCATCTGGATGTATACTCAAAGCCACCTACACCCTTTGTTGACTGCTAGAAATCCAGCTTTCCTTAAGGAGCCAGAGCTAGGCCTCTGAATCTTCATATAATCTTTGTATAGTTCTCCTCAGCATATCCCTTTACAATGTCCTTGGAAAATAAGACTCTCAGGTGCAGATAAGAGTATTTATGCTAGCTTTGGGTAGCTCCTGCTCAAAAAGAAGACGTTTATATTTTACTTTACTGCAGACAATCACAGACTTAAGTGTATTCTTCACAGTCACAGTGGATTCAGGAGTATAATACAGTTGTGGATATTAAATATAAATTATGTGATATCTGAATAACTGAAAACGCTATCACACAGATATCCTAAAATATAACTGCACTAAACTAGAGACAAAAATCAGTATTTAGTTTCAATTAAGTAGTAAAATAAAATGTCCGAATTTAGATATCTACAACTAGACATTATAAACACTAAAAAGACTTGGACTGGTGTGACTTGATATTTATAAACCTATCATAACTCGACTTTTTGATTGTTTTATATATGCAGATAACTCAGGCTCAGGCTCTTTATACAAGTAGAGAAAACAAACATCAGACACCATGGAGTTCTGAGGTCCAATATCCATAGAAAAATATCCTATAGAAGATAACCAACTGCATACAGAACAGATCTGTAGGTTGTCCTCCACTATGGCTACAAACCATGAAAGAAATGTAGTGTTTCTTGCTGGCTTAAACATAGTGTCTAGTACTTAAACAGGAAATCTGCAGCATAAAAAGTGGTATCACTCCCTCCCTGTTATTTTACACATAAGGGGAAATGAAGAATCAATCATTCAGCTCAGCTAATGACCCAATCACAGGCTCATTTCACATGATTTTCTTTTCTTCCCATAGACTTCAAAATTACAAATGAGCACACAGAGCTACATTCCCATCTTTGCTTAAGTTGTTAAAAAATAATTGAATTTTTCAGATGAAAGTCACTATTATCCATAGAAGTACAATCACATACAACAATGTTATTAGGATGAGACTGAGACCCTGACTGAAGTCTCAGATATCCTCAGGGCCTGAATTTTTCAGTAGGATCTTCTCTTACCACATGTGGTTGTGCCTGTTCTGGGAAAGTGGATTTGGGCACAGTTTAAAGCACTACGCCAACCACCAGGAATTTCCTGTACCAGATAGTGTTTGTACAGGTGCTGGAAGTTATCTATGAATACTGGAAACACGAAGTAAACCATTCTCAAGTAAACATTTGATAAGGAACCCTTCATAACAATGGGTAGTGCTTGTTTGCTATGCTGATAACAATTCAAGCATGCCTCTGAGCTCAGTAGATTGCTGAACTTCAGGAGATCACTGGCTCAGAAAGTCTGATTTCTGGATGTATGTGAAAGTGCAGACCACTGCGAAACACTGCTGGGTGGATGAAGGTGTGCAAGAGAGTCATTTTACTCACTGACTTGAACAGGTGGCACAACGTCAAGCCAAAGGCCTTCTACGGGTTTTCCATCAAGATTTCTCTGTTTTTCCTGATCCACTGGCTCCTTTAAAACCGTTGTACTAAGTAGTTAAGTTTTACCACTGCTATCATTTGCAAGGGATTGGTAAGTCTAAGAAAAATGGGATTTGTCAACATCCACTGAATCTGAATATGTTACAAGAAAACTGATGAAGACAGTGTGAAATAAAATGTGTTGATTTCCTTACCTTTTGGATGCTGTGACTCATCTTCACTGTCTGAGCTGTCATTACTTACAAGGTGCTTCAGCCTAATATTTTCTGACGAAAGAAATACAAAATTACTTGGAACTACTACAGCTTAATTGTTAGAAATGAATTAACTTCTCTGGCAAAAAATTGCATTTTATTGGGGTTAAATACTTCGTTTCCAAAATAACCCCAAAAGTCACCAATCACTGTTCAGTATTATCTTGAGGAATTATTTCAGCCTCAAAAATGAATACCAAAAAAGTAACACATTACACTCTCAAGACATGAGACTTGAAAAAATAAAATAAAATGGAACAGAGCAGGTAGTCCAGGGCAGCAGGCACAGCCCTGGCAGCCTCAGCTCAGGGAGTGTTGGGACACTGCTCTCAGACATAGGGTTTGGATTTTGGGTGGTCCTATGTGGAGCCAAGGGTTGGACTCTGTGATCCTTGGGGGCCCCTTCCAAATTGGAATATTCTGTAATAATATTCTATGATGGTACTTTCATCTTTTAGGTTGTAATTTCCATCATATGCAATGGTAATATCACTGTTATTTTTGCTCAATATTAAAATCTACTTCTTATAACCAGAATGGACTGATTTACCATAATACCAACTGTAAAAAAATACAGCTTTATTAATCTCTGTAAAGAATGGCAAATACAGAAGATCACCATTGTTGCTTTTTTCTGAAGATGATTACGCCCTCCTATAACTATATGAAAACACCTAACAAAACAAAAGCGCTCTCGTCATCACAGATTTTTTTCTTAAATACTTTTCAATACTCAGTGATCCTCAATCATTATCAAAAGAAATGCAAATAACATACACACACACACCAAAGACAAACGTACAAATTCTGAAGCAATGTCATAGAAAACAGGTGAAAATAAACATCAGTCACCAAAAAGGAAGAAAACAAAAATAACAAATCCAGTTTTTGGACATCACATCATCTCTCTAAAGCAAATCCTATGAAAAACTGCTTGTTCACTGCAACTAAGTATGACTAAGAGATTCTCTGTACAATTGAGGCTCTTCTGATGCCCACTGGCATTTTGCCATTCACTCTAGTGGTAAAGAGATTTTACTGGGACATCTGCAGCTCTGGTAACAGATTGTGGTTCTCCTCTAATCAGTATTTTAACACCTTCAGAGTACACTTTTTAAATTACATGTGAAATAAATACAGACGGTAGCCAGGGATGGGAGATAAAAATCTGGCTCTCAACATCGTAAGCAATTATGTAGACCCTTCCACTAGCATATTCATTAACTAGACACTCTCCAACCTCGTGACGTGTACCAGGTATATGAACCTGAAGGCACAGGTCCCTTTTTCTTTCTAAAAGAAGTACAATATCAAACAGCTAAGTAAGATCTATTAGAACATCTACAGCTGAGGGGTTTAGGGATTTGGTTTTTAATCGTCTCCATCAGCATTCTAAAACAATTTGTCTTTCTATTGTTTTAGATGTTTCCCTGTAATGCCTTCTGAATAGGAAAAAAAGTGTAAAAAAGCCATTCCCCTATCAACAGCATTCTCACATAAAACATAGCAGTTTAACACAAGGAAACTATAACTCTTTTGTTAGCTATTTTGCCATCTGTATATTAGGAATGGGAACAAAAATCACCAAATTATTATGTGAAGGAACAGATACCAGCAGCTGACTTGTGATTAGAAATAAGTAATCTAACAATCCAGAAATTATAAAATATATATCTACTTGACTAAACTATAGAATAATACAGCACTGTGTCAAGAAATTATAAAAGTAACTACAACATATTTGTCATCTTTCAATCTGCAAAAACTAGCATAAGAAAGGGTGGTAGAATCTTACACCTCTATGAAAATATTAGGTAGTTATATGCATGTAATGTTCAGTGTCTCTGATATTGATCAGAAAAGAAAGTGAAAGTAAGAAAAGTTCTAGTCATCCTTCTCTAACCTCACTAGGATCTAGCAATGTCAGCAGTACAACTTCCTTGCATTGCACATTCTTACTGCAAACTGCCAACAAAGTGCAACAGAAAGTTCACTGAATCTTGTTAGGAATTGTTCTGCTTAGTAGTATGATTATTTACTAAAATTACCTAGTTCTTCTTCCATGGTGGGACCTTTATTTTGAGAACTAGAGACGCCAAGCACCCTGTTAAATAATATAGAAAATGCACTGCCCCAGACACCTGTAAAGTAAAAACAAAAAACGTATGGACACCCGTAGAACTAAAAACAAACAACAAAAACTAACCACACACTACAATACTTAAGCAGTTGCTTTCATTCTGAACAGACTTTTGATTATGGAACACCTTAAGTCATACTCAGATTTACCAGCAACCCAAAGCTAGGAAATGACAATCCATGTCTGCGAAATATTCCAAATGTGTGTTTTCTCACCAACTAAAATGGTACTTCCTGCTTCCTGTATTTTGTGCTTCCTTTTATAAGCACCTGCTAATGAACTATTAACATTAGGTTTAAGTTTCCTTCTGTCACGTACTTACCCATTAAGAAATGCAAAGGATTTTCACTGTATTTCTTCACCACTGTTCCCATAAAAAATTTGCTTCCAAACAAATCAGGAGACATAAAAGTGCCATACTTTGCCATACCAATCTCATATGGACTGAATTCCACCCAGTCTGCAAAATAAGAAATTTGCATTGTAATTGCACTTTGAATAGAAAAAGAGGATGTCCACACGTAAGTGGCTGAGGCTCCCAACCAAGGCAAGAAATATGAATTAAATGGGTTCTGAAACATTTACATTGTGCAGAGTTGAAAATTTTGTTTGCAAATGAAGAACAGCCTTGTGTCACAAGCAAAGAAGGAATTCTCACTTTCATTCCCTCTTATCACAAGAAAATTTGGAGGAGAAATATAAGGTTGGGAAATCAAAAGTAAAAAAATAGCAATCACAAAGAAGAAAAACAAAACAACATCTGGTTTTCATCTCATGGGCGTGATTCCCTGTAACATAAAGTGCCAATATGGGTCTTAGTTCCAGGTTTCTTTTCCTTCACTGTGATCTTACAAAATGTGCTATCCAAATTGTGACAAAGGCAATGGAGGAATTATTCAGCACTGCAAGAAAGACTGATATTGTGAAAGGTTGTCAAAAAGGTTGTCAAATATGCAGAGGCATTAAGATTACACCAAAAACAGTTTCCAGATAAATGCAACAAGAAAAGTCAAAGCTGAGAGGTTCTTGAGAAAGTTATTAGTACCAGACTATCTTAATATATTTTTTAATGTATGCACCAGCTTAGTGAGTAGAGAATTCATTCAAACATGAAGCAAAATATTTGAATGTATTTTCTGATCTCAGAAGAAATTTTCAGAAGTAATTTACATTCTACTGTGTATGTCTTTTTAGAAAAAGTATTTTAGTTGATTTTGAACTATTGTTCTTGTACAAGTGGAACTGCTTCTATCAGAATTTGCTTCATCTTCAAGCAAAAGTGAACACAAATAGCCTACATTTTCACTATTTTGCTCATCTGTTTTATCTTCCAGACTTTTAGTAGTGATCAACTTGGTTGCTTCAATTAACTACAGATTAGAAATAACCCTGAAACAGAAAGTCAAAAGAAAGAGCTTTCAGAAATCCCCACAGGTCACAGGATGCTATCCACTCATCCAGGTATTCAGTGTTTCTGTTGAAACAGTAAGAGGAAAGTTAACCACTTGTCCCAAAATGGAAAGATTTAATCATGACTGCTGTGAGTTTCATTCTGTGGGGTAATGCTTAACTATGTGAGTCAAATACAACATCCTACTTTATAAATAAACCACCCACAAATACATTTTCACAGTTATTAGAACAGAAGGAAATTCCTTTAAAGATCCAGTCCAGGAACTTAAAGCAATTTGCCTTTAATGTCACCAACGGGCTTTGGCAGGTACGTATTTTAGAATCATCCTCATAGTGAAACAATTTAGAATTAGAATTAACTTTAATCTGTGGCAGTCTGCTTTCATTTTTCTATTCGCACTAACGATGATGACTTCCGAAAACATACCCTGCTCACAGGAACAAGACGCCTGTCTTAAAATAAAGGACTTCTGCCATTCCTGAAGCTCCTTGAAACAGTGGCCATTCAAATCAGTGTCCCAAGAGACAAGCCTCACACTGACTGACAGAGAGTGAGACTGCAACATTATACCATGAGAAACTCTGAACTGTTTCTGGGCGTTTCCATCCCAGTCAAGAGGATGAGTTCCTCATCTGCGGCTTATTCCTAAATGTACTTATGTCAGAAGTCACTCCAACCCTCTTTAACACTGGATATCAGTATCTTTTATCATTAAGGAAGCTATCTTAACAAAAAAAAATAGTATTAAAAAGTAATTTAAGAAGTTGTTTTCAAATAGATCACTGTAATTATGTTCAGTTACAATGATTACTGCAGCTCTGGGTATGGCCAGTGCTGCCAAGGTCAGGAGTACTGGGAAAGCATGCAAAGCCTGGAGCGTGAGAGCAATTAGCAGCTGCAGGAAACCTTGCACCATCACTCCTCAAAGGAATGTTATCTGATGTAATTAATGCATTTCAACTTTGAAACAACATGAAAGATCTCACCTATATCTATAATCTAGTAAATGGGAAAGCATAAATATTTTAGTTCAAAGCCTGCTCAGTTCTAAAAGGAGAAAGGAATCTTAGAATAGAAACAATCAAGATAATCCTCTATGATGACAAGGATGATAGCCTCAAAAAAGGAAAAAAAAAAAAAAAGATCCACTGACAGAGGTAGTACTTTTTCTAATCCAATTAGTAAGGCTGGAGAAATCAACCAGCCTTCAGCTGCTTCTGGACTTGCTTTGAGAAGGCTGATCTTAATAAAAGACCATTTTATTTTCAGCAACAGTAAAGAAGGAAATATGAGTATTCAACATCCCTTCTCCAAAGCTGCATCATTGATTGACTGTGCCTGCCTACTGCCCCAACCAATCAAGGACACACTTAAGGATGAGATTACTGATCCTTGAAACATCTTGTTAGCAGATTCTACAGTAAGATTCCCAGAAGCCACTGAGCACAAACATGCCTATTTCCTCATCATCTTTCAAAATAGTCAGAACTGTGCTCATAATGTTTTGCTTTGGTACATTCTTTATCACAGGTTTCTTTTCTTGCTTTAAAAGAAAACTCCTTGTAGTTGGTTCATAGCACTGTACATTTTGTTAAACTCAAAAGAATGTTAAAAAAAAAACAGTCAGGTTCTTACCTAGTCCATGCCACAAGAAAAATAAAATGAAGTCATTGAGGTAACTGTTGTCAATAAAATGTAGTCAATGATGCAATTATTCTCAGAAGTTAAAAAATAATCAAACATGCACTTCTCTTTCCTTTTCAGAAACGATTCCACAGACAGATTGAAAACATACCTGCAAACATAAGCTCTGAGACATCTGGTTTGACATGGAGACATGTGAAGAGTGGAAGAGCACACTGTGCTTCACTGACTTTCTCTTTCATGTTACTCAGAGTGGTGTCCATTCTCTGTGAAAAGAAAGAGGTTAAGGCCAAAGAGATTGTGTGACAGCCTGCTGATACTTCAGAGACTACAAGTTTCTCTCAAAATGGGCAAAATTTACTTCCAATAAAACAGAAGAACTTGTTAAAGGAAGGAAGCAATTTGCTCGAATCCCTTTTATCTGCACAACTCAAGAAGGGAGGAAGGAGTGAAGAGTTGATAGAAAGATGATACAAGCATGAGTTATATAAGGGCTGCTCTGAAAGTAATGCTTCCTATGTTATGATGTTGGCCCACCATGTCACAAGGCAGATGTTATTGGGATGGCAGCAGAGGGGCAGTCTGACAGAATGGTGCCTGACATGGAAGTGTGTATCAAAGGACTGGAATTGAATTCCTCCATGTCATAAAAAATGGCACCTACTGACATTCACCTGATGCTTGTGAACATTTATGGAGACCAAACACGAGAAAGACAAGTCATGTTCCAGACACCCTGCAGATTTTTACCATTGTAGCACACAGGCATCGTTTCACCACTGGTGAAAATGCACAAACAATGGTGGTGACGTACTGAAAAAGAGTGCTTCGTAGCTGAGAATTTGCTCTATCAAACAATGGTATTCTGCTCTTTCTATCTATTGTAGATTCCAATATTACAATCTATGTAAAATCCAAGATAATATAACCCCAAAGGAAACAGCACTGTTGGTCAATGCAGGTTCTTCCCCTCTGCTACTATAAAATGCTAAAGGAAAAACCTTATCTTATTCAGAATGGCCATTAATGATCATATAATGTTTTTCAGCCTGTGTTGTTCCTAGAAATACAGGAAAGACATTCACTAGGAAAAGCAAATGGACTTGTAAGAGGATAATTAAGGCTATGTATCTCCCCCAGACAGTATCCTGGAGACAGTAATCAAAGAAAGAATGAAAATAGCTGTAGCACAAATAGGACTAAAACTTGTTACGTGCAAAAAAAACCAAGAGCTTTATACTCTTTATTCATTGACAGTGTCAGGTTCAGATTTCAGTTAAACATCTGTGTATTTGTTTAACTCCTTAATATGAAGGGACTTCTAACCAGCCTCACAGGATGATCAACACTCTTTTGCTGCGTTGCCTGCTTTTTCAGTATTTTAGTGTTTAAAAACTAGTATACTTAACGAAACTAACGTGCTTAAAACAAGTCTACGAATCTATTAACACATTTCAATCTTATGATAAGATCAAATTCAAATTCTGTTTACTTGACTCACTTAAACTTGAAGTCTGTGCCTGATTCAGTCAAATAGGATTTGTCAATAATAAAATATGACAGTATGAAACACCACTATTGTCTCACTTCTCAGAAAAACAATGAGTATTATTGATTCAGATTTGGTCTTCCACATTGAAAATAATATTTCGTTAAGTAAATGCTGCTTCTGTCATAGCTGAATGTGTATAAAGATGCTGCAACACTGCATAACTTTGTTGAAAATGCTTGAGCAGCAACTTCTATGGATGATCTACAATACTAAGAGCATGCTACACTTATCCAGCAGCTGAGTTCATTTTCGTTGCACATGAATGGATGCCTTCCTACCTCTTAATGAAATGAGAACCATTCCAAAAGACACCGCAGAGCACAGAAGGCATTTTACAAGCTTCTTGCCCAATATCTACTCACGTATCACTTTAAATATTCCCACTGCTACATATGCTTTCACTACGTTACCAAGGTCATTTAAATAAACAAACAAACAAAAAACAGCAACAGATGTAACTAACAACAATTGTACAGCTTTAATACTCATTAAAAAAACGCACTCACATTATGAATAAGTGTTTCACCTATTAGCATTCCAAAGATGTCTGTGAAGGTGACTGGCTGCCCTGAGCTTTTCTTATTCCACAAAGCTTCAATGTAGCGTTTGACTTTCTGAGGAGTGAGCAGCAGAAGTGGGTTGTGACTGACAGAGTTCATCAATTCCTGATTAATCTCCTTAGGTCCTTTTTCTGGAAAATCCGGGTGTGAATATAAAGTTGACATGTACCTGCAATGGAAAACAGGCCTTGTTCACTTGCTGATTACTTTACTTGCTGTAAATTACAGTAATTTGTAATTTTTTTTCTTTTCTCAAAGCACAGAAAGCTACATACTTCGTTACAAGTGGAAACATACAAGCAAGTACTCGACAAACACTTCCCTTATACTTATGATGTAAATTCACAATGTGTCTATCATTCACCTGCTTAAGAGATACTGGACAGAACCGTGGAAGGCTGAAAAACAGGAGGACTGGATATTCTACAAGCATACACAGATTCAGAAAGTCCTAAAATATACCAGTATATACTAGCATACTTTCCAGGATGTAGATGTTTTCGTAATAGGACAAAGCATACTAACTACAACCTGTGTGAGGGTTTAACTGGGATTTGGTAAAGGCTTATGGGGCAAACTGTAATTCTGTCATTGAGTAACTCTGGAAACTGAGGTTTAGTTTACTCTAAACAAAGTTTAGATTCACATGTAGAAAACTCTGGTTTTCACTCGGTTGGCTTAAGTAAAACTATGGTTGAAGACTACAGATATGCCATCCTAACCTGCTAGAGGCTCCTTTCACTACTATTCAATTAGCATGCTCAGGTATACATACCATGCTGTACGCATAATTCTGCACAGCAGTTCCACACACACTGTGTAATCTTGGCCCTGAGGTCACTACTCTGCAATTTGGGTGACGGCATGATGAACTTCGTCACATGCAAGATGTAAGAACTTGATTCATTAAGCCCTTGTGCAGACTCTAAAGCTCAGCATGCACGTCATCCCGTGGGTGGAACAAATACAGCAGCAAGCTTCCATCCAAGCAGAGAAAGGAAAATGCAGGATGAAGAATTCAGCACAAGGTTGAAGCAAGAAGACAGAAGAAACAGTCAGGGCACTGCTCCCAGGTTCAGCACGCATCTGAGTAAACAAGCAGAAACCTGACTCTCCCTCCAGGAAAGGGATATTCCACCCTTCAAAAAAATATAGAAAGAAAAGAGCATTATTCCCAACTACCAGAATGCAAGGAGAAAAAGAACAGAAAGAGTGTTAAAAGTGTCAATTTATTAATTCATCTAGCAAGGAAATTCTGAATAGGTGACATAACAAATACAGCAAAAGCAAATTCGTTTAAATACAACTGTTTACAAATTTGATTCTGACTAAATCAGTTCAGATAATCTTGCTATTTTAACACACGTTCTATAGGATTATGTTGGGTGACCTTTGTATTCACACCTGGGTTTTCTAGAGAAAGGACCACATGTCCAGCTGACATATTTTCAGAACAAGGACTGTATATCATTTCCTACTGAAAAGCCTTCATAGAATTACAGAATAACCAAGGTTGGAAAAGACCTATAAGATCATCCAGTCCAACCATCCACCTATCACCAATAGTTCTCTCTAAACCATGCTCCTCAACACAATATCTAAATGTACTCTGAACACCTCCAGGGTCGGTGACTCCACTGCCTCCCTGCACAGCCCATTCCAGTGCCTGACCACTCATTTGGATAAATATTTCCTAACATTCAGTATGAATTTCCCCTGGTGCCACTTAAAGCCATCCTCTCTCATCCTATCACCAGTTACAAAAGAGAAGAGGCTGATCTCCAGCTCACTATAACCTCCCTTCAGGTAGCAATAGAGAGCAATAAGGTCTCCCCTGAGCCTCCTCTTCTCCATACTGAACAATCCCAGCTCCCTCAGACGCTCCTCATAAGGCCTGTGCTCCATACCCCTGACCAGCTTTGTTGCCCTTCTCTGGACACGCTTCAAGGCCTCCATGTCTTCCTTGAGGGGCGAGGGGACCAAAGTGAAAATACTGAACTCAGTATTCAAGGTGCCAGTGCTGAGTACAGGGAAACACTATGCCACATAATTCAACTGCTCCTCAGTCAAAGTAGACCATCCATTTTTGCTGCAAATTGGAAAAAGTACATCCAGGTCATTTAACAAAGAGCGGCAATCTGCCACACCAACCAAAAAATACAGCAGAAACATGTTCTAGGGTGCTAACCTCTTACAGTTAAATATGAATCAGAAATTCTTAATTTTTAGTTCAGAGGTTATTCTGGCACTTAAAAAAATTCCAGCATTCAGAAACTCCCTATATAGTATGGGAGTGGGGATCAACCTTCACCCCAAAGATGAAAATAATTGAAAAAAATAATGAGGAATAGAACAGATCATTATCTGTTTTAAATAGCAACTCTAAGAGTGTTTCCTTAGAGCATATAACCAAAATTCATGTACTTCCTTAGAGTTTGACCAGTGTATAAAACTCATCTCAGGCACATTCCCCAACTGTGAATATTTCACTACTCCAAAAATAGCAATTTTCCCTCAGTCTTAAATAAACTAGACATTCATGTAATCCTGTGATTTAGACTGAGAGGAAGGAACCTTGAGGCCTCTAGTCCAGGCTTCTGCTCAATGCAGAGCCAGCTAAAAAGTCAAATCAAGTTGCTCAGGGCTTTGTTCAGTCAAGCTCTGCTTCCATAGCAAGCATCCACTGAGTCAGACATCCTATCCAGCCCAGTCAAGTAATGATGGTGCAATCCGTTCCAGTGCTTGACCATTCTCACTGCAAAAGAATTTTCCTAATAGCTAACCAAATTTCTCTTGCCATAACTTATGGCCATTGCTCCCTTTTCTGTGCATCTCCAAAGAGCCTACTTTCTTTACTCATTAAGTTGTTGAAGTTGGCAGAAAGATCTCCCCATAGCACTACTTTTGCCTTCTTTTCTCAAGGCTAGAAGTCTATCCATCTCACCTTTCCACATACTTCACTCCCCTAATTGCCCAGGCAGTACTCTGATGGAATTCATTCAAACTGTGACCATCTTCCTTGTACTCGGTAACCCTAAACTGATTCAGATTCAGCTCCAGTATTTAAAGTGGTACAAACAGAAAGAACCAGTTACATTGAAATCATTTATTGTAACATTTGGGATACTTCCTTGAAAAGTTCAGAATTTTCTTTAGATACAACATCCTCTACTGCAAACTGACTAATTGACATTAAAATAGAGTTTTTAAAGTTAGACAATGAAAACTGCAATTTCCACTTAACAAAGAAAACGTAGGGCTAAGGAGGGCAAGCAGTTAAGAAATCTGGCTTCTATTTGCCAACTGTCTTTGGCTGATGCAAATTACACAGCTTTTCAAACTGTTACATCATTTCATTTAAGAAATGTGAAAACAAATAGTTTCAACATTTGTAATGAATGTAATTTGGGTGACTTCTATACAAGCCAAGAAGACAAAAGGCTGCGGATTCATAACAGTGGTCAGGGAGAATAGCAACCCTCTTATTCAAAAGACTGATCAAAGCAGATGTAACATCAGGTTTCAAATTACTCTGCTGCCTACATAGCCCTGAGCCCGTAACACCCAGAGAGTGCCTTTCACAGTGACATCACACTGATTTTCTCCTGTTACTGGCATGAAGTGTTCACTGACTCAGAAGGACATTACAGCTACCTGATGAGGGCATTCTCAAGTTGAGACATCTTGGAAGATCTTTTCTACCTTGATTGACCTATTTCTTAAAATAAATAAATAAATAAATCTGATACAATGCAATCAGTATCACCTGCAGCATGGCAAACTGTATTCTTTCCTAAAAGCTGAAGTGCATCTGCTCAAATTACCTTATGCTAAGAAATGATTCCCAGTCAGGACCTGGACATCACCAGTAAACCCACTACGAAGAAGACTACTGAATCTAAAAATGGAGCAGGAGACCTTTCAGTGACTTTAAGAATTGCTGGGAAGTGCCCCAAAAGGATATAATCCACTTGGGGTTGAATGAGTCTTCCATCTTCAAACTTAATTCATTCAATCAGAAAAGGAAAACAAAACAGAAAATGCTTAGGTTTGTATCAACAACTTGGTATTTTTTTGTTCATCTACCAAGACGATAAAATCAGTTTCACAGCTCTAATACATACAGCATTAACAGAAATGTGGACGTATATGTGTAGTGTCACTTTTCATATGTTCCTGCTAGCAAGGCTCCTAGGATGACCACCTGGAGACCAAGCTGTCTTCACTCTTCCAGGCATTCTGGAACACCTCCACTAGCAGATCTGCTCTACCATGCTGTAAGACAGTTAGCTCTGTGAGCCTTTCACCTGCTGATAGTGATGATTTGATGTGAATAAGTCTTAGAAATAAGTTAGCTCTCATGAAAAATTGTTCTCAAAGTTCCTGAAGAAAAAAGAAAAAGAAAAACCCCTTACCAGGTAGACCCAGAGAGACCAGCAATGTAAGTTGCACAGTCTAAAACTCCTGATTCATAAAGCGCTTTCATGACTCCAGCAAATCCAACCATGGCACGAAATCCACCTCCTGAACCCAATACTGCTATCACTGGTACCTGCAGAGGTTAAAAGAATAGTCTGTCATCACATCAGCTCTGTTACAGACTTAAGTAGTAAATAAATGTTATTCATTCATCACTGGCCAAACATAGTAACCTTGTGCAATTAACAAAGTCACCATGCAGTGAGCCTCACAGCAGATACAAGGCCTACATTTTTCCTCATCCGTGCATAACAAGTTCTAACAGGACAAACTGAAGGTATTTTGCAGTTTCTTAGTGGCACGTGCAAGAGAATGGAAAATAACTTTAATAAAGCACTTTGAGACACAACCTTTAAATAGGATCAGTACCATGAATGCACCATGAGGTTAACTGTCCACCTTAGCATTACTGGGCCCAGCAGTGATGTACAGTGTCTGTCTATCATTTACTCAGTCCTTTTTGCTCAACCAAGAACTGGACCGCAGAAGTACTACAGCATGGGACCACAAGCAAGAGCAACCAGGAACCAACCAGCAGCACAAGACTCAAGGTTCTGCCAAAGTGAAAATCTCATGCAAGGACAGACCTCCTTTCAGCTTCCTATTTACCTGGTACCAAGGGATCACTGGTAACCAGGAGGTGTGAATGAAAGGCACGATCTGGCATGAAAGGATGCAAAGGGAGGCTACTTGTGCCTAGCTCCCTGACAAGGAAGGAGGAAGATATGACTGAGGTAACACAAGGACAGGAAGAAAGCATGAGCAGCAGTAAACCTGCTGGTGGTAAGGGAAGTACCTCCTGCCACCTCCAGCTCTTTGCCTTAGTTCACAGCTCTAGTGACAGGGAAGGATGAACAAATGCTATCAGGGACGACTCTGGACTCTAAGAAACAGGGTTACAGAGCGACAAGTAGCTGGTGACTCCCTCCTCTCCGTGACACAGGCCAACCTGACAGCCAGACTAGTTTGTACAGGGAGGTCTGCTTCTTATTCAGACACTGGATCCTTGACAGCATGCAGAGAAGGCCAAGTCTCATCTGGCCTTCCAGCACATCACTGCTCATCCACGTGGCATTACTGATATAGACGAAGATCAGAAGGGCTTTGACTCCTCCCTAAGGAGGAATAGGGGGCACAGGGCCCCAAGTCTGTGGCCTGTGGACTTGATCTTTCCAGTTTGGAAGAGGAATAGCTCAGGCTGATCTTGCCACACTCACATGATATCACCAGGAGACTCTTGATTGTGAAGCCTTGACAGTGAAAATGGTCCACTGGGAAAATAAATAGCCCTCTTACCCAATAGAGTGAGGAATATCTTCCTGAACAAACTTTCATCAGGATGAAACCAAAAACTTACTTTCAGGGAGCTTCTGGGTCAATAACAGAGATGTTGGGGCATCTGATTTGGACTGGCTAACCAATTGGATCAAGTGGATAGGACTTTCTCTAAAAAAACAACAGAAGTCTCCTAATCTGGCTGTAATCCTTATAGAGCACAAGGGGCAACTCTGAGCCAAACCATCAAAAAAGTCTGTAGACTTTACTGGTGATAACGACCTACTGCAAATGCTGGAGGGACTGACTAGTGGTAATGCTGTACTGCAACTGCTGTTCCAACAGTAAAGAACCAGGGCCAAAGGTGGACACTGGGAACTGCCCGGGTTGCAGGCACCGTGAGGTGCCTGAGTTCAGGACCAGGACAACGCTGCAGAGATGAACACCAGAGGACTCTGCAGTACACTAAACTCGTCAAATACTACTGTTATGACCCTTTTTTGCACCCTGCCAACTGAAATAATGCACAGAACATTTAGTCACTAGTAGAGACTCACGACACAATCAGTACATCTACAGACTGCCTGAATAAACCAAGGCAGGTCTTGGCAACAGTAAGCTGCTGGATCCACAATATCCTGTTCCTCAGAACACTAATTGCCCAATATCTTAATAATTAGAATTTATTTGAAGAAGCCTCCAGTTTCAGCAAGACTTCTTAATAAAAATATACTCCAAATTTCTTTAGACCATTGGTTCTGATTTTATATAAACCAGGAAATAAACCAAACAGAAAAGGCAATAAACGTAGTTATTCAGTAACTTCTTAGTCACAAAGCCACAGAAATTTTTTAAGCAATCCAAAGACCAGTTCTAATCCAAATGACATCTAAGTGACAGAGACAAAGGCAAGAAGAGTTACTAATAAAAACCAGAATACAAACAATAATATTTTGGTTAGGAGATTAAAACCACATTTGATAATAATTTAAAAAAAACAAAAAACGATATTGCTGCATAGTATTAAGCTGGTCTGAAATTTACAACAACCTTACAAAAGGTACTGGTGAGAAAAGGAGAATTTGCAGGCATCTGTACACATGATTAGCTACTAAGAGATAGCAAACCGAGCAAAAGCAGACTCAGTTACAACTCAAAATGTATCTGCTGGAGTCTCATGCTATTCCAGTCCTGACGTGAAAGTCATTCATTCCTTTCTACTGCATAGCTTTCCACAGTATCTGGAAAGAAGAAACATGAGCACGCTTGCCATTGGTATCAAGAATTTTAGACTAAGCAAGAGTCCCACCTCGCTCCCACTTTCGGAAATCTAGAATTTTCCACTGTTCAGTGTGATTAGACAACTACTTGGCTGTTACTAAGTGTAAAAATGTTACACAGCTGCATAGAAAGTCTGTATCTGATCAAACTGGTAATAAGTAAAAAATTTCGCTGAAACTCAAGATGCCAATGGATGGGATGAGTTATAAGAAGCAGAACCACATGACTACTGAGTTTGGTTTCTTTCTATAGACTCCACACTCCAAGCAGGGAAACTCACGCACAGAACACAACTGTATAGCCCCATGGAAATGATCACACACAGTGACCATTAAGTTGAGAAATTTCCTGAGGCCTACTTTCTGCAAAAACTACTTATTCTTGATGCAACCAGATTACTTGATCATCTTTATAAGTGCTAAGCTTTAGTAATATAAACCACAGGTATTTACTGGCATCAGCATCCATCATGCGCACATCCGGAGATAGCTATCTGCACAAAAAATGACAAAGCAAAGGTAAAGATTTAGGACATGCCTTGTTTTGTTAAGCCAACACCTCAATAACGGAGCAGCAGCTTTGAACACAAGAGTCACATTACTAATCAGAAATTTCATAACGTAAGTTAGGCTTTGAAAGCTCTTTACAAACACTACCTAATTAATCCACACAGACAAATCCCAACAGGATGAAGAGGGTGGTTTGCAGGTGTAAGGCTGGAAAAAAGTATGCGAGAATACTTCCAAAGCACCACTATTCAACAAATCTATTCATCAGTAAAGCAGCAAGAGCACAAGGGAAAATTTGAGCTTCCTTCAAATGCAGAGAAGTCTGCAAGTAGGATCAACATTCATGTCAAGAAGAGTTACTAGCATCTGACTGCAAATGTTTATGTATACTCAATCCACAGACATACTGAGAATTGGAGATTCCTATGCTGGGGAAGGATGGGTATTCAGAGAGGTATGTGTATGTATAAGAATCACAGTTTTCACTTGTGATATCAAAGCAGAACATGAAGAATTGAATTTACTACTTTATTTCCAGAAATGCACTGAAAGAGCTCTAGAGCAGAGGACAGTAGCTGAAGCAAGGCACCCACAGTAAAGAACTTCTTTAAATAATGAAAAAACAACCGGAGAGATGCATCTACTGCACATCTACATCCATTTACTTTGCCAATCTAATACTATCTGACATGGAGACATAAGCAAGGTGATGAAAGTATAAGTCCCTTCCTGCTGTGAAGAAGAAGGTATAGAGCTTTTTTACTACGACCAAGTAAGCAGGTTTGTTAAAGCAGCATGTCAGCTGCAATTCAGTTTCTAGCAGATTTAAGGGTAAGAAATGGCAAAATCTGAAATCACATATACAGCCATCCTACAAGTTCTGTTCTAGAATAAATAGGGCAGAGGCAGGGTCAAAGTAGCTGCAGACAGAGGACAAAGGGAAAAGAAGAAGCCATCTCACCACTGAGAAAGAACAGAGGAGGAGACCAAGGCATGCATACACCTCCATGCATCTGGGCTGCTGCTAAGCACTCTGCTCTTTTGAGGGACTCTATTCAAGCAGATTAGCAACCCAGACCAAGAGACTCACAAGACGGTCAGTGAGTCAATGGCAACATTGCGAGCTGAATTCAAGAGTCTTGGTAACAAAAGCCTACTCGTCTCACCTCTGGCCATACTGTCACACCTACTTAGAATCACAGAATGGCTTTGGTGGAAGGGATCTTAAAGACCACTGAGCTCCAAACCCCCTGTTGTGGGAAGGGTTGTCATGCACCAGATCTGACTGCCCAGGCCCCATCCAACCTGGTCTAGAACACTACTAGAATACTCCTCTGAACAAGCAAAATGCCTGGGTTTCTTACTGTTAATCAGAAAAAAAAAAAAAAAAGCTAGTTCTGAAAAAAATTATATCATTCTAACAAACTCCAGTGAAAAGAATTGTGCAATTTTGATAAAGAGTTTCATCAACATACTTGTACAGCGCCTAGGAACCAAGCAGCACTGTGACATGTGGACAGGCTCAGTGCAAAACAATTCCACTTCAGTTACCAGGCACCTCATTTCAACTAGTGCTGGCTACTTCATCTCTTTAACTGGTCAAGAAAATGAAAAAGATTTGGGAAAGATACAATATCAGAAAAGCAAACTCTAAAAAAGACCATCTCAATCGTATTTTTCAGTAAACTTGTTAAAAAAAAGGTAAAAAAAAAAAAGCTAAAATATTAAATCCGGTTTTGAGGATGAATGCTGCAGATGTTCTCATTCATCTGCACTGGAAACAATGCACAAAACCTGGACAAAAACATCCGAAGAGTAAAAATACTTGCTGTGGGGTTCACAGATGATTACTAAAAACTGTTCTGAAAATTTAGTCTCATAGAATCATACACCTCCTCTAACTAATTGTGATATTTTTAGAAAATTGTTTAAATGAAAATTATAAAAATAAGTAATAACAGAGAGGTATGAGAAATCTCATCTTCTGTGTTTCCAGAATGTGTTCAAAATTAACTAAGGAAACTTGGAAGCACACAGTTATCTTCCATGCAGGGAGGTATAATTATTTCAGAGTGTTCAAGTCTCCTACAATCCCTGCAAAGCACACACTGCCATGGACAGATGAAGAAACTCAAGTGAATTCTGAATAAGTGACTTGTTTAAAACCATAGGCAACTAAGAATAGTCATGTATCTTGATCTCTAAAGCCATGTGAAGACTTCAAACATAGTATAAATCCTCCTGCTATCTGACATTTCTAGCACCAAAAAGGGAAATAACAAGCTATAAGGATACAATTGTATTTTAATTTGAACAAAAAGGATTTTTCACTGCTGGAAGCAGCTAAATAATTTGACATATCACCTTAGAAATACACACTTGGCAAATTAAAAAGGGGGTGACAGCATTATCTCAGTCCTTATAGGGCTGATAAGTCCACAAATATCCCCTGGTCTTGGTAATGCAGCTTAACTGATGAACTTTGAGACAGCGAAGGATACCAAGGAAAGATGATGATAAAAATAATATGAAAGCTTAGCCAGCTTTTCCAATAATGAGATTTACTCATGCACATATGCCATCTGCACAGAACTGATACTTCAGGCACTAAGATTTGCTCCAGTTTTACCTGGACCTGGGCAGAACATCTTTGCATCTTTTCTGACAAATATATTATATATATTTTCTGCTACAGAAAACCACACCAATGTCATCCACAGCTATGTATCCTGGTAAGATTTGCATGTATGAACAGTAAAATAATTGCACTCCATTAAGAAAAAAAACACCCTGAAAATATTCTTATACAACATGTATTGTATATATTACTACAAATAAAATAAATACATAAAAATAAAGTAAATAAAATAAACACTATCATATTTTCATCTTACTCAGAAAAATCACGCATGCACATTTTACTTAGTAAGAACAAGATCAAAGATTTACATCAATAATATGGCCACTCCCTACTCAAAACTCCATAGAAATTTAGAAGAAAATTCTTCAGTGTTGGCTCAGGTTTCTGCAAAATACTGTCACATTCTGCTTATACTAAAAAGCACAAAAGGAATCAGTATTTTAAAGCCAGATGAATTCACCAGTTTTGTTCATTGCTAAAAATGACAGGGATCAAGAAGGGAAGAAAGAAGAGTAACTGAACCTGTACTGAATGTATTACCGCAAAATAAAACACTGTAGTACAAAATCACAGAAAGGAGTGGTAAGGTTCAGCACATACCCTATCTTCCACATGACCCAAACCATTATCAATCCATCTCGCTCTGCCCAGTTCACTTTTCTGCTGGGCTCACTATCACAGAGCACTAGTGAGTTGATGAAAGCTGCAGTTTCAAATACTCTTTAAAAATTAAAACTCCATAAGCCCAGTTCTACAGGCTACAGTAAAAGAAAAAAGCAATTTATAAACTGACTCTAACATTAAAACAGCTCTTCTTCTGCCTGGTCCTTTAGACATAGGCAGAAGGCCACAGAGCAAAAAGCCATCTTAAGAGAGTGAAACAAAATACACTGATAAGTCTACTTCTTTGCCCAATTCTAACTCAGACATCGCTTTCCAAAAAAACAAAGAACCAGTTTAGGACTTAATTGTTTGTTTTATTTTAAGGTGCCAGTGCAGATAAAAAGCCCTGTACTCAACACTGTACTCACCTCGAGTACTGTGTTCAGTTTGGGGCACTTCAATACAGAAAGGACACTGAGGTGCTGGAACAGGTCCAAAGAAGGGCAACAAGGCTGTGAAGGGCTTGGAGAATATGTCCTATGACGAGAGACTGAAGGAACTGGGGCTGTTTAGCCTGGGGAAAAGGAGGCTGAGGGGAGACCCTATTGCTCTCTACAAATACCTGAAAGATGACTGCAGTGACAGCAGGGTTGGTCTCTTCTCACTGGTGACAGGACAAGGGGAAATGGACTCAAGTTGCACCAGAGGAGGTTCAGGTTGGATGTAAGAAAAACTTCTTTACAGAAAGGGTTGTTAAGCACTGGAATAGGCTCCCCAGGGAAGTGGTTGAGTCACCATCCCTGCATGCATTTAAAATCAGTTTGGATGTGGTGCTCAGGGACATGATTTAGCAGTGGGTTGTTAGGGTTAGCATGGTTTGGTTGCGGTTGGACTTAATGATCTTAAGGTCTTTTTCAACCTGAAAAATTCTACGATTGATTCTGTCATTTCTACCCTGTAACAGCATTTCTGCATTCCTGTCCCTTTGTACAAAGTGGACAAAGTGTAGCTTCATTTTGGCACAGGATTATGCCTCCTTAAACTTTCAGCTATGAATTTAGGCATGAACAAAATCATTCCCCATCCTAAGCACAGACAGAAAACAATTGTTTTGCTATTCTCATCTGTCATAACATTGAATCATTCTACTTAATGTGTCTCACTTCTTCTGCTAAGACACAAATGCAGGACTTCACAAGGGACTCCAAACTTACGTCACGGGAAGTGGTCAAGTTCTTGCTGTTTTCCTCTCCTAGGAATGACTTCATACTGTGCATGATATTATCTTTTCGCTGCTGTCGGAATTTCTTCTCCTCATCACACAAAGCCATGCTGAATCGAAGGTCAGTTGAAGAGCTGTTTTTCAAAACAGACAGGAATTAGTGAAAGACCTATTCAAAATAGAACTTTAAAAACCACCTATGCAATCAAAATAAAATAAAACAGAATAAAATAAAAATATACTCATGCAACAATTGCATAATGTGATTCAACACAGTGAAGCACAAAACAATGACAAACTGTGTCAGATACGTATTTCATATAGCAATCCTAACATGAAAGAAACAAAATGTGCAGCTCCTAGTCTTAAAAAGTAAAATTAAGTTCATATATTAAATGATGAAATGACTACAAATTTTTAGCCTAGAAGTTTGAATTCTCTATTTATCCACCAAAAAAACAACCACAATGAAAAAAGGTTCACTTGTGCTACCGTATATTCTTAAGGGGAGGTGAGGGCAATTCTGACACCATAACTATTCAGTCTTATTATCAAAAGCTGTATGGATCTCAGCAGAGATTGTACTGACTGGAGATAAGAAAAACAAAGCCTCTTTCTCCAGCTATTTTCCTGCCCCATGTGATCAGGAGCATACACAGGGCTGTGTAAAGATCTCAATGCCATATTTAAATAAGAGCCACAGCTCCAGCTCCCACTTCTCATTTGAGATTAACAAGGTAGGAACCGAGTCAGCATGTCACCCCATGGGTCTAAATTCAGCACTGCCAGTTTTCAGAGCCTGGCAGACGTTTTCTCCCTTTAGAAAAAGGTCTTCAGAAAAAGTCTCACTATTGCCAGCCCAGAAGTTACCCCCTGCTTAAGATCAATCTTGTGAATGTGCAAAACTAAGCTCAGCAGGGTCCCACTCATACATGGGTGTGTAGGTGAGTGACAGGTACTTGCACAGGAGTGATCTGTTACAGCACTGTCTCTGCCAGGTAGCAGTGAGGACAGGCATACAGATCCTTCCTGGTAACTGCCTCAATAAAATTCCCACTTTTTTGAAAAAAGGACTGTTCACAAGCAATGTTACATGAAAATATACAATACCATGAACTGTAGAACCCCACAGAATCCCAAATCTATGTGGCCGTCAGTACATAGCAGAGTAGAACTCAGCTAGATCCTTCTGCTTTACTACTTTAGTATCTACTGCCAATGCAACAGCCAGACGCAGCCAAGCATCTTACATTCATTTAAAGTCTGAGATATGAAATACTCATAACTAAGAGCTCTGGGTGTTTTTCTAGGGGTGGTCTCAAAGATCACCCACATATCTATCTCTACTAGCACTGAATTATGAACAAAAATTATACCTGGGGGCTGTCTGTCAGCCTCCAGAGTCATTATCCAGAGCTCTACATTTAGTTACAGAGCTCAGTGCTGTTATTTATAGTTCTAGCAAGAAAAAAAAAAGACTCCTTAAATGCCTTGTTCTCAGTAATTCATTTCTAGACTTAAAAGACGTTTTTCTGATTATGGCTCAAGGTGATTTTTTGTCTTCCAAAGGCTGAGAAAGAGGAAGAAAGATAGTGAAAGAAAGAAGATTAAAAAATAAAAATAAAAAAAGCAGTTATCTGCTCAGCTTTATAAGAACTCCTGCCCTGACTGAGATCTTCCATTTTGACCTCAATACTACACTCAGGTACACCTCAGGGCAGCTCTGTATTGAGTATACACATATACTAAAAGCTACCAGGAGATGCAAAGTCACTACAGGAGGTAAAATAACAAGGGCAAAAGCTGAAGCTGATGTCTATGAGTTCATGAGGGAGAGCCCTTGAAAAGGAAAGCGCTTAACACAAGCCAAGATGTGAACGTCATGTACAATAGCCCTGATCCTGCCAACATTTGGAAAAAGAAAAACTATTCAGAAAAGTAATGCTGTTCAAGATGATAAGACAACTGTAACAGCAAAATAACCCACAATGTTCAAGTCTTTGATTTTTTCAGTCCTTGGTATTTCAATGTTAAAACTAAGAATTTTTGTACTCAAATGGCACATTTTAAAAAAAATGTTCACAAATGGAATAAAATAAAAAAGACCTTTGTTGCTACTAATTTTCTTTTTATTTATTTATTTCTGAGTTTTGATAGGTGATACTTACCACACTTCAAGAGACAACTCCAAAGTCATTTCTGTAACCTACACAAGACAGTTTTAAACTCAATTACAACACTTTCAGCAAAAAAAAAACAAAAACATTACATCATGTTTTCACTTCTATTAAGCATCAGCTATGCAATACACTGAGAAGACCAAATCAAACATTTCTACCACCTCTTTAAAATAATCAAGTGTGACAAAATGCTGGTTCACTGTCAGCACCAAAAGGAACAATTCAACTGTTTTTTAGCAAGTATAACAGCTCTGGTCATAACTAGTTTATCAGTTGCACATGCAGAAGGTACTAGTCACACAGTGAGGGACAGGAATCTCACAGCACTCCTGCAGGCTACATGGATCTACCTCGCCATAGCTACAGCTTGGTCCTCTCTGCCTCCTTCACAGAGCACTTAATGGGGTTCCCTGCAAGCAAAGTTTACAAAAAGATGGTTAAACCACCAATCACAATTGCTAGGCCCAATTCGAGAGTACAAGCTTGCTAGATTAAAGATAGACAAGCATGTTCATCTCCCCAAGCTCTCACAGGAAATGGCCACTGACAGGTCAGTACAGCCCTGCAGGTGTGTAACACACAATGTCTTCCTTCGCTCTGCCTCTTCCTTGTGTATTCTCCTCCCCACCTGCAGTATGTGATCAGAGGGCACAGGGCTGCAAGCGGATGAACGCCTCCTGCTGAGTGCAAAGCAGGTGGGGACAGGGCACACTGCTGCCTTCCTCACCAGCACTGCATGCAGGAAGGGAGGCACAGCAACAGGACTGGAGAAAGGAAAGGCAGAGAAACAAAGGGTGAACATGAAGGAACAAAGCAGAGACATTTATGGAAACACATCAAAGGCAGGGTAGCAACTACGTTATTCCAGCACCTGACATTATTAATTTAGAATGCACTTCAGAAAACATGCAGTGATTCAATAGTTGAAGAAATGTATGCACACAGTACTAGATAAACCCTTGAAGGGAAATGTTCCATCAGGGAAAGAGTGTGTCTCTTTTTTACCTTACACAGACTGCCCAAGAAACCTCAAGGATACAGGCTGTGCATGCAAATAGTCTGCACAGGACTCAGCCTGACTTGACGTTGTTCCCTTCCCATTTGCTTTGGAGTTTACAAAGGCAACCTCAAGTTAAATGCTAAGGCTCATGTACAGAGCTCTCTGCTTCCCAACAAACAGGCTTTAAGCAGTTATCTGCTGTAACAAAGCCTACTTTTGAAGTTGTGTCATGCTGAAAATAGCACAGCAGTCACAAATCAGGAGCTCTGACCATATAATAGATCAGAGTCCCAAGCAGGAATGCATGCAGTATTGATAATACATATAGTATTGATGATACATATAGTATCTACATATAGTATATATATAGTGGTATATACAAAGACGAGCAGATGTTAGGGATATAATCACAACTGATGAATTATGTTCAGAATGGCTCCCAATACGGTACTCTAATACACTTTGATATTTTAATACATGTAGAACAAAGTAAATTATTAACAGATTTAACAACAATTTCCAGGAGTTACTGTGCAGACAGGCAATCCTTTGTTAAACTGACAACATTTGTTTTGTATATGAGTTTAAAGAAAATAATCAAACTGGAACTTGTCTCTGTTTTTTATTCTTTTTTTTTTTTAACAGCACCACATGCAGTAATGTATCATTAATGTTAACCAGAGCTGTACTGCAACAAGCCATTCATAACAACTGCAATGCATACTAATAAAAGAATTTCTGTTAGCTTTCTGGAAGTCACAAGCTTCAAGTAGTAGAGATAATATACAGCACAACAAAATCCATATAACAAAGACCATTAAACTGAATTGAACCAATTGGTGCAGAAACCTGTTTGGAGCACATAAGTTTGATACTGGACTTATAAAGAGGAATCTCTCAGAAAGAAAACCATTCAGTGCACAGTGCTACTGTGTTTCTTCATTCTCCTCTCAGCAGGACTGCAAAGAGATAAATACAGTGCCAGTAGGCAGTTCTATGTTTAACCATGGCCAACAGTGAATGCTCAGGAAATCAGCTTCAGGACCGTGCGTGCAACCGTCAGCAGAGATTTCCCCCTGTCAAAGCCTCCAAATATTTAGCTATTTTCCTGTCCAAAAGACTGCTGCCTTTACCCAATGAGGGATATAATCCCTCATTTTGCATTTTAAATTCAAAACTGTGTTGATAAAACATAGCCTTAAATAGCAATGAAGAAGATTTGGACTTTTAATCTGGGTTGCAAGTGCAAGCTGAATGTTTTTTCTTATGAAGATACTAAGGGTAAACTGAGTAACATCAGACTCAGTGAGATTCTTTAGGAAACGTAACTCAGGTTTTCTAGACACTAACATAGCCCAGGTTTTCTAAACACCAACATCCACATGATTTGTGAAGAAGCTATATCTAACCAGGTACATCCAGATCTACACAATGGTTTAGGTGCTCTCAGTTCAGGCACCGATTACAAACTTCCAAACACGTTCACAGCCACATAAAAAAAACAAAGCTGCAAACGTTGCAACTCGTGAGTGAAAAATTTAATTGGACCTCCTTCTTCTCTCCCAGCTTCAGAGAGGATATAGGAAATGTGGCCATACCAAGAGTCTCATCCATGACGTAGTTGGCATCCATCAAAGTTACCTAAAAAGATAAATGGGCATTCAATTCAACACTGGTAAATCCCTTTTTAGTTCCATATTGATTACGTCTAAAGAAACTTAAAAAGGGATAAGGAAAAGAATGTAACTAACCCAATCTAGTCAACATCCAAGGATATCCACTTGAAGGAAGATAAGCATAGGTAGCTTTTTTAAGGCATTCAACAGAGTGAGCATGACAGTATCATTCACAAAGCATTTTTCATCTGAGCACCTTTACTATCAGTAAATCTGATCACATTTATAAGCAGAAATAATTACTTTAAATTATACGAATTATATATATATATAATTATTTCAATTTCTAGCTAGTACATCTTCTCCACGGAGAAGTCAATAGTGTTTTAACCATCATATGCCAAAAAACATAATGCAACTTCTCAGCTAAGATGGAAACCATATGTCCTAACCTTCTTTTCACAGACCAAGAATTTCATAACAACGATTTGGAAAAATGCACGCCATTCCAAACAACAAAAAACTTTACTGCATATCAAACTAGACCTTCAACTCTCTTCTCAAATTCTATATCAGAGCGTATACCTTCTCAAAATGCAAAACCACCCAAACACTGATGCTGACAGAACAGAACGCTGTTTAACACATTTGCTCTAATCCTCCTGTGTCTGCATCTAGCAGTCCTTTTTCACAGTGATAGCCTTTCAGTTCTCAAGTAAGATGCTCACAAAGAGTTTCAAATTACTATTTCCATGGTTCCTAGTAAGTGAGTTCTCCAAACTCACTTGGCTTACTATTTTTTTTCCACTTTGTGGAATAGTTTCTTCTGAAATACCATGTCTGTGGCTTGGAGCATATATTTTGTGTAAAACAAATGCAATCAAGACACAAACACTTGCATGCCTATTTGTTATATCAGAGTTCAACCTCCTCTCAGCTATAGAGAATTTGTTTCATCCTGTGCCACAATCGATTCTTTAAAATGAACTGTATTTTAGTAATATCTGTATTTTAATGCCATCTGTGTGTTTCTGTTTCCTCACAGAACCTGATTTTCACTGTTTTAACTTCCCCGGGCTGAATTCTGAAACCAACAGGAACAGTAAGATCTTGGAGAGCTTCCCACACTTCAAAGTAAAAACTGTACTTGAGGTAGTGTTAAAAATTTAAACAACCTGAGGAGTAGAGGAGGTTGTGGAGACTGCACGAGCCCGGGAATTCACAAAATAAGTTTTAAGTGGGTTTCGCAGGTTTGACTTCTGACACTGTCCTCCACAGAGAATCCAAAGGCTCCACTATGGACTCTGCGTGTGTATGTACCACAGTGTCAGAACAAAAGTACCAGCTTTAACCTAAAGAATATACTTTTCATGGGGAAGAGGGGGTTTACCATGAATAGTATATGTATGTTTATGGAGATATAAATCAAACAGGTCCAAAAATAACCATTATTACATGGTATTGCTGGCTCTTTGCAGGCAATTTCCACAAAATTTTATAGCACTTGCCTCACAAAACAGCAACAACCTTTAGTTCTTGTAAAGATATACTTCCAAATTCCACTTCAAATGAAATCTGCTGTGTTCTCTTACAGCACAGGTGCCCTTTTGGCTTGCCTGGGCCACAGTGAGTGAAAAGGAATTGACTTGGGCTGCAAATACATAGGCCTCCCCAAAAGCAATGTCTCCTATTTATTTCCATGGAAACCACAACACATACAAAAATCACAACAGCGCTATTTGACAGAGCAAATTCTCAGCTACAAAAAGCTATTTTTCAACACACCCTTCACTATTAGTGATGCATATTCACCTGCAATGAACACAAGCCTGCATGCCACAGTCCCAGTCACCACTGCTGAAACGCACCACTCACCCCTCACTGTGCTCACATCCACTGCTTGGTCTCCATCAACGTTCAGCAAGAACTGATGAATGTCAACAGGTGTAATTTTGTTTCTGCATGGAGGAATTCAATGGCATACCTTTGCTTCATACACACTTCCATGTCAGATGCCATTCAGTCAGACTGCCCCTCTGCTGCCAACTGTCACACAGCAACAAAATGTAATGGAATATAGGAGGCAAGGTTCAACTTCTACCGCCATCTCACCAACATCTGCCTC
>VXAB01012790.1:0-340138 GCA_013399175.1 Odontophorus gujanensis
TATCTTTTCCAGTGCAGCACTGATACAGACTCACCAACTGAGCACACTAATGACCACACTGGGACAGCTGCTATTTATAAAGCCTAGAGACCCCAGCAGCCCGGTCTCCTATCTCAGCCTGCTCACGAGCACCCGGCACTCACCATAGAAAGCATCCTGTGCAGGGAGCCGTACGCTGCTGCTGCCTGCTGCTGAGTTTTGCGAGCCAATGCTAAACTCTTAGCTCTGGTTTTACTCCTCCTGAAGGCGGGCATTGTGACTTGTCAGTACAAACTTTGCCAAAGGAAAGGTCCCTGGAAAGGAAGGCAGGGACGCCGTGGCCTCCCAACAGCACACCTCTCCACATTCAGCTGCAGCCTGCCAGCGTGTGCAGACACAGCGCAGAAGTTTTCCTTTTGTGCTGATTAACAAAAACGGGAGACACTGTCAGTGTCCCGGTTTAACTGGGCAGAGCAGCGCACGAGGCAGCTGGCCTTTCATTGTTGCTACAAAGGCAGTGAAAACCTGCCAGGGGAGAGGGATTTTTATAAATAGCCTGATGTAGCAAATGCCAGGCAAAGTGCAGTCATGCCAAGGGAATGTGGGTTTTATCTCCCAGAAAGGTACCTGTCTCCGTGTCCGTGAAATTCACTGCATAAACAAAACATCAGGTGCCGTGGGAAAATTAGCCAAATACCTAAAAATATCTGGAGGATGCTCTGAAAGTCAGCGTGAGTTATCAATGGCACTGATGCACTGTCAAGGGTATACGCCGCTAAATGATGCGGCGTACAAATGCACTTACAGTGATAAAACGAAAAACAAATAGGCAGCTCCATGGAAGATTTGTTCAAATAATTGTGCCTGTCCTTTGTTTGAACTTTCTCATTGTAATTACATCAATAAAAGGAAATTTAAACCGCGCTCGGTAATGAATTTGAAAGTAGAAGTACCCATGCTGATATATTTACACAAAAAACAATCAGGTCCACAGACTATTCTAAACACAACGTAACTTTAAATGAAACATGGTAAGATATTTCACCGTGGAGGTGAAGAGTTACAAGACTGACAAGATATTCTTTAATAAAAGGAGAAGATTATCAGCAGCATAATAAAACACAGCAACTCCTATATTCCTCCTGTTCCTCCTATTACAGCACTGCTAGGGCACGCTGATGCTGAAAGACTTCTTTCATCACTGCCATCGTCACCACTTCTCAACTCTGGCAAAACCTTTTCCTGCACCCAAATGATGCCCTAAGCTCAGGTGCACATATCCTTGGTTATCAGTGTGCTACTTCACAGGTTTCAAGGATATTTGCCTTCCTACAAGCAAGGGAATAACACAGCCCTCTCATTTAATTACCACAATTAAACTTACATCCATCTCTTTCCAAATCATTAGCACAACTTGACAGCTCAGCATTTGCCAGACCATAAAGCTCAGCTGCTGTGCGCACCCTATCACAAGAACAAGGATTCCGACTCCCTGACTAAACAAGCTGCTGACAAAGCACTGAGTGTATCAAAGGAGTGGGAATTGTTTGTTTAGCTCATGTTTTTTAAGGACTGGCTATTTTGGAGAGGGAGATCAAATTTAGTGGGCGAGAAGACTGTGTAGAAGAAAACTGACAGAATGATCTCGATGGAGCGAGATTTTGCAGGATGCACAGCCTGGTTTAAAAGTCCAATTACATGGACCACTGTGTAGCATGTATGAGATTGCTTTTCTTATCCACCATTAGTGGCTGCTTCTGCGGTAGTCCACAGAGACTGGGAATCTACAGGCCATATCAAAGGGAAGACAATACCACTAGTTTTTGGAAATTAAATCTGAAAAACAAACAAACAAAAAAAAAAAAACCCAGAGTTCAGGTAGCCAGGTGCACCTTTATCAAGAGCCGAGCTACATTGTACAGAAGGATATTGTTTCTCCTTTTCTTTTTAAAAATCAGCATGAGTCGTAGCAACTTCAAGCACTGTTTTTGTAACAATATGTGTTAAAAACACAGCACGACCGCTAGGACTGGAAAAAATGGCTGCTAAACTTCAGGGCCAATATCACCAGTCTTGAAGAAAAACAATGACAGAACTTTTTACTTCCATATTAGGAAATTATTCTTCCCCAGATTTGCTAATGAAGCCTGAGTTATTAGCTAGCCATATGCCAGCTAAAAGATGTTACCAATTAACAGTTGTGGGTTTTTTTGTTTTTGTTTTTTTTAACATGTTTTTATTAGGAAAAAACACTGTTTTAGTAATACTTCCAACCTGTACTGAGGAACTAGGATCAACCAAAAAAGTAAAAAACACAAACTAAAACAAACCAAATGAATGAAAGAATTTTCTTCAGCATTTCTCCTCCAGAAATATGCAACAAGCGTTTAAGCCCTCCTCAGGGATATGCCTTCTAAGTAAAGCTTACATGCAAAATAATCAATCACCTTGACACACTTTTAAGATGACTGGAAAAATGACGCAGTCCTGTTGTTTGTTCCTGTGTGCTTTGAGTAACACTCTTCCCCTTTACAGACATCTGTTTTTCATCTTTCCATTTCAGAGGCACCAGGCTTGATAGTTCCCATAACAGTAACATCCTTTGCGATACAGGCTTCCCTCTATTGTCCCAATGCCTGTAGGTGCACTTATCTGCAGAGAATTTGCTTCCCATCCTGCTTTTGCCCTCAGACCACGAAGGTAAAAGGTTAATTTAGCTGGTCTCCAGATTTCTGTGGGGATCTATAAGGACTCTGCTTTTTACTTTTTATAAATGCACGTGGGTGATTTTTCTAAGTATTTGTCTGTCATTCTTGTTATGCTAATAGCATGTTTTAAAATGTCAGTAAAATATACTTCCCAAAGCATAACTGACCAAATTGAAGATGTTTTCTTTAATTCCTGCAAACAGTTAATGTTCCAAATGTTTAAAATGAATTCTTATTAGATTTTTAATTTCAAGCATCTTAAATACTGTTTTTGACATTTTCACTCTAAGTGTTTTGTGCTGAATACAAAAACTTTTTTCAAATGCTGAATTAGAAACTATGGTAACCACTATGACATTATCTTTGCAGTTGCATTCATCTTTCACAACAAACATTTGCAATGTGCTTTCTTTAGAGTCAGAGAGGACAACCCTTACCTTTTTAGGCATGTTGAACTTTAAATGTTAAAAGGTGCAGTAATCCCACTGTAAAGACAGAGGCAGGCCCTGGAACTCTATATCGATACCACTATTGACAGCAGGTAACAAAACCTGAAAATCTGTTGTCAGTTCCCTTACTCAATGGATCCCATAATGTCATATTTCTGCTCCCACTGCCTCCCTTTCAGTTCCTTTATCTTTGGTTTTGCAGGATTTCCTGCAGGTCGTGGATTTCAAATTTGGCATTTCAGATCTACCTTGGGCCGCGTAAATTCCTGATAGAAGAAAATAGGAATCAAAGCCTAATCAAAATGTGTTTGTGCACCCAGGATACAGTTGATGTCTGAAATTCTGTACTGCAACATTGTATGACTTTGAAGTGACTCTGTATCCTGTGGTTATCTGTTGGGCACATCACATACCCTGTTACGTGCTAAAATGGTGTTTAAATAAATACTCCTGAATCACACAGGGAATAAATGCATGTTATTGTCAGTGCTGTAATGGAACAGAATCTTCATCTTAAAAAAAAAAAAAAAAAAAAAGAAAGACAAGAATACATATGTGGAAAACACATAAATAATCTATATCAGGGAGTTTTCCCAGCTCCCCGAATCTGCCAGAAGTACAATTAGGTATCTCTGCCTTTCAAAGTGAAATGCTGCCATCATGTCCTGTATCACAGGCAATCAGGATTGCCATTAGAGGCCCAGGGTGGATGATGCTAATGAAGATTCCTGCCCTGTCCTTCATCAGAAAAAGCATCTCCAGAGGCACTGCTAACCACATCTTATGGTGACAAACCAGTACTGTTCTCACACACTTCTCTTTTCACCTGCAGGTAAGCCCCATGGATTTTTCCCAGCAGACCACAAAGACAGTCTGCGTTTTAACTCATCTCTCACCAGCTTTTTTCATTTGCAAGCATCAACACTATTTCTTTTCCTGATCAAAACCATCTGCATGCTTCACACAGACAGCTGTCACAGTACTTTTGAGAGGATGTTTCTTTCGGTCTGAGGAACAACAACCATCACCACCTCCTCCTCAGGCCCCAGCAACACAACGTATATAATAGCACAAAGCACAGCAACACAAGTTTACACCTCTGCGTGCAAAAACTGCACAATTTCCTTTTGCTTTTATTTCCAGTATGCACGCCTGCAGGACTCCACACGGAGCTTGAGCTAGTGTCTGGGTTACAGGCTTATTGTAGGTACAATGCCTTTCATGCTTAAAGCTTTGTGGTTTCAAGGCTCCCTGCTACATTAGCCAAGACCTGCATTCAAATTGTAGGTCATACATAAATTGACATACTGCTGCAGTAAAGAACGGAACTATAAACACAATAAAGTGAAAGAACTGCATGATAAACACAATAAAGTGAAAATCCAGGGCTGGGGTTAGGAGCAAGCACTCACTGGTAAGTTTACAGTAAGCCTTCTGCAACCTCGAGCATCAGTTTGGTGCTTTCTCTAAGGGATGGCTTAGAAAGTTGAAATCTGAAGTAATTAGCAAGTCTTAGAGACTTGTAACAGGCTTTGATTTCACTCGTGTCACTCACTAATATCCCTCTGAAAAGGGTCCTCAATAACAGCAGGGTTTCAGCCCCACACTGATGGAGCCAGCCACTCTGCTTGGGCTGCCTACAAGCCAGGCTGTCTGCAAGGGAAGTACAATAATTAACAGAGCTCTCCATGGGCTTCTGCCTGCTTTCACAATGCAGAACTGTCCCCTCCAGGCAGAAATGAAACAAGGAAAACCAGTACTGAGGAACGTGCTGTTCTCCCACGCTAGCTATCAGACTCCTTCACTGTATCTCACAACTGGAAGGAAAATGACAACTGGATTGAAGAGGAGTACACATGATACTGAAAGGAGTACTACGTTCACCATTGTTAAATTCCTGTTACACAAAGAACAGAAAAAGGGATGTTAATTGCAGACTACTCCCCAGGCTTTTGGGTTTCATCAACTGCTTAGGTTCTCATGATTGAAATTAGGGGAAAAACCTTAATGTCCTATGGATGTTGAGCAGACCTTCAGGCAGACAGTTCTCTTGCAATTAATGACATGCTGTGCAAGTGGGAACTGCCTGGGCACAGCAAAAGCTAGTAAAAGCTATCACCATGAACATCATTTACCTCTAATTGCCTCCATGCATAAAATAGGATTGGGACCACATGGGACTGCCAGTAGTTTTTAACTCCTCTTGTTTTAGTTCTCTCAGAGGGACCTCTGTTGAGCTTCTGGTCACTAAGCTCAACTCAACAACTGGTGTTTCCTTGGTCAGCGATAACATTTGCCTTCCAAGATTTTTACACTCTGCTAAACAAGATTGCCCTTCACACATACTTTCTCTCTTTTTTTTTTTTTTCTTTTTTTCTTCCTTTTTCTTACTTTCTCTCAGTTTTATTGCAATATTAATACTTCTCTGGGGAAATTTTGGAGGTAGGGATCACTACCTGACTAGCAAGAAGGGTTGCTAATTATACTAAACTTAGAGGAATGTGGCTCTGAAAACCATCGGAGATACGCTGAACGTACACACAAAACACCATCCTAAATGCCATCAAAACACAATTTGCACTTCTTGGTTTGGATGTTTTATGCAAAATATTATTGACAATCTTCCTTCCAACTCAGTATATTTTGGTAAATCTTTAACTTTCCCACTCAAAAATCATATTAGCAAACTGCCTAAATTCAGTGGGGAAAAATAAACACTTCTTGATATTTAATCATTAAGATGACAGTCATCACTGCTTACAAACACATTCAGACTGATGTGTATCATTTATGAGAGTGAATGGTACCTCACTGCTAGATGAAAATAAATAAACCACCACAACGGAATATATAGGACTACATTCACTGACAGTTCCTAGAGAAGGGTGTTGGGTGTGGTTTGAATAAGAGTGTCCTCAACTTCCATTGTACATACGGGATAGATCACTTTCAGGTAATAAACTAGGGGAAAATATCACTTGTAGCATCTACTTGCTTTCTTCTGGAAAATGAAATACCATTCAAATCATTCATAAACATTGAACAATTATGTTAATTTTCTGCTAAGATTGGACTGTATGAATAATGATTACTAATTGCTTCAGTCTCCATTATTCCCTGGCAGCTGTTGTAGTTGCCCTCTTCCTTTTGCTAAAATCAAACCATCCTTAACAAATGAGAGTAGAACCAGTCTAGCAATGGGATATGCATTCTTACTCTCAGGTTTGAACCTAACCACCATATATAGTACTTCAACATTTTTACTCCTTTTTGCATAAGAAGTTGACGGTTTTACTGTTGCTTCTAATGAAGGATTTACACATCAGTTTTAGACAGTTTAAAGAGAAAATACATTTTTTTTTCAACTTACGAAGGTCATCCCTCCAGTTCGTGGCTATACTGATACTCAAGAGGCCAAAACAAAATATGCAGTGATCTCTTTACAATACTCAATGATTTTTATTACAGAAGCAGTTGTGAGAAATCAGCTAATAGAAAACACAAGGATTTCCTTTTTGAAACCCTGACATACATGTTTTGCTCTTGTTGAAAGCACTGTTCTGGGAAGCTTGTTGTGATAGGTGTTGTCTTCTGATCCAGTCTTAATCTCCTACTTAGACCACTCAGGCTCCATCTGACAATCCAGATGCTCAGACCTTATGGGCATGTTTGCATGCTGGCAAGCATGGTGAGCCAAAGAATTTAATGCCAGCCCAAGAATTGACTGGGTGCAAAGAGGCCAAAATCAGATTTGCCACCATGATACCTGATATTCAGAGTTCATGAAAACTCAGCATCTCACTATACCTGCCACAGCTCCTCTCTGGCTAATGGAGGACTGTCCAAAACTGACATCACAATAAAGAGAAAATACAAGCTTCAGTAGCACCAAAAAGATCTTTTGGCACCTAAGCATCCTAAAAGCAGATTCTGAAATTCACAAGTAGTTGCAATACATTCTTCCTACTTTCATTTTGCAAAGCAAAGCCAATTTCTATACTACTCTCCATACCCAACTTATTCCCAGGATCTTTTACTTCATTATTTGAAAGCAGTACAGCACCACTTCAAAAATGCTACAAAGTCAGACCTGTTGGACATTCTGTAGAAAGCAAATTGTTGTTAACACAAAATTTCTCAACACACTAGCTTCTGTTCCTGCATCTGCAATGTTAATTTTTGAAGATGCCATCATAAAGCCATTCTGCATTCATTGTCTATTTTTAACATGCACTTTTAACAAAGTCTCACATTAGCTATTTTTACTGGGTTTAAGTGCATGAAGTTATTCATATTTCTTATAAATATAACTCTTCGTATGAAATAATAATATTCTATTCTCTCCTATATATTTGCACAAAATTTGCACAATTTTTTTCAGATCATGTAAAAAACATTTGAAATGAAAACATATCTTCCCCATCACACAGATGTATTTATAAGAAAACCCTTCTTTCCTTTTGTTAAAATTAAATTTGAAGTGGCAAACAGTTGTCCCTGATGAGACACAACATTTTTAGAGCAGTCAAAAATCAGAGTACAACTGACTTATAGTGGCCTCCTAGAAGAAGAGTTACATATGTTGTAAAATTTCACATTTTGGCTACACTTCCCTTTCATAAGGAGATATTTTTAAAATATTGACAATGCGAAGTAAAGATGATTGTATTAGTACAAGAAGGCTAAACTTCATTTAGAGGAAACCATGAACTAAAGAAAGTATTTCTAACCAATACAATTAGAAATCACAAGTAACTAGTGGAAAAGTTGCATTCATGCTACCCTGGTGCACAGACAGTTCCAATTCTTGGAAACTGTTGGTATACCAGGATTTAACTGAGCACCAGGAGCACAAATAGTTCTCAAAATGATTAAACACAACTAAACCTAATTGCACTGACAGGCATACTGAATCCCCAGATTTTCTGAGGTCCTCCATTCTTCTGTCAACGGGATGCCTACGTACTCCAGTACCAACAGTTGCAGGGACAACTTGCTACTGCCACATACACAGTATTTTAACACAGTTTGAAAATGTACTGCAGCAGAATGTGTTAGAAGTGTAACATCTCTCCTTGGTAAATGAAACAGAAAATAAACTGAAAGGAGGTTTTCAATAAAGGTATAAATAATAGGGCATCCTAGAGAACACAGTGCTGACAAAACTAATGAGCATCTAGAATGGATAGTTCTTGACATCATGTCTTTTCAATAATATTTTATAACTGGAGGAACAGTCTCCATTTCTGGAACAAAATAATCCTCTACTGTCTTTCTAATTCACTTGTTAATAGTCAGATGAAAGACAAACATAAAGCAATTCTAAATTCATTCATTTCTTGGTCTACAAAAAAAAAAAATGAAAGAGCACATATTTGAATGTAGTACACATGCAACAAAAGACATTTTTCTTTGAGATTACTAGGGAAATGCCTTCCTGTATGTTTTAGTTAAGATGATGTTTAACCCTAGCTTGATATAAGATGAAGAGAATAATAGTGAGAAACAGACAAAAACGTTCCAAATGAAAACATTAAAATCCAGAAATTACACATGCAAGCATTTAAGATTGTTTTTTATTTACTTACATGTTATGGAACAGAAATCAACCAAACTTCAAAGGAGTCTGCTCCCTCAGAGCCACGTAATTACATCTACAGCTGTTGTCAGCTGGGAAATGAGTATGTCTGCCTGTCTCTCCCCTGAAATAATCCCAAGCTGCCTGTCGTTCCAGGCTGTGCTCAGAACCTCTCAGCGCCACCAACATCCTCTCCACGAAGCCGCAGCTACAGATCTGGTCTCCCCCATATTTTGTGTAACACCAAGGTGTCTGTGCTACTGCTCTCCCACTGGCATGGATCAAGTTAGCACATGCAGGAAACAGAAGGCAAAGGGGAAGGAAAAAAAAATACAAAAAGAAACAAAAACAAACCCCAACAAATCCAGATGCTGTGCTTTTTGAGGCTAAACAGTTTCCTTATACTAGTTTTTATTAGCAATAGCTATTGTTTATCCGGTGAGCAGTCCCAAATCACAGCTATAAAAACAGAAATCATTTAAAATTTTTTTATACTCCATCACTGAGGCACGTATGCAGTATATACTACTTCCTAAATTTAGTGTGATGTTTTTAATTCTGCATTTATTGGAGAAAGCAGAAGGGTCAGACAAAAGCTCTGACAGTAATAGGCACTCTCCAACAAAAAGGCGGCAGTCAATTACAAACCATTTGCAGAAATTGTAGAGCTGTCACAGACTCGTTTACAGCTGCAGTTAAGTCAGGCTGCCTTTGATTTGCCAAGCCTTTTCTCCCTCCTTGCACTAAGAAAACTAGGACAACTTCAAATAGTTTTTGACAAAATGACACTAGCAGACCTGCGTGCCAGCCCAAGGAGTGAACTGCAATATGGTCTGGGCAGTTACTCCAACAAATTGTGCACAAGCCATTAATGCTGACAGATGTGATGGTTTCTCAGCTGGAGAGAGGACAGGGAGCAGACCTGTCCATTTTCCCCCTCTTTCTTTTCAGACTACAACCACAGCACATAATTTGGAGCTTCAGAGCAAATTTAGCATGTTCAGAGTAACAACTACTCTAAAAGAATTGTTCTCTGTGTATTTAAATCCTGATGAACTTTCCCTGGTTTTCTATCATTTGCTGTATTCGACACAGACAATCAGGGGTGACTGACAAACAAAGCCTTTGTTTCTCTGCTAAAGCAAAGCTGAAGCTGCAGAGTCTCCTCCCCTCCAGCAGGATGGGTGCTCAGTGCCCCATGCCTGCATGGCACATTGGGGGTGGAACGCACCCCAGGCAAGCAGGGCACCTTGCAGCACTAGGGATGCAAGGGGGACCTGGCCAAGCACCAGCCAGCTCACACAGCCAGGTGATGCTTAGGTGTCACCTCACCTGGGTTCTCACAAAGGTAGCAGGTGTTTTAACTCTGACTGTAACACACTGCAGATGCCCTAGAACAGGACAGTAGAGAAGTCTGCATTGTCACTGCCAAATGCATCCTAAGGGGAGAAAAATCCCCCTAGGATTTATTCTTTATGGATGAAAAGACATTTTGGAAGCATAATCACAGTGGAACACAAGATAGAGATTATCTCCATGGGAATCCCCTCTGGAAAAAAGAGATGGACTAAAGGTCCCAAATCATTGAGCTTCTCCTTACTCTCACAGAAAACTGCAGAAAGTCATCTATATTTGACAGAAGGAGACTGACTACAAAAGGACTGCAAACATAAAAGACAATCCATTCCTCTGGGTAGGGTATGGCTAGAGGCAAAATGCATTTTCTTCATTTTGGTCTTCTGCGATTTTACGTTTTGCTTTATCTCTAGCTTTCTACCTTTCTTGTCTTATCTCTGCCTGCCTATCAAATTATTCCATACAACCAGTAATACATTCCTGAACCATATAAACTTCTTATCTGTTATGTAATTGTTTAAGGCAAGCGTTATCCCACATTTGATTTCAGATACAACCAACTCACCAACAGAAGTAACAAAAATACTTCTGCTGTCAGAATGGTAATGCCTAGTAAAGCCCACAGACATGAAAGCTACCCATGCTAGCAGCTGGGAGGTTCAAAACAATAAGCATTTGGTCCTGACACAGACTGAAGTTTGACTGACGTGGAGAAAAAAGGCAAAAAATTGCTCTCTGAAGACCAATGCATTCAAAGGTAGACAGTAACTGTGGGGGTTCCTACCTCATTCTCCAAAGCCCTGAATGAGAAAAGGCCTGACCATCCATTATTTCAGCTGAAATTAAACATTAATTGCAGACGTATAAGGGTTCTCCAAATAAGACAGCGGGAATCACTAGGATCCCCAGAACTGCATCTCAAAGTCTGCAGTCCAGCCTGAAATTATTCATGTAATGTAACTGTTGCTTTGGTCATTGCAATCTTAACAAGTCCTGATAGTATCAGCAAAGGAAAGAAAAAAAAAAAAAAATGGAAAAAAGGAAGAATTAACTGAATTAGCTAAAAAGCTGTACTAGTTTCATTGTTCTCTGGAGAACTGGGTTGAAGCAACACAGAAAGAGGAATTTGACAAGTCTCCATCTCTTCACCTTTTGCACCTATCACAATGCTTTTGGTGATGAAGCAGCTATTCCTGATATGTTGACCTGTCAGCATGACATCAAGACAGTAAAACAGTAAATACAGCTAATAAGCATGCAGTTTTTTTCCAAATTACTATCATATATATACATATTTTATTTTTTTACCCACAAAACACAGTGTTAACACTGAGACATCTCTGCCTTTCCATTTATAAGTATACTTATGCCAGATATGTTCTTACCCTGAAGGGTGGATCAGTCTTCTCCCTGTATGGCACTTGGTCCAGAGTGCCATCAGTCCTGCTCCTTTTCAAGTTGGATGTGACATCAGGTACATTATTAAAATCTGCATTTGAAAGAAAACAAATAATTAGAGGGTTAGAGGAACAGAAAAGTTTTTATTTTTTTTATCTGCAGATTCTGTGCCTCGCAGAATTTTTATAGGATGAGATCAGGATTATAAAATTTGCTACTCACCCTGGCCATATGGAAAATAACAGAAGACGACAAAGTAAAGAGAAGCTGCACCTGAAATTCTGCTTTCAAAACAATGATCTGGACACGTAAGACCATACAAAGCAACGTGTATCTCTGATCTATGAAAATAAGCCTCATGTTCTTGCTAGAAGTGTACTCTCTAAAGTAGCTTCTATAATCAGCACACTGCGCTAAGACAACCAATGAGGATCTACTCTCAGTAGTTCTCCTTGGATGAACACACAATCTGACATGACTTGGTCCTGAATCCCTTAAAGATTTAAAAAGAAAAAGAGAATTTTGCCTTAGAACAAGCACTGCAGTTGAAAACACTGACAAAACCTCTTCCTGCTACTAGCACTTAACCAGTTTTACTAGATTTGGAGTCCAAGTATATGGCATCAGGCACAATGGAAAAACAGAGTAGTAGGGAATATCCTACTCTACCTATTGAGAGGTTGTACCTCATTTTTATGTAAACTCAAGATCCAAACAACACTGAACATTCATATAGATATAGTCACTTTCTCTTTGCATTTCTTCAACTTTTTCCTCATTTCCTTTTGGTCACAACAACCCCAGCAATCCCACAGGCCTGGGGAGGAGTAGCTGGAAAGCTGCCTGACAGAAAGGGACCTTGGTGTGCTTGATGGACAGTTGGCTGAATATGAGTCAGCAGTGTGTCCAGGTGGTCAAGAAGGCTGATGGCAGCCTGGCTTGTATCAGTAATGGTGTGATGAGCAGGATTAGGGAAGTAATCCTCCTCTGTACTCAGCACTCGAGGTCACACCTCGAGTACTGCATACAGTTTTGGGCAGCTCTATATAGAAAGGACACTGAGGTACTGGAGCAGGTCCAAAGAAGGGCAACAAGGCTTATGAAAGGCTGGGAGAATATTCCCTACGAGGAGCAACTGAAGCAACTGGAGCTGCTTAGTCTGGGGAAGAGGAGGCTGCAGGGAGACCTTACTGCTCTCTTCAAATACCTGAAAGGTGACTGCAGTGAGAGCTGGGTTGGTCTCTTTTCACTGGTGACAGGACAAGGGGAAATGGTCTCAAGTTGTCCCAGGAGAGGTTCAAGTTGGATATAAGGAAAAATTTCTTTACAGTAGGGGTTGTTAAGCACTGGAATAGGCTCCCCAGCATTCCCCTGAAAGTGTTTAAAAAACATCCAGATGCAGTGCTCAGGGACACGATTTAGCAGTGTGTTGTTAGAGTTAGGGTAGTAAGGTTTGGTTGAGGTTAGACTTGATGATCTTGAAGGTCTTTTGCAACCTGAGCAATTCTATGATTCTGTGATTTGATTGTATGATTCTAACTGGCTGCTTAAAAATCTGCAGAGAATCTTCTATTAAAAAAAAAATTATTAGAAGTGAAGCAAACTCAAGTCATTAAAAATCATAAATCAGAACATCAAAAGAGTAATGAGGATTTTTAGCTGGATCATACTACCTCATGTTAGAAAACAGTAATTAAATGAAGGTTTGTGGGTGTTGTTTTTGTTTTAATGTGCTGCTTTGTTTTCTGTTCTGCATGACTTTAGAATATACCTCACACCACATTTTCAAACAGCTCAACACCTACAAATGCTGTAGGTTTATTTTTATATGAGAGCTGAGATTTCCATTTAAATACTGACTCCGAAAACTAAGGTGATAATTGGTAAAAGTATTACTTATCTTGTAATAAAATCATGAGAGCTAGAAATAATGTGATTGTGAAGAATACTCTCTCTCCACCTGGGTGTTTAAACCCTGAAGTGGGGCTTTCTCTGTTGTTTTTATTTTTACTATGAGCCAGTTGTATCCTCTGTGTCCTTTGATTTTGATGGAGAGCTATTGACCAGACTTCCTGTCTGCAACCAGCTCAGCAATGTCTTTGCTTTCTGGCTTCAAATTGGTTGAGGACAGGGACTTGCTGCTGGCTTGCCCCCATCAAGCAGCTCCTGTTAGCAAGGATTCACAAACAAGGACTGAAGCTGAGAGGGAAATGGGAATTTTATACCTGAAAGACCACCTTACAGCCCACAAAGAGCTTTCCTGGAGAGACAAAACATGGCCAAGAGACTTCATAGGAAAGTCAGAGAGAAAGATGCAAATGTTGCTTTATCCTTTGGGGATAACAGGAAGAAGTAACTCAGTCACCTTGTCCTTCTTCACATGTCATTAAGGTACCTACATCAAGTGTAGTGTCAAGTTGACACTTTCCACTCAGATGCAAAAGACTTGTCTACTCTGTCCTTTCTCTAACCACTTCAGATCAGTGTCCCAGCACTTTCCTCCCCTCAATCTTTTGTACCTTTTGCTTCTGAAGTCCATGTAGATTCTGATATTTCAGGGCCCCTGAGACACCTTTGCAGAAATACATTTTATATAGCTCCTCCAGTCACATGTCTTCATTAAAAACTTAACAAGGAGCCTCTCTTGTCTACTTATTTTATTATGCTTTTACCCTTCTTCATCAACCATGCATTAATAATTTTCTTCTGCCTTCTGGAGTTCTGAAATCATATTAAAACACTCTTCCATATATGGTTCCACATGAATGCCTATTGCTTTCAGCCACTGTCAGCTCCTGGGTTCACAAAAAGTAAGCCAGCTCCTAAAACACAATTGATTTTATTTGCCATTTGGGTCTTTATACTTGTCTTCTGCCTTTCAGTGCAATTTCACCCCCTACCTTCACACAAAACACACTTGAGACTGTTTTTCTCATTAGAGAGCTACCTGAGGTCAAACTCTAGAACTTCTATGCCACTGGGAAATTCATATCCTCTCCTTGATTTACAAAGTGAACACCAATCATAGAATAGCTTAGGTAGCAAAAAACCTTAAAGATCATCTAGTTCCAACATCTCTACAATGAGTATGCTCTGTTCAGCCTGGCCTTGAGCAACTCCAGGGGTGGGAGGCACCCACAATTTCTCTGGAAAGTAAGTTCCAGAGCCTCACCACCCTCTGAATAAAAAATTTCCTTCTAAAATCTAACCTAAATCTCCCCTCCTTTCATTTAAAGCCATTCTCCCTTGTTCTGACACTACCAGATCGTGCAAAAAGTCAGCCTCCCTTCTGCTTATAAGTTCTCTTTACATACTGGAAAGTCACAATGAGGTCTCCCTGGAGCCTTCTCTTCTCCAAGCTGAACAAGCCCAACTCCCTCAGCCTTACTTCATAGGAGAGATGCTCCAGCCTTCTGATCATCTCTTCATGGCCTCCTCTGGACCTTCTCCAACAGCTCTACAACCTTTCTTTGCTAGGGGTCCCAGACACGAACACAGTAGTCCAGATAGGGCACCAGGAATGCAAAATAGAGGGGGATAATCAACTCCCTTGCCCTGCTGGCCACAACACACCAGTCCTTTACAAAACATGAAGTGAAACTAACCAATGTAAGCAGTGAAGCAAAAGTGTAAATGTAAGATGACAATATGGTAAAACAACCAGTAGATACTACGAGCAGAACAAACCAGAATAACAACAGCCAAAGCAAGCAGGCAAAATATTCTATCACTTTTTCCATATCATCTATCTTTTCTTCCCTTTACTGTTTTTTTTTTTTATTTATTTATTTTATTTTTTTTTCCTTTATCTTTTTGTAGTCTCTTGGGCTGTCAGAGCTAGATCTACATTGTCTTGACCATTTTTATAGCATTTGCTACTGGCATGATATGTTCCTGATTATAGTTAGAGTAAGCAATATTAAATGTTATTTTAAATAGTAATAAATAAATAACAAAAAAAGTTACATGGAATGGATCCAAAGTGAAAAAGGACATCCTACTGTACGTTGTATGCCAAACTAACATGGAGAGGGAAGGAAGGAAACATGGCTTGATGATCAGTTTAGCATCCATATCCTGTCTCCCTTTTCTCCTCTTACTATGGAACAGACTTCCTCTGGATTTGTTCATACACATCATCTGTTCCCAAAGAGCAGAGAAGCATCAAAATCAGCTGCATAGCTAAAAAACAAGTCAAAGGGTGAACAAAAATACACACTGCCTCAAGTAATGTGAAACTTCAAGTGCAAAGCCTAAGGACACAAGCAGAATATTAAAATTCTCTCTACCTGTTTTACTAAATGAAACAGGAATAACAAGGCAACCCATAAAACCGTGTCTTCTTTAAACTCTTACATTTGGATTTAGCTCCACTATGGGATTCATATAGCAAAGATGTTCAAAACTTGTAATTGCAAAAATGTTACCTTGCAGGCTGTGGTAGCCACTACGCTTTCAGGATAGCAACATAACCACAGAGAGAATATATAGCATTCAGAGCAATGTTATAGCTATGCAAGTATAAAAACTGTTTCAGTATGTAACATTCTGTATCTTTGCTGAAAATCAGCACAGAAAAGTATGCAATAAGACATATATTACTAAACCTTATCTAAACACAAGGTCAAATTATCACTTCCTGACAATGGTGTTTTCTCCTTAACCATCTACTTACCTCAGTACAATTATATTACTAACTAGTTAGAAAAAAACTGACTGCTTTACTGGAACTATATTGCCTAGGAGACACCCAACACAGAAAGGAGAGTATCCCATTACTTGTTCTGTCTATACATTACCACTACAGTTGTATATTAGATTTATCCAATTGATACACTTGTAATAAGCCTATATGGAAGAAGAAAACAACTGACGATGTTGTTGAGTTAAACAAAACACGATTTCAATATCTTATCATAACTTTTATCTGCTGCAGCACATGATGCGGAATGAACATCCCTCTGTCCTATTTACACACATAGACATGTTCTGTGAGTTCAAATGTATACCCTTTCCATCTGAGAAGAACAGAAACCTCTGAATCAGATAGCTACTTCTTATTTAGCAAACAGGAGACTCTCCAGATGCTAAAATAATAGCCAGTTTGCTGTGAATAAGCTAAGTGGCAAACTCAGATAAATGATAATAGCCTCAGAAAAGCACAGGGACAAAATGCCATTATGTGAAAAGGTTAACTAAAACATACAAAATGCACAACAAGCCTTATGTGTGCTTTCTAGTGATGAATGATCAAGCATTAAGAATCCAATGATCACCTTCAACTACCAACATCATCACCAAAGAAGAAAGTGTGATATGTACATCAGGTTTGGGACCAATAAATGCAAATGTTCTAAATGAACTTCCTTCCCAGTGCCACTACTTCTGCAACAGTGTGTCTTTCTTGCAGGTAGACACATGCCTCTAAATCATTCAAGACAAAGAGTGAAGACAAAGAAATGATAATATAACCACTAAAAAACTGAAAGAAAATATACTTCCTAAGTCATGTTCCTCCTTACTAATTATTTGGCTTAAAAGTGGGCACGGAGTGAACAGATGGGATAGTCAGTGAGAAAGATAAACACACATCACATCCAAAAGCTCCATACACCCACAGAAATGCCTCTTCCATGTCTCTGCAGTGAAACACATACAAGTGGTCAATATAGAAGAAGTCATTCAAATATTTGTGAGTGATGAGGCACAATGGAAACATCCTCCAAGAGATATGTGAGACGATAATAACCCATGCTATGATCCTAGCCAAGAAACCAAAGGAAACCAGCTGGAAAACATCAACATCCAGCAATTCATTTACCATAAAGAAGTCATCAAGAAATTCAAATGTTACTGATCTTCTTTTTCCGTTCAATTAACAAAGAAGACTTAATTACTTTCTAGTCAGTGCAGCTCTTACCACTTCATCCACTGACTGCAAACAAAGGCAAAATTGCCACAGGGAGAAAGTAGGAACTGAGAATCCTGCTTCTTTTATAATTCTTCTTTGTAATACTTTGAAACATGTTCTGTTTTAGATTTTTCTCACCAATTCCAAAAATGTGAAATACTCATCTTAAGCATGTCAAGTGTTATCAAGTGTCAAGCACTATGTAGGTGGTGTAACCAGCCCCTTTTTCGAACTACAAGAAGAGGGTGTGTTTCCATCTGCCACTCTAGTGACAACAATAAACTGGGGAAAAAAAATTAAAAAAATCTCTCTAGATCTACAAGAAAAGGCAACACGGCAAAATTAAATGTACCCGTTCTCTCACTCCAAGACATACTAAGAGTAGTGCAGGGGCGTCATTTTCAGCTCTTGGCAGCAGCAGCAATTCTGAGCATCACTTGATAGCTACCCTCTGCAAGTGAAGAGGCACTTTGACAGTCACAGGCAGCCCTGACCTTGATAAAAATAAAGCCACAAAAGCAACGTGGAAAATTGGTTTTCCATTTTGCCATATTCCCAAGATTTCTAAAATCTTCCCTTTCCATCAGAATGAAATTATGTTCTTTTGTTTTATGCTGTTTTATTTTTTGCCAAAATGCTGAGAAAGAGACACCACAGTGCAAAAAGAAATAGCTTGACATCTGGGTAATAACCCATGATATAGGACAAAAAGATAAAGTCCCCTGCTCTGTCAGATTCAGGCAGGTACCTGAACCCAGGTCTGTTTCAGCTAAGGTAAGTTGCCTGTTAACAGCAGTTAATCCTTTGAGTACTTTCTGGTGTCTTGCTTACATTAAAGCTGGTCTCATAGGATGCAAATGGCCCAGGTTAAAACCCATTCATGTTAAGTTAGAAAAAATGAGGCAGGAAGCCAATTAGCACACTCACGCACAGCAGAATACTAAATTTTCTTTATCCTGCAACAACTAAAACTTGGTGAACAAAACTGAAACACAAGAGAAAGGATTTTCATAATGACGTAGATGCCGATGGAGAAGACAGGATGACGCTATGCGTACCGTGAATAATAAGTATTACGTATGTTTAAAGGAGTAAAAATGCTGGAAACTCTAATGTAGAAAGTGACCTTCATAGTTAACACCAGAGGCAGAACTGACTAGTAGGAAGTACAACAGGAGTTACTACAATTAAATACACTGATCATTCAAAGTTAATACAAAGAACTAATTAAAAGCATGAGTAGACTTTCATACAGAAGATGCAAAACGATCTTGAAGATAGAGCCACAATCTCAGAATGATAGTTTTAAGAACTAGTAAGAATAATTCCTTCTATAAGCCACGACTCATCAATTGGAAACACGAAAGACTGAAAAGTATGGGAGTGTGGAGAAGGGGGTAAAATCATGGAGCTTTCAGCTAAAGCTACCTAAGCAAAGGTCAGGCCCACATCAGTTATAACACTGGGCAGGAATTTCCCAATGCAGAGTAATGAGAAGGTGGGCTGAATAAATGAATTTCTGAAACAGGCTTATCCTGGAACAAAAGATGCTAATAGACTATCCTATTTTAATATATTATAGGACAACTCTATGAGGAAGGTTGTTGAAAGCCTCAAGTAGCAGAGGACTGGATCTGTGAGTCTAGAAATTCTGTTCCATTCTTTGTTTCTCTGTCATTAATGTAGCAACAAAACAGTATGTGAAAGCTAACTACAGCTACACAGGCATATAGATAGACAGAAGACTGTCTGTTGGCAGAGCATATAAATTATTTTGTTTCATTAGTGCTGGTGTGTAAGGATTCTGGCAAAGAGCATCAAAGACTAAGATAATGCTTATATCACAAGTGTACATGGGCGAGGAAACCCTACTGTCAATAGCCATCCTGCACCTCACTTGCTGATTCCACACTAGATGTCCTGCTCTCTTAACTGAGTAGAAGGTAGATGTTTCAGATTTGAAAACAGATGCACACCCAAAGCTTCAGCCCATTAGGATGGCCTTGGGCAAGTCTGTAAAAGACAGATATCCAGATCCTCAGTCAGAGCAATTAACTGCATTTTTAAACACTCGTGCTGCCTGGCAGTTTTAGATATACATTGTAAAACCAGAAAATATTGGATAGCAACTTAGATATAAGAATATAAAAATAATAAGAATATAAATTTTAAGCTTGAAAAAGTTAGAATCCAAAATTGTAAGGAATTATAGAGGGTTCTATCCTCTGGGAAAGACTGTATTCAATACTTTCACTGATTCTCTACAAACTATTGGTAACAAATAACACAGCCAACCTTCAGCATGTAGGATAGCCTCTGTCGATAGACTTCTACTACAGAGAGTTTCTGTAACATAGTTACATGGTTAGGATGGAAATAAGAAAACATATTGGAGCAATGAACTTAACTGAGGTATGGAAAGCTGTATTCTTCATTGCTGCGTGAATTCTCCAGATTGAACAGTTAATTATCATAAGTTTTTAATTCCCATATACTTCTAGCAATGTTACTATCAAGAGAAAAGTAGATTTACAAGAGAAAATAACAAATATTTCTCAAAACCCTGGCGCAACTAATACTAAAGCCTGAGTCAAATCTCAGAAAGGTACAAAGTCTTGGTGGTCTTAATTTCTTCAGACTCACTGAAAAACAGGGAGTGGTGAGTGAAGCATTCCAACATTGCGTAGAGACACAAAATATCAGTGTGTTGAACTCTAAAAATGCTCCCTTGGAGAGTAGTAACCTCGGTTAAATAACTCAGCCTGGCAGGTAGAATGCATGTGCTATTTATCTTGGTCTAAATATATTTCAGGTTTTCAACAGTATATTTATTCTTTTATAGTGAAGTTAAGAGATAGGTATGTAAGCATTTCCTTCTGTATCCTTTTTTTCTTTCTGAAAGACTCCAACAAATATCTTTCAAAAAGTAACAGTTGATCCCAAGGAATTACAGAATAGCTTTCAAGAGATATTCTCACAATCTTTGTTGAGGAAGGCATTCAAATTTTGCAGGAGAAGGTTCTGGGTTCACTAATTCTGTTATGAATAGCTCATATGACTTGTTTATTTCAGAATCAGGTCTTTGAGTTCTTGGTTTACATCATCCCCTAAGACCAGGATGGAAAGGACACTTAGCAGACCCTTCATACTCCCAGGGCACATTGCTGGCTCGTGTTCAATTTGCCACCAGCTAGAACCCTAGATCTCTTTCTGAAGGGCTGCTCTCCAGCCTCTAGGAAGTAAATGCACAACAGTAAGATCGGCATTCCAGTACCATGGTTCCAAAGTGTAGATTCTTACTAATCTCCAGTTAAGTTTTACAGAATTACAAAATTATTCATGTTACATAAACTCCAGTTAAAATTACTGATTAGAGCTAAGTGTTTAAGTACTGCATAGTGCCAGTTCAGTTGTTTCCTTGCAGTTGGTACTCACAAGCAAGTATTACTACTTAAGCAGTAAGACTCCACTGCTGGAGTAAATTCAAAACAATTTTGCAGGCAATAACTGTGGTTATTAACTGTGCTTTTCTGCTGCTTTAAACAACATTTCAAAAGGTAGTGAAATACTAAATCCATTACCAAATAAAAGCTTCTTCCTCTCCTGCTTAGGAAATCCTCAAGTTCTTCAGCAAGCCTTTAGCATATGCTCGGATACTGACCACCTTGAACTCTTGCTAAATTAACACAACTTGACTCTACCAAAATTAATAAATTAAGTTTCTAGAAAATGAAAACAAATTAGAAAAACATACACACACACAAAAAATACACTCAATTTTATCATTCAGAACATTTTTCTTTCTGTAAGATATACTGGCCTCTATTACTTGGTTGTCATAAGCATTTCATAACTGGTTGGAAGGTATGTTCTCAGTTTAGCTGACTCTTTAGTGTATCTAGAAATTTTACTCAGTAATACATTCAAGATGTTAAATCTTGAAGGAAGATTATAATACAGTTGTCATAACATCAGTCTTGCTAGATAGTGTTCTTCAAAATGTGAATAATAGATGCCTGTCACTGACAAGACTAATTGTTACCAAAGTTTGCAGTTACTGGCCAGACAAGAAGGCTCTGCTCACAGCCTCTCTCAACCAGATGTTTTGGTTCCAGAGAGCAAACTGCTGAAACATCAGCAGGTGCTCTACATGCTTGCCAAAGGACAGCACAACCAGGGTTCTTCTTACTGCAGATCTGATAAAGCCTAGAGAGAAGCTCATTCTTCAGGCAAGAGTATGAAATACTCAAGTAATATGTCTCCTTCGCTCTCATCCTTCAGTGATAAAAGAGATGCTTCTCATTCAACCACTGCACATTTTCATGTTTATAACAAGCCAATATGTTTGTGCAAATATTCTTGTACCATACAGCTTTAGCTATGTTGAGCCACACGCTGAAAAGTGGCTTAGCTCCAGTCAGCGCCACCTACTTCTGCAAGCGTGACTTTCTGTAGGCTGTTTTATGTTCTTTTCTTCTTATTATTATTTTTTTCTTCCTAAATATCTGCAGAAACATCCATTTTGAAATTACAGCACAATCTTTTAGAGCCCCTGGGAGTTCCTTTGTTGGTTAACTGTTCGTCATGAAACAAAGTAATCTGACTCACTTGCCAACTCAGCAATCAATAAGAGATATAAATTAGCAACATAGTAGGAAACAACTGTCAGTGCTTCTATAGCAATGCCTGATTACCCCCTAAACTTCAATATGTTTTCATGGAGTTAGTTAAGCTTTCTCTGTACTAGTATTTGCCAGTCAGACAACTGTTCAGGCTTTCCAGTTTTAATCTTTACACTTTGCACTGGTTTCTCAAATTGTTACCAGAATATATGCATTTTCCAAGTTCACATCCCTAAACGTCCTCTTTAATGGTGTCTTGCTGAAGGTTGTTGGATATGCAGGGATGCTGCCAGTGGCTCTCCTCCTGACTGGCGGTGCTACTGCTTAGTGGTTATCTGTGCCTAGCAGAACTGGACAGCAGATGGAGTTGGCAAAATGCACCACCTTAGAGAAACATTTTCTTCTCCATCTCAGAAATGAAACCAGACAGTAAAAAGCAAAATAATAATAATAATAATAAAAGTAGTAATCTAACAGTTTAGCAACAATTTGTGGCTGGCTTAGACAGTTTTTATAATTACCCACTCCATTTTACTTCTGTAAAACATACAACACCATCTGCTGTTAGATGTGTTTTAAACATGCCAAAGGCATGTGGATGTCTCCAACTTTATCATTATTAATAACTCTCCTTGTTATCTGTATTGTCAGTCTACAGGATTCAGTAGGATGTGTAGCTTCATAATTTATGCCTGCCATGTTGCCACGGAGCCAGAAGGTATAGCTCCACAGGGTTTAATGGAGTTTACACCAGGAAAAAAACAAGTTTGGGCCACTGACTTCATAGGGATAAAATCATAGCAGTATTTAGCAAAGCAGAACAGAATGCTCTGTCAGTAGAAAAGCACAACGAAGAGCATTTAAGGCTGTCCCATTTTAGAGCATAAACAGTCTTTTAATTTGCAGCATGTGCATCTAACAGGAAGCAAACAGGAGTGTTTGTCAAGCACTCATTAAACCACCATTGTTGGGAAACATTCTGTATTACACAACATGCAGTTGTCAACAAGTGCTCCTGTGAGGAGATAAATGCCTCTTCGAATTAACTGCTACACTGTTAATAGTCCCAGGTGCTGTTCAGACACAAATGCTCTTTCCCCAGTGATAGAGCAGAGTCCTGCTCCAGAACATTTGCATTAACACTGCAAAAGCAGTAGCAGCGAAAGTAAACATTACAATTTTCCGAGGCAACTTCAAGCACACTTTATCTCTGAGCTTGCCTTGACACCCTCAGAATGCACTCTTGCGCTTGCACAGCTTCCTGCTGTGTAGGGTAATAAGTGAAAATAGAAACTCAAAGTCATAGATTTTCACATTGATAACACGTCATGCTGCAAAGAGAACAATGTGAATGTGCTGTGACACTGCTTTTCTAGCATGTTCACACCATGCAAACCATCAGATATCTGGTATTGAAATCATCAGGAAAGAGCCAGCAAAATTCAGGGACCTGCAAAACTAGACCACCTTCCTCACAGATTGTCTAGCAGGGCTGTGGGAGTTCTCAGAGAGATAAGCAATATTCACCTCCTCAGAGTTCAAAAGAGCTTCCTGTGACAGAATAAAAATAAACGGCTTTGATTTCTCACATGGACAATCTCACAGCACCAGGAAGACCATGCCCCACAGCAAGATTAAGAGAATTTGGGCAAACAAACAGAAAAAATTGCAAAGAACTACATAAATAGGCTATATTGAAAATGTTTTCCGGTGTAGCTTACTTTTGTTTGCAAAATGCTTTGAATCAACTTAAAAGAGGATTATGAAACACTCTGAAAACGATAGGCAAGCAACGTGCAAGGCATAAGGAGCTAGTGCTTACTATTGCAAGCAGCAAGTTACCCTCCCTTTCCTTCTGACTTTCCTTCTCTTAAGGGACAGGCAAGCCTTCCAGTTCCAAAAGGGCTGGAAGAACATACAGGAACTGCACTATATGGCAAGGTTCAAACAGTGATACAAGCACAGACAGCTGGCTACACAGCCAGCCTCTGCCTCCTTTCTTCTCCCTAGATTCAACAGTACCTGAAAGACGCTGAATGGAGAAAAGTTTTCTGGAGGAGTTGTGGTTCACAAGTCAGCTTTACACAGGAAATGAAACCATCCTGTGAAACATAGTTGAAATAGTAAACACCCTGGGAGTCAAAATTCGGCTTGAGGTCAAATGATGCACTCAGCTTTTGAGTAAGCTTGCATAGGTTAAAATCAGAAGTGGATTATTCGTTGGAAAACAGAAGAGACACTTGTCATGTGAGGTTTAAACTGCTGATCCTCCTCCTGAAACAGTTACATTTTGCATAAATGACTGGTAGACATTTCGTAACTGAAAAGAGCTTGCCACCTCCAAAAGCAACCCTCCTTGAAAGCAGCTCTGCCTCCCATGCCTTCCCTGTTCCCACCTGCACATCCTGCTGCTTACCTGGTTCTGACTGTGGTCAGACCTCTGCACCCACCAGTTAAACTCACTGAGTTTGCAACGGGGAAAGAAGAAAAAAAAAAAAGTTTTGTCCTAAATTATCTTCATCAGGGCTTCCACAAGTGTAATGGCCAGCACAGGGGCAGGACCTGTGTTGGGGGCTGGACAAATGGGCCAAGGCAGGGCTGAAAAGGAGGAGGAGCAAGCTTTCCCCTTAGCAGCCTTATGTTGTTTAAAAAAATTATAATAATAATTTTTAAACAGTTTCTTCACCATTTATTTCTCTGATCCTCCCAGACAAAGGTTTTTCCTCATGAAGACTTCTTAAAGCACATCCCAATAGCCTCCATTCTCCACTTTGCCCACTTTGTACTTCTTCTTTACTTTTTATTTTTTTTTAATCAAAACTACTTACAAATTAGGGTTGATTTCAACAATGTCAGCTACCCAGAAATGACAGGGTTTTTTTTTGGCAAAAACCTACTTGTTGGGAAAAGAAATAAAACAGACCGATTCTGACAGCAACTCACACACTTGGATGGGTTTTCACACCTACTAAAGCTTCTGCCTCCTGCTTCACACTATAGATATACCGTGAATGCACATGGGGCCATCTTGGAAAACAGTTTTCAATTCTTGTTCCTCCTCTGCTGTTCATTCCTTAAATATCCACACCATCTTAAAAAGAGTTAATTTTTCCTCTACAGCCATAAGAATTCTACACCAATTCTCTCTCGTTTTTGTTTTTTTTTTTTTCTTTCCTACTACACAAATATTTGTTTAATTTCCTTAGTGCTGGAGCTTGGAGCAAGTTTAGCTGCTCTGTTGTTTGGTTTTCCACATTTATAGCTTTATTTTTTTAAATATTTCAGCTCATTGCTTTTCCAGAATAAGTTTATTGCCAGCCACGTGGCTAAGCAGCAACACAGGGTTGCCATGTGGAAGGTCAAATGATATGACCACAGGCAGCTCCAAAATACTGCCACAAGGATTTGGCACCCTCTTGGAGGGAATGAATCACTCCCACAATAAAATTCCCTGGGAATGATTTTTAGGAGTGGAACAGTCAGTGACTGGAGAAAGTCTATCACTTCCCTTCTGTACAGTAAAATCGGCCAAAGTTTGGCATGAGGTATGGTTGAGTACCCTCTATGCAGCAAGGTATCTATGAAAAGGCATTCATCAGGGTTATGTTAAGCAGTTACAAAACTGTAAATAAACGTGGACAAACTATTTCCACCCGAGTTACATGAAGGAAGATATTTAAGTAAAACCTCTTTAGCTTTTGCCTGGTTGTTGTCATATAGCACCAGTCAGGGTATTACTGCATGACTCTCAGCATGCTGAAAATTTCCATTCTCCAAGCACTTTGTTAATTTTAGCTTATTAATCCTCACAATATTCTAGAAATATAAATAGAATTAGTTACTTTTTAAATGCAGGAAGGTGACAGCAGAAATATTAAGGCTTTTAATTCCAGGTACGTACTCGGGGACAAACTGTGCTTGATTTTTGGAAAAAGGGATCCCTCCACTGGTATTGACTGTCTTAGGCACTGCCTTAGATAACAGACTCAAAATAAACAAACAAATATCAGAAATAACTGTGTTCTTAAGAGTGATTAACTCAATGCTATCAAAAGAAATAGAACAATGTTTTAAAAAATGATGAGAACTTGGCCTTCAAATTCCTGCTCAGATTACGAAGTACCCCTCTTCTTATCTAAAATCTCATTCAATTTCTGAGTAAGGTAAAAGAACATAGAACAGTTAAACCCTTTAAGATTACCTATTAATTCAAAGCAATGCCATTTTCTTCTGTTTTCGTTTGAACTTCATCTGATGATCAGACACTAAGCTCTGATACTTGGTAATTCAATAAACATGAAAGTCCTTCTCACAAAACTAAATTTCAAGCTACTGTTCCCTCGCAGAATAAGTATCTCTCTTTGCCACTTTTAAACAGAAAAGCAAACACACCATGTCATTTTATACACTGGTACGTAGTGTAAACTACATACTCCAGTTATTTTCTGTTATAATGGACTATTTGCACAGGTTGCAAATTTATCCCTGAGGAATGATGAATCTAGTGGATGGACACATACATTTATTATACCGAATACTCCAGGTAATGCTGGCTTATGATATCAAACCAACAATCTAAATGATAGCCATGGTATAATTATGCAATTAATTAGCTCTATCATAGTTTTTGTTTTATTACACTAACTTTTATGCCACCAGTCAATTTAATGGCATTTTAAATTGAACTAAGGGCCCTGAGAGAGATGCTACTTACAGTATCACAAATCTTGTATTCAGATTACTTTTAATTTCAAAAGATGACCTAATAAAATTGTCTTATAATTAAATTCATTCTGATAACTTCTCCAATGCAATCCTTTTTTTCTCTCCCATTTTTAATTATGAAAAAAAAATCCAATCAGAAAACACTTGCCACTATAATTATATACAAAAAGCAGAGATCCTTTTTTGTACCTCTCATTGCTATCCCTTACACAACAGTGCACTCTGGCTAGCTTTCCTGCAGAATTTTACTAGCATCCCCCAGAGGCACAGTGGGAAAACTGCACCTTCTTCATTCCAGAAACTGGAGTTGAATTCTTTTGAAAAATATCAAGACATAAAAAAGATGGAGAGCAAATCCATGCATATCTTCTGTTTCAGACAGGCATTCACGTGTATTCTGACATCACAAGATGCATTCCTCACATAAAGTAAGGTCAGCTAAAACAAGCTGCATCACTCCACAGTGCTTCATAAATACACATCATAAAATCACACCTGAAAGCATGTCTCACCTGAGACATGGAAAAACCCACATAAGGGTTTCCTGCACAGTATGCAGGAATGTGCACATCTGTCTGGCACAGTTCAATCACACAGAGGACTGCACACTGCAACGGTGAGTGTTAAAAGAAAGGATGCAAAGGTTTCTCTCCAGTTTTAACCTCTTGTAGCAATTCCAGGACAGTGGGTCTCTGTTGCTGAGACTTGTTTAAGAAAACTGAAAGAGTTTTGCATGCTATCAATCCCTAGGGCTGATATGGCTCAGAGACACAGATATGAAGGCCCCTGTAGGTGACCATTTTTACCCACAGCCTGTCACACATCTCCTCACAGCACTCCTGGGTGCTCTCTAATGCAGACACCTCATGCCAGAGATAACCAAGTGGCCCTGCACAAATCCAGGGGTGTGTTCACACTTGGCTCTGAGCCGGTTCTCTGGTAGTGGGCTCCTGAGTAGGACCCTCTGCCCCAGGGAGGAGAAGGGTGACCATGCCCCTCCACGTGCCATGTTTCCATTTGGAAAGGCAACCCAGCAGTGAGTACTAGCACCTTCCTTGGGGCCAAGGGGGCTGTGTTATCATCAAGGGGCAGTCCTTACCACAGAAGCTTTTGGCACCTTCGCAGTCTAGTACTCCTCATATGGGGACCATTATGTTCTGGCCCTGACACAGCTCTGCTGGGATACAACTGAACTTCATTCAATATTTAGTACAGTAGTATTGTGTTGAATAAGACATCCAAGCAGGTATGGTAGCAAAACAGTCTCTGTAAAACTGTTTTCACAGGCTTTCCTCTATGCAGCAGTTGGCTACAGTCAACTGGCATACAGTGGAGGTAGTACCTTAGGGTGCGAACAGAGCTAAACAACTCATCTCCAAGGTGTTAATGATTATTGCATTCAGAATACCCTTAATGTACATAGTATTTCAGAATTTTTAAAGCCTCTGAAAATCATCACATCACTTCAGCCACCTACACCTGAGAAATGGATGTACTGGAGATACCCAACATTACAGAGAACTGTGCTCAGTAATAATATGCCAAACAGATTAAAACAATGTAATCTTCCTGCAGAAATGATCACATCTCATTTTAGAAAATAATGAAATAACAGATCATGGAGCTTTATGGAGCATAAATGGAACTTCAACAGTTTGCATTTTGGCTTCTCACTGAGGTTCAAGCAGAAATATGAATGTAAATGAGTTAAAAAAAAAAAATGCTGTCAATTTCTTACCATTTGCTGTGTTCTTCCTGAAGTTATCTAGAAACTCTTCCAGAAGCTGTGACTGGTTCGGAGGGGGCAACAAACTTTTTGTATCTCTGGAAATGTCACCATCTGATGACCAGGATGCACACGAGGGTTGCTGAGTCCCACAATGGCTCATTCTCAAAGTGAGCATTACGCTTCTCTCTGAAAACAATAGCTCCATCTGTCTGAGGTCAAGATCGGACACAGACTCTCCATTTATGCTCAGGATTTCATTGCCCACTCGTAGCCCTAGGACCATGTGAAAGGAAAGGAAAAAGAGGAAATAAATAGGATGGAATAAAAAACAGAAAAGTCACAAACCAAACCTTACATGGTTTCACTTCTATTTTTATTTTCCAAAAAAAAAGAAAAATTCAACTGATGGAAGTTCTATACATGCCATAAACATACAGTTTGGTCTCATGTTTACTTTGATACAAGTTACTTATTCCTAAAGATGCTAGAGAATTTAGAGAGGGAGGTGAGTGCAACTTTTGAAAAGGTTAGAATAGAGGCACCTCTCATGACTCAGATATCCCGAATTCATCACAAACGATGGCCCGTGAGTATACAGCCCAGCAATATGTATAACATTATTCCAGTCTGGAAGAATGAGAAACTAGTCACATAGATCAAATAATTCATACAAAACTGGAATAGCAACAGATGGAGTCTTTAAAAGCTTTTATATAAATTTAAACCATAGCAACTGTTGTCTTTCAAGATTTGCAGCAACTAAGTGGTCATTATTCTCAGACAGCTATTAAAACTTCCTATGTTTTCTGTTTTCACCTCTCTGTTTTTCAGAGAGCCAGAACTAGTATGATCCTGCTGAAGAGAAACACGGCTTCTGAGCACCACAATAGGAGGAGCACACAGAAATGTATAAAGAGAACTATTATCATGAAGGAGGCTACTTTTCACTGTTAGCAACAGTTAAAGTCTTGGGTCTTGGAGACTGAGCAAGCCCATGAGGTTCCCCAGTATGAGAAAATCTCTTCCTCCAGCCTGCTCCTTCATACAAAAGTGCTTGTTTGGATTGATGAATGAAAAAAATGATTTCCAAGTGTGAATTCTCCTAATTATATTGGAAGGATAATTCAGTTATTCTGTACGTATTATCCTTCCTACTATCACATATTTTCCATGGTCATCAGGAAAGAAAACTATGAATAGTAAAAGCTGAGAGCCATTTCAGATAGCAGTAACAAATCCCCTTCATGTTTTGAGACTGATCTAATAATAGAGTGTAGTGTTAAATGGCAACATGATACATACCTTCCCTGTATGCAAGTCCATCAGGGAGAACATCACTTACAAATATATGTGTAAGATGCTGATTTTCATCAACTTGAGCTGTGACAGCAAAACCTGAAGTAAAACAGGCTTAAATCAAACAAACTTCCTCTTAAACAATTCTTCTATTTTGTGTACTTTGTGGAATTAGCACAATCAGCAAGTTAATAATTCTCTTGAGTAAGCATCCGCAGATCACAGAAATATTATCTCATTGCTTCTTATACATTCTTAGGACACCTAAAATTAATAGGATTTCTCAACTTCTAAAAGATATCATGCTACACCATAAAAAGACAAAATACATTTGAAAAAAAAAAAATATTTTCTACCTGATGGACATTTCAACAACAAAACTCATCATTAGAATACGAGTTCCATAATGTGTCATTAGACACAGAGTTGTTTTAAGCAAATCCAGGAACTGGAAACCCAAACTATAAAAGCAGCAAATACAAATCTATACAGATGAGTGAGCACAGGAAAAAAATACCATCCCAACAAACATGCAGATAAAAAACAGCACAGAGCCACTTTTCAAAGATACCTTTGCAAAGTATATATTTACTCTTAGGCATAAACACCTCCTGCATATAGAAGGCTGTCAGAATTTGTACTAAAGGGAAATCTGTTAATATTGTGCCAACCTGTGTTGACACATAAAAATGGCAGGCCTTAGTCACAGTCTGCTTGATAGTATTAAGCTTGGCAAAGGACCTTTTTCTTCTGGCAATTCCACAATTGAATAATTTATCAAGTGCAGAAGAACAGAAAATGAGTCTTTCCCAAATGGAGAAATAAGAAATGAATTTGACAACGTAAAACAACCAATCTGAGTCTTCATTATCAAGTCATGAGTCCCTTGCAGACTTGCACGTTGATACTAATAGCTCTGTAGAGAAAAAGCAGGTAATGAGAATAATAAAAAGAAAAATTCCTGAGAACTGTTTTGGTTAAACTTACCAAAATCAGTTATATTTTCAGTCTTCGTAAGATGAATGTGATAAACATTTAATGGGCAAATTTCTATTTCATCATACACCTGCTGGAAAAAAGCAATGGAGGTAATAAAATCATGAAATTGTAAGCATCAAAATGTAAAGGTACAACATAGGAAAGAAATGCAATACTATTCGCATCAATAAAGAGACAAACTTTGGTATATTTACAGAGAACTGTGTCACTCTGCAAGCATCACTGGAATCAGTGGGACTAAATGCAGAGTAAACTAGATATAGACAATCCAGTCTGGAGTTGAGACTGACACTTTGTGTCTGTACCAAAATCCCCACTTAAATTTTCAAACAGTTCTTGAAGAGAGTGTTTGTAGTGCCTAGCCATCTGAACGTCTGTCTGCACAGGCATGAACTGTGTGAACGAGAATGGCAGAACGCAACACATGAACAGCTTTGAAGTCTTATTTTAGATCTAAATCACACATATTCATAGGTGATAATTCAACTGTAGTTACTGAGCTTTATCTAAAAGGAATCACACTTTCCTGGTCTACTATGTACTCGTATGGTTCAGGAGCACAGTATTCAGTATTTTCATCAACCAGTCTTCTGAGTTGTAGACCATAGTGCCTTGGTTCCAGTTGTTTCATCTAACAAAAAGAGAATAGGGTTTGGAATTTGTTATTTATTTCCAGAATCCCAGAGGACAAAGAAGTGACAGACACACACACACACAGGCACACGCACAACCCTTTAGAAGTCATGTAGAAGTAATTTTAAACAAGTCATTTTCTAACTATTTTTGTTGTATAAACAAAACTAGCTGCCTTGCTTCAAAAGTTAATGTTGAAGTGCAATTTCCATTTTCCCTTAAAATCCACCCAACTATGCCTTGGATATTAGATTAATCGAATATTGCTATAGGTTTGCAAAGATAATTATAACTCCTCTCTGGAGTTTTGAACTTACACTCAGAACCATCTTTTTCTGTAACTACCTGTGATGACTCTGTTTGACTTAGCAACTCTTCTTCTGATATAGGAAATGTGTACAAATATATGCGCTTCTAGAAAAGGAGATCGGGTGGGAAGCAGTTTCCCTAAGGGTTTGCCTTTATTGGATTCTGTTTTTGTTGCTGGGTTTCATCTATGATCAGAGAGTTTCACCCATTTTTTTTTTCACCATGTGAGGTCAAAGACAAAATATTGTATCAACAGGAAGTCAAAGGGAGATAGGAATATTCCCAGAGAATATTAGCCTGAAAATGCTAAGCCCCTGATGGGAGTTTCTCTGAAAACCAGGATGCCGCTGAGAGCACTGCACAAAACATTTCATTTTAACATATTAATAAAGCAAACAAGATGAATGACTAAAACAGGAGGAATGATGGCATCCCTTAGGATTATTTAACCTCACTTACACATCTCTGCAGCTTATTAAAACTATATCTATTGAATAACTAGTCATTACTGACCATCTTATTACATATAACAGTTTATGAGTTACATGTGTGCTATTATCCTAAATAACCACATTCAAATGCACATTTTTTTTCTATGTGCTACCCAAAAGCCTCAGATGGAAAACAGAAATGAGAAAAATTATAAAGCCCATAATGCATGAATGAAGAAAACAAACAAACAAAAAACAATCTTTAAAATGTATCCTTATACACGTAGCATTCATAAATGCTCCTTAAGATTCCTTAAAGTCACCAGAGCAAAATGAAAATATAAGAACCAAGATAGATGAGCAGAAGAGGAAGAAAAAAGTAAAACAGAAGTGTGTTTTAGTAAAAAAAAAAAAAAAAAATTAAAACTAAATTTTCATCTGATACAGACATTGAAAAATTAAAAGCCAGCGATAGAATAACAAATATTTTGGACTGATGGAATAAGAGAGGTATGGTATTTCATTTGCAACTTAATTTTATATTTACAAATTTAATTTCATTGTTCAGACATATTTCTAACAAACCCTTCAAAATTACTTCCAAATGTTTCAGCTCTACTGTGCCATCTGCTGGTCAAACAACATCTTAAAATTCCTTTGGCCTGAGCTACACAACTTTTTGAGAAGTAAACTGGGCAATAAACTGTCTCTTCAGGATTCAGTGTCCACCAGCAATAGCAATGAGAAGATAATTTCACCATAGTGATGCCTTATAGACACACTGTCTAAACTAGTGTGCTTATTTTGATTTAAAACACATAGTCCATCCTAGATTTTTAGAAACTTCTATGATTTCATGATTTCTTTCTTTCTGTATTTTGTTTACAAAATTATCTTGTGGTAAGAATCACTAAAGTGGGGACTTTACTTCATTAGAAGCCCTAACTTACAGCCAGTTGAATGAGATTTCATAATAATCTATGCCAAAAAACTACAGATTGATTTTGTTCTTTTTTATTTATTTTTTATTTTTCCCCCATTTGAACACCTTAATAAACTTTATTTACCACTTTTTAGAAAACAGGAAAACAGTCAGGGTATAAAAAGTTAGTTCTTTCAATGTCAATTTGATTTTAATCATGAAGTCAGAGCCAAATTCAACCACTGACACAAAGGAAGACAGGGGAGCTAGGTAAGCTGAGACAGTAAGACTGCCAGAACAGAATGCATCCTTGGAAATTCTCGGATGGGACTCATAATTAGTTAAAAGACAAAAAGAGCCCTTGAGGGAACAAATATATCTGATAAGCATTGTCATAGCATTCTTAAATGTCTTATCTCCATCTGTTAAGTCAACTAGTCCTCATTACTCCTCTGTGACTAATTTGCACAGAACAACTGAGTTTGCTGCAATGACAACTTGAAGTGGACACATGGGGAGACCTTTCAGAGGCTGATTACCTGGCAAACTGTCCTCACTCTTTGAGGACTCAGTGTGTTCTGTCTTGATCAATACTTCTTGAAAAATTTCCCATCGCCCTGCTACTTTGGCTATGACACATAAATACTAAAGGAAACACTGCAACTACTCAACACGTGCCTTCATGCAGGCACAGGGGGAGTCAGAGAGACAGGAAGGTCCTCAAACACCTTATGTTCCCTCTGAAGTGTATAAAAAATGAATACCTTGCATGCCAGAGACAGAACATCTTCCACCCTGTGTTCTGGTTTCAGAGTTAAAGCTACTCCTTGACCGTCACAGAAGTGAACATACGTTTGTGTTTCCCAAGCATTCTCCTTCTGGATGCTGTCTGGTACTGAGCAGTAGACATTCAAAAATTCATCAGCTTGCTGCTGAAAGCCAGAGAGAAATGCAAATCATATGTGTATGTTGCAAAAATAACACTAAAAAATGTACATTTACATAGGCAGTTTGCAGTGCATACGTACCACCATATTATTAGACACTGTACTGAGTATATTCCCATTGCAAGTAAGAGACAAAGTTCTGTTATCAATTCTCCTTCACTGTCAATCACTTGATTTTCTTGATAACGGAATGCGTTTCCACTGAATTCCCATTCTGGGTTTTCATGCCTTCTCATATTATTTGTTTACTTAAGTCTAACTGAAAATATGTAACTATCTATTATTATACCACACTGGGATACATTTCTTAAGGAGAGCTGACTACTACAATATTACGTAATTAAAAAATTTAAATAAAACATAATTACTGAAATTTTGACAGAAAAATGGTAATATAGTAAACTTCCAGCAGAGAGCACTGTAGAGCAAGGCTTTCCATAACATATGAAAGGACTAAAGCAGGTATAAAGCGTTACTCTATTTACTGCTTGAAATCACATTAATTCATAGGTAGCGGATTATTTGCTTGTTTACCAGTCTTGTTCATATTCACACTCATTCCAAACCCACTCAACTTGATCCAATACAACATCCACTCTAAATAAAATCCCTGTCGTTTTCTCACCCTTCATTTTCACACTTTGTTCAGCGCTGCACTTCAGGCTAGACATTTCGAAGGAAGCCACACAAGAAGAAAAACACCGCGAGCTAAAGCTGAAGTTTCACCTCTCTATTTGGGACTGCCTATTCAGCACATCATTTCACTGCCCTCATCATGGCATTTACATTTACAAAGAGGTCCTCCCTGGATTCCTCCTTACAACCAAAGGAAAGTGACAATAGCTCAGGAAAGCAGCAGAACTGCGACCCAAGGCAGATCTTAACATAGTCTGAGCTATTATAGAGTGCCTACCTTCTGACTGCTGCTTCTTTGTTAGTTTGTTTTTTCTCCCTATTGGTTTGGGTTGGGGTGTTTTTGACACCTACAAAAAGCTCCTCGATTATGCAATTCTTCCTCCCAACTCTGCGGGGACACAAGCCCAGTGGTCTACTGCAATTAAAAGCTACAGTAAAATCACTGCAGAGGGACTGCTTTCCTTTGCTGCTGGCAGCAAAGTTATTGATGACAATCTATCAACAGCGAAAAACAGACCAATATTATTCTGTTTTTCTAAGTAACCACTGTGGCTGTAAAAATGATGTCATAAACAGTCTTATTCATGTAATTATTAAACAATGCAGAAATTCAGGTTGCAGATGAACCACAATAATAATTTTATGCAAGAGTAGTGCTGGTTTTGGCAGAATCATTTTAATGAAGCAACAGCGGTCAAGAATCCCATACTGATTGCTCAACTGTCCTTTATAGCTAGCTAAAAATGAAATATTGATAAGCATAGGTCCACAGAAATCCTACTAAAATAGAGCAGCTATTATACATAACAGCGGTTCTGTTATGCTGTTGTAATTAATGGAGCAATGAAATCTATGCCAGGTGAAGTTTCACTCCAGTGGCTGTGGCTCCAGACTGCTTATAAAACTGCTATGGTTGAAAAAGATAATTCCAGTGGACCTGTGGTTCACTCAGAAAGCAGTCAATCAAGCTCCTGGGAGCAAATGATGATCTTCCACAGCATATATAGCAGGAGCAAGAAAGGGCAAGGCAAGCATACTGCAAGAGATGAAATGGAAATGGTCAGACTGAATTCTCCAGCAGCCCCCTTTGAGTTACACTTAGTTAGATGCTCCCACCAATTCAGAGATTTTTAATTGGCTTACTGTCCTGCAATAATACCTCTTTGTATCTGTTCAACAAAAATGAATCTCACTTTCGCAACAGATTAAAAGAAAAAAAAAAAGCAAAATAAAAAATCAATCAAAACAAAAATAGAGGATGAAGGTGATGAGAACTAGGCTTAAGGCCACCTTTTTCTGGAAATATTTATGACAAGACAAAGTTCTTCATTCAGCATAAGATGCTTCCCCGTCCTTGCTGTGTACACTAGTTCTCAAACATAAGCCACAAGATAAACTTGTCTCTGTTATTAAACAAAAATAAGTTCCTTAACAGCAGTCAATATACTATTGCTTCACCCACATTTTCCAGCTCAGAAAATCTGACATGAAGAAATTTTTTTCCTGTTATACCCACAGTGACTAATACTACAATAGTTCATTCATTCATTGCCACATAAAGTTAAAACAACTCATCCAGTTTTCCAGAAATATATGCCAAAATTTGCAGACTGTCACACGTTGTGCCATAGGGTTGCTGCAGGACCAATAGGTTACTTCAAAATTTCCTCCACTGTTTGTCTCCATTTTTATCATCCCTTTCAGGGAAAATACGGCCATCCAGTCAGATTTTGCTGTTAGTAATTTACTGCGTTCTTCGGGTAGCATTTTATAAAAGTTTCTATCCTGTTTTTTTTTCTGTTTTGTTTTGTTTTATTGAAATTAGCCAATGAAAATGGGCTAATGCCAAAGTAACGGTTTTCAGAGCTATGATGAATCATTTCTGAGTTGTCGTGTGATTCATGAAAATGTCAGGATCTTAAAAATGCCCACACTGTATTTGATTCCCATTAAAAAAAGGCTTTTGAAATACAGTTCAGATGGTAATGTTTTTCTAGCAATAAAGTTGAGATCCAGAGCACTGGAGTACTTTTTGAGTCCTGAAACAGGCCCATTTAACTTTGCAAATGGCCTGTCCAAAACCTGCTGCAAGGTTGACCATATGCTAGTTGACTCTCTGTCCAGACAGAGCAGAGGCAGACCTTGACCCTTTCCAAACTCAGCACCAAGGAAAGAGGATGTCATTCTTCCTGCCTTGTGCCACCTCCAAGACCAGTCTGCCTCCCCTCAGAAGGGTTCAAGAAGAGCGAGAGATCCCAGGGGACACAAAACCCACAGCGGACCTAGCTGCGCCAGGCCATGCTGTTGATCTCCCAGTCCCAGCGGGGTTAGTGCCTAAAATGAGGGACAAGCACATCACCCCTTTGGGAAAAAACTTCAGGAGTTGCACTCAAGAGATTTTGCCTCATATCAGTTTTAGGAGGGACCAAATCTCCCGAAGATTTAAGCAGATGACAAGAACAAATTGTCTTTTGCTATTTCTGAGGTGTGAAACTGGGGCAACCTGACACCATAGCCCACAGTACATTCTGGAGGAACTTGTGAGTTTTCTCTACAGGAGATCATGTCCCCCCAGAAATCGCACATAATTATAACTTATTTGGAAAAGAGAGGGGTGATTTAGTATAAATATTTTCCCACTCCAGGAAATAACAGACAAGAGGTCAAGTAACTAAGGGAGTTCAGTTGTTTCAGTACATTGCTTCAAAGGACACACAAGAAGTCAAGAAACTTTCCAGTGGGGGAAAGAAAAAAAAAAAAAAAAAAACAGCATTACAGGATTGGCAGCTGTCAGCTGGAGAGACTTCTCAGTGATATAACTTTCACATCATTACAAATTTCTTTATTACCTAGCCATTACATGAATACCCTCAATGGGTAAAGAAACCATGAAGCACATAACAATATCCCAAATATCCAATAATAGAAAAATCTATGAAAAAAATTGAACTTTGTCCAAAACTTTGCCATGAAATGCATTATAATTGTTCACTATATTTAATCATTTTCAAAATCAAGATTTTATTCTAAAAGCAGTTTTTGACTTCTCGTATAAGACCTGGTACACTTATTCAGCTGAAAGGAAATAACACTGTGACGCTTTCTTCTATTTATTTTTTTTAAAGTCTTCTCCTAAGTCTTAAACTACATTAAAGAATATATCTGTTCCATGAAGCAAAAGAATAGGGATAGAGAATAGGTGGGAAGGCCAATCCCCTTTTTCATCTGGCATGTACTGCAATTCTATACACAAAGTCCAAAAACTCTGTGCTTAGTATTTAATCTTCCACTTGGAGCTTATCTGTGCAAGTCTACCAAGGGAAGAAGAATCTGTCTGTATAAGCTTCCCAACAGACAACATGAAACGTTCCTGCATGTGTATGATTATGGACTTGAGAGTGTCCTGCTCTGCTTCCAGCCAGTGAACAGTAATGCTGTTCCCAGAGAGGCTGCAGGAACCGAAAGGAATTGTGACTGATGTCCTGGGCCATATACATTAAGTCACTTCTCTGCCCATCAGACTTAAATTAGATTTAATTTGTCTTAACACTCGAAGCATACAGGTTCTGTTGAACTAGACAAAGGGAAAAATACACAGCTTAGGACTGGTAACGATACAAAGGTGAAATTTTCAAACAAACTCAGTTCAAAGTCTGTCTGAGACACCACATTACAGACAGCATATACCACTAAGGACCAGTGCTGTAAAGAAGTTTCTAGGTTTCCTTTTTACTTGTTAAATGCTACCATGCATGTTGAAAAGCTGAAAGTGAGCCAGCTAACACTGACTGTACTTTTATAAACCTTGATGGGGTTTCTGAACCACCCTCATAACATGTTTACATATTCAGGAAATATATTTGGGAATTTAAAAATACGATGGTGCCAAATAGATTAAGGCATCTCTTACCTCAGCAGAGTTGGTTGAATTCTGGATGCCGACAAATCCATGTCCTCCAGTGGAGTCAAAAATCTATTAAAAATAATGCAAATAAATAAATAGGTTACACAAATTAAAAACTTAATTGTTCATGTGTATTAGGCAAATTCTTTGAATAATGGAAAAAATAAAATAAAATAAAAACCCACTAGATGAATATATCTCTCTCCCATACCAGGGATTGTTTTGCATTTCTGATTGCTTTATTATGATGGGAGGTAGCATTAAGGAAATAGGAATTCTCCCTCTATACAAAAAATTTAAGTCAGTTTTTTTCTTTCAGAATATATGTACATACATACTTAAATGTGTATAAAAGCATCCATATACTTGCTATTTCCTATCTACTATTTAGCAATAACTTTACAGTCAATGACTATCAAATCAAGCACTTCTCTCCAAGTCCCAGTATCACCCTTAGCTATATCATTAGGTACAGCTATAAATCTCATAATGATTTAAAAGAACAATTTCAAGCTAATGTTGCAGTTTTGGAAAATTTCATCCCCACTGTTTTTCAGCTCATCTACCTGAACAGTTAGCCCGACACATTGGATAGCAATAAAACTTTACCTAGAACAGCACAGCACTAGCAAGGAATGAGAAGAGCTGACTACTGCCCTACTTTGGAAGTGATGAAAGCAGTAACTGCAACCTACATTTCCCATACATGTTGAAAGTAGTAGTTTCTACAGAGAAGCTAGTAAGTAGTAGGTTAATAGTAGCTCACAAAGAAGTTAGGACTATTCATGCAATTAAATATAAAAACAATAGCTATGTACACAATCAGATATTTTGGTGATAAGAGTTGCATAAACATAATGACAGATCTATACAGTTTACATAAGATCTTGAGATTTGAAGGTACTAATATTGTTGTCTCAAAGTACAAATATAAATTGCACTTTCTGTCTCCTGGAATCATCAAATCAGTACAACCCCATTTGACTTATATCTGACTTTTTTTTTTTTTTTTTGTCCTTGAAAAAGCTTTTCAGATAATCCAAGACAATGATAAACTCTTCTCTAAAATTTCACATGAAATGCAGTTTCTGACAATGTGTATAACAGGCACTACCTTTGAACTTCCTCTTTCTTGTCTTACCCACAGATGTAGTCAAAGCATTTTATTGTTTATGATCTCTCAAAATAGTTTATCATTTAGACTGAAGAAAAGCAGATAAGCATTTAAGAAACTGAGGATAATGTGAGCCTAGACATCCCCCATCTGCCACAGTTCAGTTTTATTAACTGGTTTCTAAATGACTGAATCACTTCACTGATGTTTACAAAAACCTCCTGGAATAGAAGCTCTGCACTCTACTTTTCAAAATATTATGAACAACATAAAAATAAGATATAATTAAAAACTTGTCTGATGCAACAACGTTCAAGAAACATACCATCTAATTTTGAGGCTAGAATACTGTAGATAAAACCATACTAGCTCTGGTCAAATTAGTTTTAATTAAATCCATGAGTGCAAGAAATTGTTAACCTATTTTTTGAAACAGATGTCAGAGCACAATAAGGAGAGAACCAACCTTGACTTTTCTGCCTAACCCAGTTTCCCTGCAGGTTGAAAAACTGACAAGAAAGACAGCCCTAGGCCTACTCTGATTTACAATTACGTGCATATACACTAGTCTGAGCAGTGACATGACTCCCTTTTCAGCCACTTTCCAGGTTCAAGGGTCAGTTTTTAATTCATGCTTTTAAAAATTCTTCACTTTTATGGGTATGAGTCATAGTACTGTGTTATTACACGCAACACTCAGGATTTACATTTCCTTAATTTTATTGTAGGTTGTTTAATAAAAAAAAAATCAAATAAATAGAAGAATCTGAGTTCTTGGATGAAAATGAACACTTTTCGGGGCCAGCTGGTTGCAAGTTTTGGAACAAAGAGGGTGAGGACGCCCTGGGGACACTTCTGCCTGTGCTCAGGACTCTCCTCTGTTCTCAGAAAAGAACTAGGAGGGCAGCAGAAGCCTCTTTGCCTTGTCATGGAAATTAGATTGCCTGTCCCTGAGCTCCACAGAATCCCATTCACAGGCTATAAAGTGTACAGGAGGATGCATCATGCAGCTAAGGCAGTGAGAGGTATCAGCCCAGCTGGAAATGAAGGTAATGGGCACAGCAACCCTTCCCCCAGGTCTGTTATTAATAAAGAAATAGAGATGTAGAATTCACAGATCAGCCACACCTGTCAAAGAGAACACTGAAAAATATATGAAAAGGACCACCTAGAGAAGATCTCTTCATTGGTTCCCTCTTTCAAAAGAGGGATTTAAGCTTTCACTCTTATTCAGTATCACTGTGTAACAAGTCTCGACTGATACGCAAAAAATGTCAAACAGTCTCCCAAAGAAGTTTCATCCGAATGCAACACACAGATAAAATAGATTACCTATTAAAAATATAAACAACCAGACCAGAAAATCCCGATGTGTTATTTTGCATTATTAAATCTGTTTCATCAGCTCTGGGACTACTGCAATACAAATACAGATAGGTTTACTTTGTATACCTCCTGTGAGAGTCGATGCCAAAGGCTGCTATCTTTGGATCAATCTCTCCTTTTTTTCCTTGAAGATTCACCAATGTTACTCTGTATCAAATTGAGACAGTACTTCAGAGTCCCAGATATGTGCCAGCACAATGCTGAATTAAGGATTTGTGTATAGGCTCTCTCCAAAGAAAACCTACTTCAAAACAATTTGCAAGATGACCAAAACATGGCTTCTCAAATTCAAAAGAGATGGTTTTGTACTGTGAATAAACTAATCCACTGGGTCAAAATTTCTCATTCATCAACATCATTTAACACAAAGGAATCCAAAAACAGACATATGCCAATGTCTCTTCGCAAGTGATGCTCTCATTACAAGTCTATAACTTCTACTGAAATTGGAAAGGTAAGTGTGATGGAGAGATGTTCGCTTCCCCATGCACTGACAGCAATCAGCAGGATAAGCTCCAAGAGAAACAAGCCCTTCTCTGCTTCCAGTATCCTAAATCCTCAGCAAATAAGATTTACCTGTGTTATGGAAGGTCGCTTTTCCTTTCCTTTTCTTGCCAATGTGTCCAGTCCTTTTAGTGAAGAAAACAAACCCTTCTTATTTCGGACTCTTTGAGACAGAGACAGGGTTCGCTTTCTGAGAGCAGCTTCATCCCTGGAGCAGATCTATTTAAACACAGAGAGGATTTCTTTGCAGAACTTTCATAAGAGCAAAATACTGATGGTTATTTCAACCCAAGACACCAAATGAAAGTTTCTTCAGTTTTTCTCAATTCAATATGCCACAATTCTTCTTTCGGTATTCAAGTGGTGTGATAGCATAATCTTTTTTCAAAAGGCAAAATTAGAAGGTCATAGGAGGGAAGGAACTGGAAAATGTTGCTCTGTACAACAAAAGAAGTTAATGAAAAGACTCTGAAAAAGAATGATAAACTATTACCCAGATATAAAATTGCTAGAGGAAGAAAGACTTAAAGTTGGTGAATATAGGAGATATTAGTGCTGTAATGTCGTGTTATTAACAAGCAATGACACACAATACACAGATAAAAATAATGGCTGAGAAAAACACATTCTCTTTTGGGTCTTTCAAGGCTACTATTGAGTCTGACTTCTCATACAGTAAACATGCTCTATATCTCTCTGCAGAAACCAGTCTCTCAGTCCTGTAAATGCCACTGTCATAGTTTACTTAAAGCCAACAAGGTGTCAACAGCTTCTAGTAGCTGAGGAGCTTCCTCATTCTTCTTTGCAAACACAAGCCATTGTTTTTAAAAGTTACTTGCAATTTTTGATTGCCACCAGTTTCTATCTATTCTAAAAATACTTTCCCTTCAGGAGGATATTGCTTCTAAAAAATGAAAAAATTGGAGGATCTTCTGGGACCTCCACAAAAGATCAGCTCAACTCAGAGGGATCAGAATCACTCTTTTAACAACTAGTGGTTTAGGTCCTATACAATTGAAACTACAAACTCAAAAGTGTCAAAACTGCAGTGACAGAATTTCAACACTATTACTCGTTTTACATCTACTTTTATTTCTTTAGATATGGGTAAAAAGTGGCCAATTCCAGAGTCCTCAGAGACCAAAAAATGTAATGGCCATATCCTCATGGGTTCAAAGCCCGCCTCTTTGGAAAAACATTTGTTGCGACTAAGGAAGAGGCAGAAAGAGAACAAGACCATCTGAACAACGCATGGGGGTGCAACTATTATTTATCCTAGCACAATTCCACATGTAAGTACAATAGTAATGATGGCTTTGTGTGACACACCCATGAAAAGTACATTTGTCCTTACCAGTGCATGGAAGGATGACACAGAGAAAATGCCGAGCCTTCCCAGTGCCAGTTTTGAAGGACGACTGGCAGCAGCCAAAAGGCTCTTTGGGTTCGGGAGCTCCCCACCTTGCAAACTGGCTAGGTAACATCGCATCCGGAAAAGGTCCATATTAAATTTTTCCAGGTTCTGTTCCCATTGCTGGATCTGTTTAGATATAAAAAGGGACAATTAAAAGGGGAAAAAATGTCTTTGTGGGCTGCACTGAAAATTTGAGCTCTTCCACAAACCCACAGTAAATTACTCTCATCTGGTGCTATATGGATTAGATTAGTTATTCCCTGCCAAAACACATTCAGTCATATTGTGTTACATCAACCCAAAAGATGACTTGAAATAAAACAAAGCTGGTGGTCTTAAATGCATACTGACAAGATGAACATACCATGAACTTCGGGTAGTTTGATAGTCACAAAAGCAGTTACATAAAAACATAACTTCGTGGTTCATGAAGGTTGTTTTTTTTTCCTCCTTATTTCTTTTTGGAGATTAGTTTAGTTTCTTTCATTTTTATGAGCTTAGACTGTACAGTTGCCTGGCTGAAAGTGAGAATGCATAGCTACACTAATTCACTACACTAAATGAAATAGCTACACTGATAGGTTCTGCTCATGCTTTACCATCTTCCTATGGCCTCTCTATATGTAAACAGGAGACAGCACAGGCAACAGTGAGCATGTACAGTTCTTCATTTTACTAATAATTTAAGATATGCTTATGCTCAGCCATAATGCATAAGTTATATATACACACAAATTACTGGACCATGAGTAAGAATGTACACATACCCTTGTAAAATTTTTAAATATGTTTAACGTAGATAGATGCAGATGCATCAGATAACTAAATCTAATTTGAATAACATATACTAGATGAGTAAAGTTCTGAATCAAGATTCATATGACATAAGTATTTTTGCATAGACACACACTCATCTACAAAAACACAGATACTTAAATACTATAGTAAATTCAGATTTTGCTTTTAATTTTCTCAGTTTGCAGATGGGTAGTTGCAGCTCAGATCTGCCCCACAGTGTACAATATACATTAATATTGATAAATAGTACAAATAAGAACGCAGCTGTGTTTAATATAGTAGACATTCACACATGAGAAGACAGAAAAGACATTTAGATTAAGTTAATGTACAATAACATCATGTACATTAACTGAAGGTTGTTAAAATCCCCTGACAATGCTTTCCTTCAAATGTCAGTTCAGATCACAGTAAGCTTGTTGTTTAACAGGTGGTTTAGGGTTCTGGAGAAAGTTTATCACATTTTCTCTAACATATGTATTGCCTTTATACCTTTCACCAACACACCTTGCCTGTCACTGGCTGTAAAGAAAATTATCATCTTAAATTATTCAGTGTTGGAACAAGCAGTTTTATGACTTAGAAAACAAGCTGATAAATACCATAAAAATACCAGGTAAACTGTATGACTGATAGGCTCCTCTAGAAGCAAAATCAGTTCAGTTTTCTTATAATGTTGCCAAGTACCACAAAAATCACTACAGCTGATAGAGACATTACCTATTCTGGCTTCCTTACAAACACACTCACAAACTGTGGAATCAGCTACAGATATACTTGTAGAAGCATTAGCCACTGAGAGTAAGGGAAGGAAAGGGAAGGCAAACTCATAGAAGTCCAGAGAAAATGAACACAGATATATGCATAAGTTGCTCTGAAAGCAACACCTCCTGTTTATTACCATGGAAATTACAACTGATACAAAGAGCACAAGAACATTACTCAATAGAATTGCCACAAAACACTATTTTTCAGCACAGTCACCACCATTGGATGTGCATTTTCACCAGTGATGACCAAGAGCCTGCATGCCACATTCATGGCTATTCAAAATGTTGCTTGTCTTCTACAACACTGTCTCCACAGCTGAAACACATCACCCACCACTTCATTGTGCTCTACTGTTTAGTCTCCATCAGTGTTCAGCAACTGTTGATGAATGTCAATGAGTGCAGTGTTTTATACATGGAGGAATTCAGTGACACACCTTTTTTCATCCACTCTTCCACGTCAGATGCCATTTTGTCAGATTGTCCCTCTGCTGCACAGCATCAAAATGTAATGGAATTTTAGTGGGAAGGTTCAGCCTCTACTGCTACACCACCAACATCTGCCTCTGATGTTGTGGGTCAACAGAATAAAATAGGAGACATTAATTTCAGTATAACCCTCATACATAATGAAGACACCTCCTCTAAACTTGTGCTATGCATCCAAAATGTTCATCCTTTGTGCCCCATAAAGAACAATCATTTTTTTCTAGGATTCATTAGAATACTGTTATTTATTTTGCATTCTTTTTTTCTCTCAGATACTCTTCATCCAATATTTTACTGCTTGCCTGTATTTTACACATGATACCAGAAAGAGGCTTTGTGACTAGCTATTCATCCAATTAGAATGAGAACATGGTTACCTGCTTTTCACAAAACCAAAAGCTACAAATTTAGGAGAAGTCTTTCCCTGTGGAATGACATCTTCATACATACAGAGTCAGCACCTCAAGAATAGAGGCAAGGCTTTTACTGGGTGCTGCTGGACTGGAGCATCCTATTCCCATTGAACACCAGATGAACAGTTTTCTTGATTTTCTGAGGCTTTCTTCAGGATCCTTATTACTCATTTCAACTGAGCTGCATTTTAAAATAGTCTAAGAAGGAGGAGTGAGGTACAACACAAGGACGTTCCAAAGAAATAATTAAATTAAAGTGTTTATCAGTCATTCAGGATGCTAGCTAATCAGCTCCAAAAGCATCAGTAATCATGATGTTACATTTAATGGCATTAGCAAAAGCTGTAGGCAGGGAATTTCTGAGATTGTCTTGTGGTCTTATCAAAACCAGGGATGTCTGGAAACAATTGGAGACCACGAACCAATACCAGCTGCTATTACTCTAAGCCTTTTAGACTATGATAATTCTTCTGAAAGATTCATATTCTTGAGGGCTAGATGGGGGAAGCTCACAAATAAAAAAGCAACAACTTCAAAGTGCAGCATAACCTGGACTACAAGTTAATTTACTGCCTGCAGATAGATGCCACAATCATCATTCTGCTTTTGTGTGAGGCAAATCTCTGACCCATGTGAGAGGACTGCCCAAGGACAGCTCAAGGACTTAGCTTCATCCTGCACAGACAATACAGAAATGTGTTCTAAAGCAAACGGGAAAAAGCAAACGCAGCAGACAGCAGTGAGAGTAGGAATGGGTGACAAAGGCTAACAGCAGCAAGAAGAGAGTCCACAAAGAGATAAGAGATACCGCCTGAAGGGAGGCACGCCAAAACAAACAAGCATACAAGAAATCACACCCTGTGTGACCCATTCAGTTATTGCTGCTTGCCTGCACTGCAAGATTGAGCATCAAGGGCATCCAGAGCTCTTATCTCTCTCTCCTAGTTTCAATCACAATTTTAACACCTCTTAGTGAATTTCTAGGAAAACCATTAAAGGAGGGAAGACAAAGGCTGCCATTTTCAGTACAAGCGAATGTGATGCAAGGATATCTGAGTTTTGTGTCAGCATGAAGGATAATGGCAGAAATACAAGGAGGGATCACCCAAATAAAACTATTCAGACTAATAGGATTCCTGTAGAGAGAAGAAAGAGACTATAGCAGAGAGTTAGAAAGGAGTAAAATGCAGGAAGCCCAAAGAGTTAAGGCCATTTGTGATTTAGTTAAAGCCAGGAAGCCTGATTCAGGGACAATGCTGTGAGTACTACGTAAAAGGGCTACTTTTGGTAACAGAGACATAGATAAGGAATGAGATCTTAAGGGTTAATACACAATATGGTACTTTTGGCAGTAATGATCTTTTTTTCAGATCATAAACAGACAATTCTTCTCCAGGTTAGTGAAAAATCTATTAAGACTCTAAGAGACAATTGTAAATTAATTACATTACAAATTATGCAAACAGATGAGTTCAAGGAAGGTTCTAGAAAGTGAATCTCTGCATATTCAGTATCCCCGCTAGGCTGGTTCTAGGTAACCTCTAAATTGGGAGCTTGGGAAAGCCAGGAAATAAACATGTTCAGAGCAGATTACACAGACCAGGGGTTTCCAGAACGTGAAGTGGGGATCCATTCAGTACTTCTCTGGAGATTATAAATGGTTAACAGGGAAGGACAATTCTTATCTGCTATGAAGCCATCCCTGTAGGTGATGTACCTAACAGAACCTCCACCGGAGCCTGCCTGTGAAAGAAAAAAAACAGCAAAGGCTTTGCTGGTAGAGGAACTTAGGAGGCTGGCTCCTTGCCCATCCTATCTTACAGTACTAACAGCATCCTTTGGGGGCGGGAGGAAGGATCATCTCTTTTTCAAATACATATTCTCTACGAAGTAACAGAGCTCAATATAATAAAACCATGAACTGGCTGAAACCAGTGCCAAAAATGACACCATATCAACTCAGAGTAAGGATACTTCAAGGAATGAGAGGAAGGCGAGAAGGAAGAAGCCTCTTGCAGCTCAGCTAATAACAAAACAGCATTTTTCCACTTTGCACTTATTTAAGGTAGCACAAAAGTAAAGATGCACAAAGAGGAAGATGCTCTCTCAGCAAGCAACTCTTTAAAATGGATTTGATTTAGTAACAGTTATTTCACCATAAATATCAGCTCCTCATGACACAACTATCTACAGCAATAAGAAATTCAGAATTTTCCCCCACACATCAACATCTTTTGCCTAAATTGAAACGTCTCTGCAAAATGATGTAACTCTGGATTTAAAAGAAACTTCTGCTGCTGTTTTATATGATCAGCTTTTTAACCACATTACAAACAACACCAAACTCTTTGCATTCCAGTCCCCAATTCTCAGACACAATTCATATTGCACCCATCTGGATACATGAGTCACTCAGCATCCTGGGACAGGGAAAAGACTTTTATTGTCATTACTTCCTAAAGAGAACTTGGAGAAACAAAAATACAGTTCTCTCAGAAATTTTGTTACTTTAAAGGACACTACAGGTATACTGTAATTGCTTTAAGAAAAAATAAACAAATGGAACATAATAGAGCAAAAGAGCAATGATGCACAATCAGCAAAACCCTTTATTTTTCATTCTGCATACTGATTTAAGAAACAGTTTAGAAAATTTCTTGGAATATGAGGACAGTAATTTATTTTTATTATGTTGGCCCATGAGGCAGATTTTGGTGGTATGGCAGTAGAGGCTCAACCCTCCTACCAATTTCCCATTCCATTTTGTTGTCATGACAAAATCTGACAAAATGGCATCTGACATGTAAGCGTGTATGAAGCAACGGTATGCCACTGAATTCCTCCATGTGGAAAACACTGCACCCACTGACACTCATCGATGATTGCTGAACACTGATGGAGACTAACCAGTGGATGCGAGCACAGTGAGGCAATGAGCGGTGCATTTCAGCAGTGGTGACAGCGGGTCACCAGCGGCATGCAGGCTCTTGATCATCACTGGTGAAAATGCACATCTAATGGCAGTGACTTACAATGAAAAATAGCAATTTGTAGCTGAGAAAGTGCTCTATCAAATAGTGCTATTGTGCTCTTTGTATCTATTGTAGTTTCCATGGAAATAAATAGGAGGCATTACTTTCAGCACAACCTACCTACATATATCTGTCCATTTTCTCTGCACTTTCATGAGTTGGTAACATAATAAGCTTTTGTAAATACAGTCTTTCAGAGCAACATATGTACATGTATGTCTATAACCAGGGATGTAACTCAGAAAGCTGACAAATATTATTATCCAGCTGCCCCTTTCCACAAACCAGAAGATATGCCCTTCCTGCACAAACCCCTGCAACAGCTTCATCCCACAACCACTACTATGCAATTCTACACTGCTAATAGTTTACTCATTATTTTATATTAAATATTCCTGAAACAAAGATGGATTTCACCCATCTACAGAATAGCAATTACAGCAGTGCAGAGAATGGAGACGAGCTTCCTTTAGTCCTTTGGCTGCTTACTCTCTTCATTCCTTAGTGACTACCAAAAGGGAAGGATTTTACTAATAATGTTCAAAGATCAGCCAAATTGAAGAACTGTTATAACAAATCTAGATTTTTTTTTGTTTGTTTGTTTAGAGGCCTGTGTAAGAAAGAAATATCACTGGATATTACAAATAAACTAGAATTTCTATCTAGAGAAATTGGCAAGTGATACTAAAGTTCCCTGAAAATATTCTATTTCAGGACTGTTACTGTGAGTTTTCACCTAATGTTGGACAGTATTTCATAAGTTACTTCATAGAAAAATGAAGACATGCAATTTGGTCTTCTGAAGGGAGGTTGGAAAGTGAAATCCTTAAAACTACATAAGTTGTCTCCCTGTACATGCTAGTGAGAGAAAAGAGAAATAGCCAGGTATGTTTTAAACAAAATGTAATGAAGTTATGAGGTGAAAGGCAAAAGATCACCAAAGGGAAAGGAGGAAAAGTAATAACTTATTTAATGATGATTCAGAGAAAACAGAGTATCACCTTACTGATCCCCTTATTTTGCTTTATACGGTAACACAAACTCCTTGTGGTTGTAGGGTGCATATGAAAACTTACATAAAAACCATCTCCAAGTATGTGTCTGTCCTTCTCATAAATGCCTCATCATTTCAATGCTTGAAAGTAAAACCTCCGCCTATAACCTACCTGATAAATAAGTCTCATGTGCACAGAAAATACAAATCACATCAGAAAACTTCAAATAACTTTGAAAACATTTGTATACTAATAATAAAACATTATTATGCCAATATATAAAAATTTGAAGAGAGAAGTCCAGAAGCTTTCAAGCAACCATTATTCATATTACTGTACTAAAATGAAACAATAGAAAAGACTTATGTACAAAGTACACAATGAAATACACCCAGAGCTGTGGTGTCCTCACTGTGAGGCTTATTTTCCATCCCATTAAAAACAGTTCTGCAGGCAAAGGCAGCTCCAGTTTTGAATTATGTGCAATGTTTTGTTAAAAGAGCTCCAAATAAATGCCATGAATCCTTTTTACTAACTTCAGTGGCAGTTAGACAAGACTCTTTTCACAGAAAATGCTGTGAATATGTCTACCAAACTAAACAGCTAAGAAAGTAAACATTTTTTTAAAGATAGACTCCGTAGGCTTTGAAGTCATGCACAGTACTGTGGGATTTTTTAACTTTTTACTTTTTGTCTTATTATATTACACCCTGGGGAAACAAACCAGCACCATCAAACACCATATCTATTGCATATGTTAATATAAACACACACGGCCGTAGGTAGAATGTGCACAGTTGGGATTTTCAGCATAATGACCAGAGCCCTGTTGGGAATAGTTGCTGTACACATATTGCTCTCTTCTATCTCTTCTAAATTGCCCAACTGTGCTGATAGCTATATGAAGGGCTGTTATTTTCTCTTATGCTGCTAGTAAGTCCATTATTATTATTATTGCTGACCAGTAAACCTGGACAGAGGGAATCTCTGATCTGAAGACATTTCTTGGTCTGTTTGACACCATAAAGTCTCTAAAACGGTCATTTATCTAGAAAACCANTATATATATATATATATAAATTAAAAATAAAAATGAAAATAAAAATAAAACTGTGATCCCTCTTCAGTCAACTGCAGCATTTCCTTTGACTTCCTAGGACATATCACTAGTAAAGTAATCCGGAACAGGATGTACACAATATACTTCAGTCAACTCATACATGATTAATAACACCACCAAACACAGAGAATACAAGTGCAAGTATTTATATTCCTCATGCCTAAAAGAGAACGAAAGATAAATGAACAACTCCAGTACAAAACAACCAAGCAACACATGTGTAAATGTTTCACCTTGGAATAATGCTTTTTCAGAATTGTTAGTTTAGTAAGTATATTTAGAGTGCTTACTTACTACTTAATATTGAGGGTTTTTTTTGTTGTCGTTGTTTTTGTTTTCAGAAACCCAACTCTGAAACATTAAATCAAAAGATTAGGATACCCAGTTGCCTACTGACATTTCTCTGAAGTGATCTTGCTGACAGAACTTAAAGCACTTGTAAGGAGAAATTTTACAGAGATCAAAGGGTTTAAGACTGAAGAAAAGGCTCACTGTGAATTTACTGTTTGCAGATGATTCATTTCACTCTTTGTCTCACTAGTTTGCCCTCAGTCAATGTTTTGAGAAATTAATAGACAGAAGATTAGCAGGAATAAATCTTCTGCAACCCTAGTGATGTATTTAACTATAGCAGAATGCAGCCAACTCCTTCCAGGATCAGAACCGGATAACGATGGCAGCTGTTCAAGGATAGAATATCTAATTAGCAGAAATGAAGAGATTATCACTAGTAAAGTTCANAATCTAGATTTTTTTTTGTTTGTTTGTTTAGAGGCCTGTGGAAGAAAGAAATATCACTGGATATTACAAAAAAACTAGAATTTCTATCTAGAGAAATTGGCAAGTGATACTAAAGTTCCCTGAAAATATTCTATTTCAGGACTGTTACTGTGAGTTTTCACCTAATGTTGGACAGTATTTCATAAGTTACTTCATAGAAAAATGAAGACATGCAATTTGGTCTTCTGAAGGGAGGTTGGAAAGTGAAATCCTTAAAACTACATAAGTTGTCTCCCTGTACATACTAGTGAGAGAAAAGAGAAATAGCCAGGTATGTTTTAAACAAAATGTAATGAAGTTATGAGGTGAAAGGCAAAAGATCACCAAAGGGAAAGGAGGAAAAGTAATAACTTATTTAATGATGATTCAGAGAAAACAGAGTATCACCTTACTGATCCCCTTATTTTGCTTTATACGGTAACACAAACTCCTTGTGGTTGTAGGGTGCATATGAAAACTTACATAAAAACCATCTCCAAGTATGTGTCTGTCCTTCTCATAAATGCCTCATCATTTCAATGCTTGAAAGTAAAACCTCCGCCTATAACCTACCTGATAAATAAGTCTCATGTGCACAGAAAATACAAATCACATCAGAAAACTTCAAATAACTTTGAAAACATTTGTATACTAATAATAAAACATTATTATGCCAATATATAAAAATTTGAAGAGAGAAGTCCAGAAGCTTTCAAGCAACCATTATTCATATTACTGTACTAAAATGAAACAATAGAAAAGACTTATGTACAAAGTACACAATGAAATACACCCAGAGCTGTGGTGTCCTCACTGTGAGGCTTATTTTCCATCCCATTAAAAACAGTTCTGCAGGCAAAGGCAGCTCCAGTTTTGAATTATGTGCAATGTTTTGTTAAAAGAGCTCCAAATAAATGCCATGAATCCTTTTTACTAACTTCAGTGGCAGTTAGACAAGACTCTTTTCACAGAAAATGCTGTGAATATGTCTACCAAACTAAACAGCTAAGAAAGTAAACATTTTTTTAAAGATAGACTCCGTAGGCTTTGAAGTCATGCACAGTACTGTGGGATTTTTTAACTTTTTACTTTTTGTCTTATTATATTACACCCTGGGGAAACAAACCAGCACCATCAAACACCATATCTATTGCATATGTTAATATAAACACACACGGCCGTAGGTAGAATGTGCACAGTTGGGATTTTCAGCATAATGACCAGAGCCCTGTTGGGAATAGTTGCTGTACACATATTGCTCTCTTCTATCTCTTCTAAATTGCCCAACTGTGCTGATAGCTATATGAAGGGCTGTTATTTTCTCTTATGCTGCTAGTAAGTCCATTATTATTATTATTGCTGACCAGTAAACCTGGACAGAGGGAATCTCTGATCTGAAGACATTTCTTGGTCTGTTTGACACCATAAAGTCTCTAAAACGGTCATTTATCTAGAAAACCAACCTTCTCATTCTAACTTTTTGTTTACACTTCTGTTCAGCACTGGCTTTATCAAACTCTAACCTGCAAATCCAACAAATTTAAAAAGAAGCATCAGAAGAACTTTCCCAGTCAACTTGCTGCACACCAAAAATAAACAGTTATGCACATTTAAGTACATACAGCAGTTTAAGATGTCCAGATTTCCTTACTGTAATTGCCTTTCAAGTAATGGTAACTGTGAAACAAGAGAAGTTGTTGCATGCTTGTAAAGTCTTGTGATTTATTAAATCTTCAGCAGAGAAGCATTCATTTTAAATCAATATAAATACAAAAGAAAATAGGAAGTTGAAGTTGGGTGGTTGTTTTTCTGGGGAAAAGGAAGGAAAGAGACAAAAGATTTAGAAATCACCATTTTCAAGATATTTCCCCAGAAAATAAATGTGCCTCAACTTTTATATATATATATATATANCAGAAACCCAACTCTGAAACATTAAATCAAAAGATTAGGATACCCAGTTGCCTACTGACATTTCTCTGAAGTGATCTTGCTGACAGAACTTAAAGCACTTGTAAGGAGAAATTTTACAGAGATCAAAGGGTTTAAGACTGAAGAAAAGGCTCACTGTGAATTTACTGTTTGCAGATGATTCATTTCACTCTTTGTCTCACTAGTTTGCCCTCAGTCAATGTTTTGAGAAATTAATAGACAGAAGATTAGCAGGAATAAATCTTCTGCAACCCTAGTGATGTATTTAACTATAGCAGAATGCAGCCAACTCCTTCCAGGATCAGAACCGGATAACGATGGCAGCTGTTCAAGGATAGAATATCTAATTAGCAGAAATGAAGAGATTATCACTAGTAAAGTTCACCTGACTCTAAATAAACTACTAGCAACAGTATCCAGTGAGTCAGTGTGTATATAAAGATTTTTCTTCAGTGTTGTGTATGATAGGCCATATTAAGCACTAGAGAATCTCCAGAAATCTGTATACTTTTCTATGTCTCAAAACCTACAGCAGTAAAAAGGATGCCTAGCTCATCCTCCATTCACTCCACTAGGCTCTGGACCATGAAATAAAGTGACATAGAAAGTATGAACATCTGATCACTCCAAAAGCTTATAAACACTTGCACCACAAATCCCTACACAAACCTTTTTAAACTCTGCTCATATAGCTTCAGACTAAAGTGTACTACAAAGAGCTTGATAGTGACATCAGTACCAGTTACTCTACCCTTGATCAAGTTCAAATCAGTATAATAACAACTGTAAATAAGCATCAAGTTCATGAAACTAAAGGTGTTCCACTAACCGAAGTAATGTAATTATTCCATATAGGATCAAAGGAAATAAACATTGATTGCTATCCAAGAGGCCATAATGTGAAGCTTAAAATAATGCTGGAGAAATAGCTACTTTGGCTGAGGAGGCAGGGCTCTTGAATAACAGTCAAGGAACTAAAATTATCAGATGTCTGCTTTTAATGGCCTAATAAAAGAAATAGTGACTTCAATCCACAAGCCTATTTGGTTGAACTACTAGACAAGTACAGTACACATAAAAGGCTGTGAGAAGCGAAGCCTTGACCAAGACACTGATGGCATCAGTGAGCAAATCATTTGCCAGTTGTTGCCTACTCAGCTGTGGACAAGGGCAATACATCAACCTCTCAAGATGTAATTCCATCAGGTGTCACTGGAGTGATTCCTGGTTCATTTGCTGAAAACTAAGAGCAGAGAGAGTCTTTATATCTATGCATGACTGCATAGATGATAAGGTGACCATTTTACCTGAAGAACAGTTCTAGCTATTCATCAGTCTGTTACGACTATTATTCTTAAGCATGGCTTGACTGAAATACCAAGGCACACGCAGATTATGAAAACTAAATTTCAGCAGGAGGGTGGAGAGGTACTCCCGTTTTCATTTTAGAAACAAACCATAGCGGTGAAGTTTCTTCAGCATTAAGCTGCTGCTATAGCTAAGATTCAGGTATTCCTACCACCATAGTAAGAAAATACGATCAAAATAACACATTAGGCATTAAGAAGCTATTAGCAGGAAAAAGCAACAGATGATTCAGACCAATTCCTGCTGCAGTGAAACAAAATTAGCCTAGATGCAACTGTGGATGCAAACATACTGACTGTTCTGCCAAAAATCTTGGCTGTAGGACATTAGATCTCCCAAGCTAAACACTGATGGGTCCGAGCTTATACTGAGACAAAAAATTCTTAGCATAAAACTAGAAAACATTTCAAGAAGTGCTGCTAGTGACTTATGGTCCCTCTTTCTTTGAGCAGATAAGGGAATAATTCTCCAGAGAGGTACTCATGGAAGTGCTTTTCTACCCAAGATAAACTCTGGCCTTGACTTCTAATTCTCCTATTGAACTCCTATTTGGATTTTTAAAAAGCCTAGAGGATCCTGGACTTTCAGTAATGGTTAAATTTCAGCTGAAGCACATGGTTTTGTCTGCCTTAGACCTTCTTCCAATTTTACCCGGATAAAGCATACACCATATCACATCTTAAGGTGCAGAAATGCACTGTTATGTGCCTACTCAAATCTTTCCTGCAGTTCAATAATAAATTAAATTATTCACAGAACATACAGTAGATCCTGTGGTGTGCTATATAACAGCTAGATGTTAATAATATCTAAGTGTACAATAAAACAAAGCAGTGAAAATTAATTACATTTTTCCAGAAGAGGAAAGAAATAGCTTTGTGCTCATAAAACAGAGCAGTCTGATCACCAGCTTTGACTGCTGGTCTACTTCCTGAGCTGCTCTGGATTTCTGTAGAAACCTGGCAATAATTATGACTATCATGCCAACTATCTCCAAGACAATTGCTTTCAGGCCTACAAAGCATTAACAGTCAGACTGCAAAGCAAGAAATTATGACAAACATTCTCCAGCAATAATACTTAGTAGCAGAAATAAGTTACACTATTTCCAGTACCTGATTCTCTATTGCCTTCCTGTTTTTTGGATCGCTAACAATCGAGAGCTGCAACTCTGCCATCTTTTTCATTTTGCTGTCCATATCAATCTTCTGGAAGAGACTCTTCGTTTGATTTTTCAATAGCCGAACTGTGTCCTCCTTCCCAAGCTTCTTTGCAAAGAGGGAAGCACATGCTGAATGAATGGCAGTAACCCAGTTTTCAAGATCTGTCTGACTTGTTGCCTGTGGAACAAACAAATGGTGCAACATTATGACCAGGAGAAAAAAAAACTAAATGAATCTGCAGCTCTAGGACATGAACTGTTTGATGGGTTCCCTGAGACCTGAAGCATTTTTTCCTCAAAACTTCTCAAGTAAGTTTTTATCTTTAAAACTACACAAGTAAAGGAGCTTTTTCCACACTGTCATGACTTGTAATCAACCTTCAGCTTCTGCTTCTTAGACCCTCTAGGTCTGAGGGCTCTGGGGCCACAGCAGAGGCCCATGAGTCATGGGCAAGGTGTGACTTACATTCTTTAGCCCTCCAATTAATTAAGGTGAAAGTTGACAGATTTCAAAACTAAACCTCCTCTTGTGAAGGTAACATAGCAACAGGGATGATTTTAAAAGTAAAATCTAAGGAGAGGTGTTCGCTTACTTTAAAAATGCCAAATTAGTGTAGCACGGCACAGCAAGGCAAAGAGAACACATCTGCACAAAGTGTCTCCAGAATTGTTTACAAGTGTGCCTGTGAATCAACCTGTTTTTATGCAGGCGGTTCCACCTAACACTGTTCTTTATTAATATTTCCAGGGCTGCAGTTAAGCAGCCAAGAACTATTTTTAACCTTTTTTTGAATGCTTCACTCAACTGAGACATTCTCTGAGGCCAGTAGATTCAGGGCTGAGGCCATCATTCTGGAAAGGCAGAATGCTTATAGATGTGAAGGCATTCGCTAAGACATCTGATTTTTTGTAATAATGAAGAACCAGAATTTTCTTGTATATCTGTGATCTATGTTCTCTTTATTTCTGAACTGTAACTGACTGAGTCAACAGGTGTGATATCACATACTTGAAGTTGTGTCACACACATCAATACTATAACAGTATACTGTAATAAAGTAACTGCAGTATTATTTTTAAATCAAAGACATGATGAGACTGTATATATATGTATACATAATCACATACATGCAAATGCATATTCACAGACACAATCTATAATGGCAATAATTTAAAAGTTACATATGTAGTCTGTTACCTGAAATAGGTAGACATCTCCAAAAGAATTGCTGAGACAGAATACATTTTCTTTCTTGGGATGTTCTGGAACGGACTGTACAATACTGTCTTCGGCAAACAGGGCATATCGAGGCAAACTACTCTGCTCCATTGAATTCCTTCCATAGGTCTCATAGAACAGCAGAGTACAACCTTTGCAGTGGACAAGAAACGTGAAGAGAAAATTGAGCTCTGGATGTCTCATTCAAGTTCTCTTAGATTAATGCTTCTGTGAATTAAAATTCCCAATGATGGAGAATATTAGTTTCCCTCTTTCAAGCTAGAAAAATAAGAAGGATCCTCAAAACTGGGAAACAGGAAAAGTTAATATTGGATTTTCCAGTTTAAAGTTAGAAGAGACATCCAATAGAGATACAACAAATATGTAGGACTTAAAAAAACAAAACAAAACAAAAAAAACTTCGAAGGGTAGCTCAGTAAACTCAGCCTATTAAAATACTTAAGCTTGCTTTTGTGTTCAGTTATTATTGAAGAGAATCAACTCTCTCTCAACAGCTATTTAAGAAAACTTCATAGTTGTAGAAAAAAGATTTGCAGAAACATTCATCTTCCAAAAACATGCAAAGTAAATGAATGTCTCAAACTTAAATTGGACTTCCTTCAACCTACCTGCAAACTGTGAACTTTGACCATGAAACATTATCTGGATAATTTAAAACAGCTTAAAAGGGTTGAATGTGAAAATGTTAAAATGCTCATTCTCATTAGTAAAGTGATTTGTAAGATATGAGACTTACATCCAGAAAATGAATTTCATTCTTGACAACAACAATCATGAATACAAGGAAAGAAATTATTTCTGGTGGACAGAAGAGCAGCCTTGGTCCCACTACCCACAAGTATGATTACATTGCCTTTGGCAGTGAAGCTGCCTATCTCTCCTCTGCTTCTTGGTAGCCATTCATTGCTGCCCTGTGTTACATCCCACTGTCCTCTGAGATGTTCTGATTTACCTGTCCAGGCAGCCACAGCTTGAAGTATGTTACTAAAATAACCTTGTTTAAAATTATGTTGGGTTTCTGAAGAGTTTCACAAAACTCTTCAGAATGAACTCATTTGTGCATCTAGAGAAAAAGAAGTAAATATAAATACACCTCACTTTCATCCCTGCAAAAGGTAACGTTAATAATAAAGGTGACGTTTTCTTCTTCATAATTGGAAAGTTAATTTATACTAGACTGTGGCTGGATGCTTAACCTGGAAGAAATAAGAAAAGATACTACAAAGTTAGAAAATTCTGAGGCTGGTGGTAGACTTTCCAGCAAGGAGAGCCTCTTTAAAAGATACGCTTCGATTCACTCAGAAATTCATTTAAAGACAGCCACATTATGTATTGACTCAGACTAAATGATCTCAATGGTCCCCTAGGGACCAGAAATCCATGAATATATTACTGTTGTAGCCCCTATACATATTCAGTGGAAAACTTGAAACTCAGCCAGCACAAGGATTAAGTTTGTTAGGGCTACACCACTGTTATTTCTCTGGTCTGCTGTTTCTCGTTTTTCCTTCAAATCAGAGAGACAACACAATACAAGGCAGCACCAAAACTTATGCAAATATACCCAGGTAGTGTGTATGAAGGAAATGTTGCAAAACCTGCAAAATAGATATGTTCCCTTTATATATATATATATATATATTTAAAATTGCTAAAACCAGACTTCAACCTCTGTTTTAATATTTTACTAACTTTAGTACACTTAACATTGTACTAAAAATTCCAAACACATCATCCAAATTCGTGTCATTTTGATGTAGAGGTTACTCAAAAGGATTTGGGGGATCCTTCTGATTAAGGAGAATGATTTGCCTGCTAGGTTTTGTGGGACACATCTGTTTTGAGAAGTTAAGAGATAGAGTCCACTCTTTCTCTCACAGCCCAAATCTAGAGCATATGATAATGAAAAGTGAATCAGATGAATCTCATCACATTCTCTAGTGCCGCTGAATGTAAAGCAGTTACAAGAAAAAAAGGAAATCAGAGGTTACTGATCAAATCAGTTGACAACAGAAAGGTTTTAAAAGGAAGGCATTCAATAAATAGTAATTCCTATGTAGTACTTAAGTGCATCTTTTCCTAATGCTGCCCAGAGCATCTAGCAGAATCTTCAGGATAAGAGGAAATCTTATAGAGTTTGCCCTATCCTTTCCCCATACCCATCCACGCTTGCTCTCCTTTATGATACAGAGACAGCTGGACATCTCTGCAGTAGGAAAGGAAGGATACGGTTTGTTACAGTACATATCAGACATATCACTTCTCTAGTCATTTCACCATGATGGGGCAAACAAAATCAACAAGCCAAAGTTTCCCTTGGCACTCTTTAGCAGCAAGACTCTACAACCACTTCTTCTTCTGTATTTTAGGAAAGTACAAATTAGTTCTATTTAAAACTTCCATATTTCCCCTACATATTATCAGAAAGGTAACTAAGGATACGTTGCCTTTTATTGTGCAAGTTTACACGTACAAAAACAAACAAGTAAGTGATAGTTGAAGAACAGACGTGTGTTTAGATATATCATGGGGTGAAGCATTAGCTGGTTTTATGAACTCTAACAGATCCACTGGGGCTGATTATAGTTCAAGTATTTTGATCAAAATGTGAACTGAGGGAGAAGTGCAGTCGTAAAGCAATTTCCCTCATTAAAATAAATTAATTAGACAAGACATATGGGAAAGAGCGATTCACATGTTACAGAGTTATTATTCAAGCTCAGGTCATGATGGCCCTGAAAATGAAACAAAGGTCTCAGGACAAGTCTACTTTGAAGTCTGGCAGGTAACAAATGGTTATAAGACTTCTGCATATTTATAATTAAACACATCTCAATAGAGTGCAAAGAAACATGCTGTTCTCCATTTGCATATGTGGTTATTTTAAGTCATATTTTAAAATATCTTGGCTACTTAAATTTCAAGAACAAATTAAATACAGATTTAGTCAAAGTCCTGGATAAAGGAAAACTAAAGCAAAAGATTGTTCTTGATGCAGCATATTATGAAAACAGAGCTAACGCTTGATATCCAGACAGGCAAGTTTACTTTGGCACCAGAACTCTCTACAGGACAATAAAGGTATGAGATCAAGGAAATGAGAAATGTATATTTAAAACTTTTAGCAAAGTGGAGGAGATTCTGCACCATGAATTCAGTCGTATCCCTCATCTTAAGAAGAAAGCATTGTATTGAGTACTTCTTTAATGTTAGAAGCTAATAAAGCTTTTCCCAAATAATGTTATTACTTCCTTGTTATGGCTGGGTGAATGCAGGTAGCAAGAAGGGATGTGACATGCTCAAGGTCACCAGTAAGCCAATTTCATAAAAAAGAACTGAACACAAAGCACCTGACTTTCTTCCCAGAGCCACATTATCCCCAAAAACATATAGACAACTAGTGTATAATCTATTACAGTTTCTGTGTTTGACAAATTTGTTAAGAAACTGCTAGAGTTTTAGAGGAGGCAGATAAAACTCATGTTTGTGCTCCATAACACAAACATACAATAAAAGGGTGGCATTCAGATATTGTTTTTCCTTTTGTATATACTGCCTGTAAGCATGAGTCATGCTACCTGATGATCAGTATAAGTAATTTAACCTGTTAAAACTGCCTACATTTTGATCCTTTGATAACAGGTCTCTCAATTATAAGGCAGAATTGCTACATTCTTGCAAGTTTGCTTCTTTCAAATCAGAACTATCGAGGGTAACACTCTGCATTTTCTATTTGCTGTTCACTTTTCTTTGGTCTACACCCATGCAGAATTTTGAAAAGGGCAACCTGTAGGAAAGTTGTTATTTTCTCTCCTCCAGTCCAAGATATGTTAGGAAATTATTAAGTTTGATCATTTCCCTCACTCATTAACTTAGCACTACATTTACTGAAAGGCAAGTTCTTCAAATACAAAACAAGAAAAAATAAGCCTATGAACTCACCCAGTAAATTCCTTTTCCTCCCCACAATAGATATGATTTTCCTTCACACACTTCTGACACCCATATGCTTCTTGCAGCACACCTACCTGCTCCATTACTCTGAGCCATCAACACATGCTGCTAGTGCAGGGCTAAACACAGTAATCACACAGCAGCCTACAGGCAGCAGCCTCTGTTAAGTGGATTGCCTTCCCACAGCAAGGAAAGAGAGTGGAGATGGTAAGGGCAAATATTCTGAAAGGCAAAAGTGCTCAGCAATACAGAGCAGGCCATGTAAAAGACCATCTGCAGAAAGAAAGGAAACTGAGGAGCCCTGGAAGGTGCTGCAGCCACAGAAGCAAGTACGCTGAGCCTTGGGCATCGCAGTCTTCCCCCCCTGCTGTTCCTACAGCTTCTGCCATGAATGTAAATGCTTCTCTGCGCAAATACCTCAGCATAGATGCACTGACCTCTTTGTTACATTGCCACCTGAAGCACTGGCAACAAGCTGACTGTTTTTTACCTTAAACTACCTCAACTTTAAGTAAACTTTATAGCAGATCCAAGGAAACATTGTGCCTGTGCCAGGGAATGAGGCATCAGGGACCTTTTAATCCTTAAATTCTGACTTCCTTTGATACAGACATGTAACTTCTGTATTTTCACCAGTTTCGGTTCAATTTGTCTTTGACCTCCAAACATCCCACAGCATCTTCTAAAACCCAAATTATGTGTAAATAAAGGAACCGGGAAGTCAGATTAAACAATTCCTACTATGGTAAGGAAAGCAAGTACACATGCAATACCAAATAGATGAGCACCGCCTTGACTTTGCAGGCTGGTTTGACACATGCTTCACTTTAAGTGTGAGCATAGACTATGTCAGATTCAGGAATTGCTAATAGGAGCCATCATGCACAAAAAGCTATGCAGACACAATGGAAACTATCGGTACTGCCAAGCCAGAGGGGAAACATGACAGTTTACCTTTGAGTGTTACCCAGTACTGCTTCCACTTTCGCCGTGTGACCAGCTCCAGCTTCTTCTCTTTCTGTAGGGTCACCAGTGGTTTGAAGAACAGCCACCCTGCTTTGCGCACCACACCTTGCTCCTTCTCATACAACAAATCCAGTTGCTCCAAGGAGCTGAGTGACTCACTGCTGGAGTCTTCAGTTTCTGATGAGGTCTCAGTGTTCTCCAGGTTTGTCCTGCTCATCTCCAGCTCTCGCATGAAGTTTTCGTAAATGTTCTGCCTCAGGGCATCACTGTTGACTGCATTGGTGGACTCACTTCTCTGGGGCAGGACATGACTGGAGCTGGGTGACCACAGCGAAGTAGACAGCTGTGATGGTGCCAGTGTGTCTGTGCTGAAGTTGTCCATTCTGCTGTCAAAGTATTCACTCCCATCTTTACATTTGGGTTCCTGCATATTAAAGAAAGTTGCCAGAAATCAGTCACCATTAAGCCTGAGTGCAAGCAGCAATAACATCACAGCAAGTTGCTTTATTACGGGTCTTTCAATGCTTTGGTGACCCTGCTCATGCAAGACAGATACCTTTACCTTCAAGCATAACAGGCCTGATTTTCTCTCTTCTTTCTCTCTGTTATACAAAATGTACATAACCAACAACAACAACAAAAGAAAAAAAAAAAAAAAAAGTCTAAAGTTTAAAATATTTTAAAGTTGTTAGCATTGATTGATTGATAAAAATCTAATCTAATAAACAGTATATTAAAAAAAAAAAGAAAAGCAGACAGGCTTGCTGACTGGCAAGAATAAAGCTTCCAAACTGCAGAGGTGTGTATTTTCTGACTTGCTGGAAACCCCAAGGGAGCTCTACCATCTCATCAAGCATCCACAGGCCTTTCCCCTCATTGTATTGTGTAACTTTGTCCCTGCAGTGGGTGGCTGGCCAACCTAATTTGAAATACTCAATCCTGATGACGTCATGTTTTCTATATGACCACTAATGCACGCCCAACTCTGCCTGTCCAAGCGTGATCATGCTGACAGCTTGGGTCTTGCCTATCTCAAGCCTTTCCCAGTATAAAATGACCACTCCTACCTCTCCCAGGTGGTCAGAAGTTTCTTACCATGCAAAGTAGAGGCACGCCATGCATCACAGGAAGCCATCTGCTGTGCTTCCAACTTAGGTGTTACTGATGGAATTTAAAATTAATTTTACGATTTAAAAGTATATATGCATGGGAACTGTTGAATCATGGCCTGAACCACTGATTGATCACCTGAGACGAGCACTGAGTCAGCTGCAGGAGCACAGATGAAGGCAATTCACCTGTGTGACCGGAAGGGGTGGAGTCTGGCTCCACCTCTCCCAGATCTCATTTAAGGGCTGACCACCACTAGAGAAAAATCTCTTTCTAGAGATCACTCCTTTGGAGTTTCCTACTGTGAGCCTAGGACAGGGGTGAGCATTTTCCTTTATTTTGATTGTCTCTTTCCATCACAATAATCTTTCTAATTACACCATCTGTGAAGTACCTCAGCTACAATACTATTTGGCATTATTCAATCCGTTAACCATACAATATAACACAAAAATTTTGCTGCCTTTTGCTGTGGAGAAAATTTGGGACTGTTCCTTGAAATGCATGAAGGAAAACAAAAGAAAAGATGGCTAAAAAAATCAAAGATATGATGCTATTTATCCTCCATAAATGCAAAGCTATTATACTTTTAAGTTTAGACTATTTCTGTAGTTGCATTTATTTGCTAACAGATCAAGTAAATAACCCCTGGTCTTCCACAAGCTGCTTTCACCAGAGGATTTGAAAGCAACTACTTTGTTTTCCCCCTTGCTTCCCACTTGATGCTCTCAAAAAAGCAGTGCTGTGTTTTGATGGTAGAGTGGCCTCCACATGCAACTGAGAGCCATGGTTCATCAGTGTTCTCAGAGTGTAGCTCACTGAACATCAACAGTTTTGCAAATGTGTCTGCAGGAAAAACCCTGAAATTCAATGAAAGGAAATGCATTTTCCAATATATACAGCTTGACAAGAAATGTATCTATTTTCATTGTGGCCTGTGAGAATAGATGAATAAATCCAGGGCATCGGTTACTATAAACAATTTTCCACAGGCAAGCTGAGAGATGGTTGAGGAGGGGTGAAATCACATCTGTAATGTGTTTATGCTCACAGAACAACTGTACAAGATGGATCACACAACTGCACCAGACATGTGCAATTTAGTGGGAATAGGAAGCTTTCTCCACCTACTTTTTAATTACTGTTACTGAACATGTGTGACAAAATTTTGTTTTAGTTGTTTGTCTGTTCTCCAGAATCTGTCAGTGTCCTCCAGAAAACATTAACATACGCTTCAAGACACATTTCTATTTCTTTCAATCCTAAATCACTAATAGAAAAGCAAAGAGAGAAGCACGTATAAGAAGACGACTTCTATGAAGGGCCATTACTAGAACAACGTTCTCTAAGGAAAGAGAAGTACACAACCTAACCACCAACAGTCAGCAAGCACATCTTAAATTTTCTCAGAAAGGACACATGATGAATGAAACACTGGGATTATACACATTTCACCATGACAACATCACTTGTATTTGCTAAAAATGAGCAGCACTGGCAGCATCACACAGTCTTTGCAGATCCCCAGGGAAGCTGTCACTGTAGCAGTATCTGGTCAGTGCTGCTCACAGTGCTTACCCTGCTCTTTTTTTCCTCTGTTGTATCTGACAATAGAGAATTCCCACTGTAACTGTGCAGTTGCTTTCAAGCAGATCTCTTAGTGTCTGAGATATATCCTGGATTAATTGCAGATAAAGCAAAAGATAAAGCGGATAACTAAGATACTAATTAGACAAAGTGACTTATATAATAATTAGCTGTAAGGAACAGGGCAGGAAGTAATGCAGGCTGTTAAATACATTAAGACCAAAGCTAATGGGACAAAGCTAAAAGTGGGACATAATGCATGCTTTCAAGACAAATAAAGAGTTTACCTCAGTGCACTTTTCTTTTAAACACTCTTTATACTATCAAGCTTCACGCTCTGGTTTATAAAAGCCAGTGCATTTCAGAAATTATTTCTCTTAAGAGGCTACTTCATGCAAAAGCCTATCTCTACAGATGTTTCTGGTGGCTTTTTTTTTTTTTATTTCACACAGTTTAAGCCCTTTCTCTACCTGTTATACAGACAGACACACGTGCAGTCATTACCCCCTCATTAGAAGAAACGGCCTGGGACAAGCCTGTNATCTGAGTAAGAGGGTTTGGAAATAGGCCTTCAAGTGGGATAAAAGCCTACCAGATTCTCAGATGAAATTGGTTCAGTTATGAAGGAGGTTATACTCTGCTGCCTTCTGACAGCAGAGGACTGGTTCCAATTGCCCTGATTGTCCTTTCTGGCCTTGAGCCCTTGTGCCACAGGAGGCTTGGCCAGCTGGAAGGCCCACTGGGCCCACCCACCCACCCAACCAAGTACCAGCACTTTGGCGTACCAATAAAAATATATTTCAGCTTTCATTTACACTCAGCCTAAGTGACTCACGGCAATATAACGAGGAAGGGACACGATGTTCAGAGCAAAGCAGAGAGGCTGTAATCACAGTGATGAACAGTCCTACTGACTGGGACTAACCAGCTGCCAGCACAGTGCTTTTGCCCTTTTGAGTCAAAGGAGCTGGTGAGAGTGGAGTCATCACCACACTACAACACAGCAGACCCTGGAAGAGGTTGCAGGTTATTGAAAACATGTGAAGCAGAAACTGACCAAACCTCACAATGAGGGAAAATCATAAAGCAATTGCTGCCTCCTTTTTGTCTTGCCTGCAGTTGGATACTTGTCTGATAAAAATCAATGACTAACTATTTCCTATGCCTTTTCTAAGAAATCATCATTTACAGAGCTGAAGCCAACTTCCATCTATGAGAATCAAATCTGAGTTTGATGCCATCTCACTAGCAGAATTTCCTCACTATGCCTAAAGTAAGCTCACTACACAGTGAATTCAGGGCAGCTAGGAATCCTGAATCACAAATACCATTCTGAAAATGTCATAACTAAGTAATACATGGCAAAGGCCTGGGATGCAGGGATCATACGTAAAGCCAGTCTATAAAATCCAGAATAGCTGCAGATGTCAAAATCAGTGAAGAATCCTGGCAGAAAGCACTGGGGTCCACTTTATTGATTCTGGTTTTTTTCTGCCTTCTCTTTCACAGCTGAGTAAGAAGGTGAAAAGACAAATTACGATAAAATATATGAGCAACATCTCACAAAGCAGTGACTGAAATACATGGCTTTCATTTTCATCTTCCGAGCTCTGTAGGCCTTACCCAGGATTTATGCTAGCAAACCTTATACTAACTTCATTTCTAAGCTTATGAGTACATAGGGTTTTACACTGCAGTGACAGATGTCTCAAACCAGGAACAATATCTGTACAAACTTCCAATAGAGGAGACGGTATTTACTTTACATGTCAAAGAAAGAGCATTATATGACCTTAGCCACTGTCTAAGTTACAGAAGTAAAGGTTTCTTTTACTCTCGTCACACTTCTGAAGCAGTCAGCAACCCAGCAGTGTTAAAACAAAGCAGATCCTTTATTTAGGGAAGCATAGTGAGTGTTCCTGTATGACAGACATTAGGGAAGACTAGAAAAAAAAAGTTTCTGCCCTCCAACTCAAGTGTTTGAACTCACACAGAAGTCTAGGTGCAGCCTGGCATTTAAAAAGCTGACTCTGGGACATACGACTGGAGACAAGAATTTGATTCCCAACCACAGGAATCCTAAATTCCTATTAATTGAATTAGTTTAAAATTCTTCTAAGGAAACATCCTTTCCGTCCCTTTTGCCCTCCTCCTTCTTAACAACATCAACTACTGGCAAGCCAGATGGCAACTCAAGCTCCTCCATCTGGTAAGCTAAACTCACACAGGAAGGAGGAGGGGACCCCATGTAAAAGCCTAACGGTAAGGAGATGCAGAGCCAGCAACTCTGACCAGTGGTCTACAGTTGCTTGCCTTGCTATAGGTAGGCCAGTGGTGAAATCAAAGTCAGTGATGAAGCATATAATACAAATAGAGAGTGTTTGCAGAGGTATTTTTAACATGCTGCTTTTCAAGTTTACTTCCACTGCTCTTTCCATAGTCTTTAAATAATTTTCATATTTGAAATGAAAAGAAGACTTAAAAACTCAATTACTTCATAAATAATGTAATGATTATAAAAGCTAACTCACTGAGATATTAGGGTTCAGATATTCAAGTTAGCTAAGAAGGTGACAAAATAGTAAGGGAAATTTTTTGCACACCAATGTATTTTTCTTGTTATTCTTGTTGCTAACACATATATAAAACTTCTGGGTTGGAAAATTTCTCAGAATTCCATAAAGTACCAAAAGAATTAGTAATTATGCTATTAGAAAGACAAACATTTTACAAATCTACAAACCAACTTCCAGACACTTAGGCTCAGGATTGTTTGTACATACCTGCAACTTCCTTTTCTTCCTTGAGAGACTTCCTGTCCAATCACTGATGCGCCTCATGCGGCTTTTTAATGTGTCCTTCTTGGATGCATCCTCAGTGAGGGGCTTGGACTTCCTACACGGAAGGGTGTAAGAGGAATAATGAGCAGGACTTCCCTGCTCTACCCTGGAGGGAACATCAATGTCTGAGGCAAAAGATACACGGTTGCTTAGGCTACCATGGGTGTCAATATACTCATCAGACAGCCTGATCCCAGGTGGAGGAGTGCTTTCCAAATTTGTATCCTTATAGAGATCTCGAAGTGAGGACAGAGATGAGCTCTGATTGAAGGACTTCTTGTTGTCGTTTGCTGGGAAACTGGCATGAATGCTTGTATCTGGAGTGCTCCTAGTCAAATATGGTCCATCCAACTCATTGATATCCCCAGCATTTCCCCAGAGAGAGTCATACCATGAAGACTCAGAGCTTAGGGAGCTTCCCTTACTAGATCGAAGCCTTGAATCAGTAGGTGACAGACGATGGCTTGAAGAACAGTCTGCGCTGGAGTTCCTCCTGACATCAAGCAGGTTATTTGACTTAGATTCCAAGGTAGGTGAATACCTCAGCAGCTGGACTGGCCCACTGGACTCCTCAGTCATTTCTTTGCTGTTGCTACTGTTGTGGAATTCGACTCTCAAGCAGCCATCCAGCTTCCCCAGTGTTTTAATGAGTACTTTTGGACTCCTCCTGTCCTCTGAGGGGGAGGTTGATGCAAGACTCTCGTTCTTTCCGTAGCAATTTAAAATGTGCCCATTGCATTCTCGGGGAGCAGCATGATTACTTCCAGCTTGAAGGCCAATATAGTGGAAACCATTATCTGGCAAAAACACTGCATTATTTCCTGGACAGTAGTCCCCTGAGGCGTGTGTCCTGTGTTTGGCAAGGACATTACTTTTAGAGGCCTTCACCACGGTGTCACTGAGTCTAGCTGAATAAGGCTGGCTACTCTTGAAGTGTGAAAGGCAGCTTCTAGCAAGAGATCTTGACTTGTAGCTTGAGCCACTGTTGGTATGTCCCCATCCATGCAAGGAGCAAGACTTTTCATCTTTAGCATGAATGTTGCGAATTTTTAGAGAGCAAGGCTTCTGCTTGGAACCAGCTGAAGCAGCAGCGTGATTTTTTGATCCCTGAAGACTGTATTGGCTTTCTGAATTCCCCATTTTCCACTAAATTAAGAAGACTTTCATTAGGAACAATGGCCAGAAGACAAAGCAAAAAGTAACAGACCATTTTTATTCTCTGTACAGGAAAGTGCCTTTTTTAAAAGTGATATTAAACAATTGTTTCAAAAAAAACAATTCACAACATCAAATTCATAATTGTGTTAACTTCAGGGGTCGCCTAGGAAAACCTATTCTCTGTCTGTTTTATTACCCCTCTGTTTTAAAGCTGGAACCAAAACCCATTGAAATCACATCAACACCTCTCTCCACCCACACCCTTGGCAACATCTTTTTCTTATAACTTACAAAAACCTCTGGCTCCCAAGAACAATGGCATAATGAAAGGGAGACAGCAAGATAATCATTACTTAGATGTAAAGTGAACTGTACTTTCAGAGAAATCCCTTCTGCCAGGAGACAAGTGAACTGCAGTTTCAGCTTGACTGGCATCTATGCAACCAAGTATTGCCTTGATAAACCATTCAGCTAACTCCAACTTTATGTTTAAATGGAGTTAGTCCGGAAGAAGAGGAAGGAAAAAAAAAAGAAGTTGGTTAGTGAAAAGCCTCATCTTCCATTACAGCACAAAACTGTATTATGTTCATTCAGCATGGGGTAGTTTGATAGTTCACTTAATTTTATACGCTTCAGTTTTTTACTGAATTCACAGGAAACAGCGCACACTGGAGCAGGCAACCTGCCAGAGTGAGATAATTAAGATTTTGCACCTTCATAAAGTGTACTCAAAAGTAAAAATGATTGTTCTGTTCTCTTCATTACTTGGAGTGAATCTCTACTGCTTGCAATTTACAGAAAGAACATCAAAGTCCATTTTCAGTCAGTTACACTCCTTTGTCAGATCTCAGACTGTCACTCTTAGGAGAAATCACTGCAGTCTCAATCAAAATTTTGTCAAAACAATCCACTGTGACTGCAGAATCTTATTTTCTAGAATTTATATATATTGTAATATCCTAAGTTCCATCTCTTACAACTTTTAGACAAAAGTAGTATATAATATGTGAAGCATACCTGTAGAATCTTTCCCTCAAATGTAGATATGGTTATCAGTTAGCATGTTTTGCATCGTCTTCGTGGTCACCCACTACACTTGCCAAAAAAGCAGGACGGAGATACACGCAGGCTTTCTAGAAAACACAGAAAAATAAATAAAAAATTAAAAAAAAAAAGAGAGAAAAAGAAAAGAATTTTTACAAAGGCTCTCAGTCAAAGAAGACACTTTTTACTTGGGCTATAAGCAGAACACATTCTAAAAAATAATCAGACAAGGCACAAATGAATAAAAGAGATCTAATTAAATGCATTCTTGGACCTCAGACATGAATGTTAATAAACATACTTTAATAATTGACACTGAATTAATACTATTAAGTCCCCGGCTAAGCGTTTTATTTTCTAATCCTTCCCTTTTCCCCTCTCACTGATGAAGTAGGGTACACTTCGAGCACCTTCCATTTGGCTTTTGGAACACCAATTACAGATCACTGGGTTGTGCAGTGATCCACTATAATTTGGAACTGATCAGAGCATGTTCTTCAGGATCTGTTTATCCTTCCTTGTCCTGTCTCAATTCCAGTTATGACCCCTGCAGTGAAAGGCCACTGCACGACTCACTCCGCAAACCACCCAGCAATCTCTCCCTTTGAGTTTGTATCAATTTTAAGCTGCTCTGCCAGGTAACATTAGAAAGACAGCACCATGCACACCAGAAGGTAGCAATATCCAAGTTCTCCCTGAGCATCCAAATGTATCAGTCCTTCATTCAATACACAGAGGCTGCAACCCAAGGATATAGCCTGAATCTCACTGAAGGTACCAGTAGTGTTGGGAATAAAACATTCAGTAGGGGAAGCTGTTCAAGAGTTCTGCCTCGGTGTTCATAAGAATTTCATAGATTTATAAGGAACTCAGTGATAACCTAGGCATTTTGCTGACCTTACAGAAAACAAAGGAAAAGGATGCCAACTAGAATTAAAAGCAGTCTCACCAACAATCTTAGGAAAAAATGACAGTAAGCAAATGATTTGGAAGAAATATATCTTTTTGGATAATTCTAGAGACCTAAAAACTTGTTGTTATCACAAATATTTCTGACAAGAAATTACAAATTTCAGCTAACCCTTGAAAACAAAACAAGACACCAGTTTAACTTGTTTATTCTTTCTAAAAGTTTGGAAGGTTGCTAGTTGAGACACCCTTGCCTTGAAGGTTTGATTTGCCGATGTTAATTTTAGCCACTTATGTCAACAATTTAATGATATCAAACATAACATTGAACAAAAGACACTCAAAGTAAAGGTAAACAGAAGACAATATCAACTTCAAGAAGTTTCAGACTGCTGAACAAATTGCATCTGTCCCAGCAAAGCTGCCTGCCTCAGACAAAGAGGCACAGATTGCAAACAAGCAAAAGTCTGCATTCAGAATTCTTCATCTGGGAGCAAAAACTACATTCAACAAGAGCACTTTGGGGGCTTAGATTTATTCATAAAGGAACACTGAACTCAATTTGTCTAAAGAAACAGTCAAAAAGACCATCTGGTCTCCATAGCAATTGTGCAGTGGTTAGGTAATCCTTTTAACAGAGTGGGTAGCAAGCAAGCTGCTGTCATGAACCTCAGAAGATAGACATTCAATTCTTTGAGGCTCAAGCTGCTGCTACAGCATCCATTGTACTCATCTGATCCAATACACAGATCACATAATGGGTAAATGAATAAATTTATCTTGGGGTACAATGTCGACAAAACAGTGTCTCAGTCTGTGCAGAAATCAGTTAGCTGTACAACACAACAGTCAATAAATCCCACAGAAACACCCCCAAGGGATTTTTCTCAGTATCTCAGTCCTCCACAGTTACGGCAAGCTTCATGGATGCAGTAATAACCAACCAAAGCATCTGCAGGACTGCACAAACACCCTCACCCTGAAATTCAGCTGGGATGCCTTTCCCAGGGGGAAGCAGACTTGTTCTCAAAGGTAGTGCAACACCAGGGCACAGAGGTGGTCAAGGAACAACTCTGGCTGCATTTTTCTTGAACACATGTACATTTTACACTGACTCAATTTTGGAAGCACTGGAAATTACAGTGCAGGGGACTGCATTCCCATGTATTTTCTCACAGTAACCTACTACCCCAAAAGACAAAATGCTTTTTTTCCTCTGTTCATTTGCAGAGCAAGAGGGATTAACACTTAATGTGAGCAACACCAGTCTATGAATATTTGCTGTATTTATAATCAATATATTTAGAAAGCAGCTCACTGTGCCTGAAGATGACTATTAAAAGATTATTTGCTTTCAATTATACCCACATCCCCTAAAAAAGTTCTTAATCTTCACCCTGGTCCCCCTTGACACATTTAAAAAACACAGCTATGCAAACATACTAATCTGGGAACCCCACCATCACCACCACACCCAATAATTAACACAAATCATAATCCCAGAGCTAAAAATGCATTTCCCTACCTTTATGCTCCTGCACATACAGTTCTCCTAGATGTTTTTGGCTAAGAAAAACAAACACAGAAGCTGAGGAGCCAGCCACCTATATTCCCTCATTAATAACACAGCAGCTAAACTGCTTCATAAATGCTGGAAGGGAAAAAGTCTTTCTTAGGACTGAGGTGCACACACATATGTGGCAGCATTCTGCAGCTGGATGGATGCTCATCTCCTCAGTCTTCATCTCTCAAAATGAAGGTTTACAAAGCTTCACTCACTGGCTATATTACAATAAAAAGTGAACCATAACAATAATAAGCCAGTATTACATATGCTTACTAGAAACAAAGAATTTTTATCAGAGGATCATAGAACAGTTTGGATTAGAAAGCATCTCAAACATCAAACATCATCTAGTTCTAACCCCCCCTGCTACAGTCAGGAACACTTTCCACCAAACAAGGTTGCTCCAACTCCCATCCAACCAATCTACACTCTTTTAGCTTAAAGCCATTAGACCTTGCCTCATCACTACATGCCCTTGTAAGAGTCCCCTCTCCAGCTTTCTTGAGAGCCCCCTTCAGGTACTGGAAAGATGCTATATGGTCTCCCTAGAGTCTTCTCTTCCTGAGGCTGAACAATCCCAATTCTCTTAGCCTTACTTCATAGGAGAGGTGCTTTAGACCTCTGATCATCTTTGCATTCCTCCCCTAGACTCACTGCAGTAGGTCCATGACTCTCTTGCACTGAGGGCAATGGAGTACTCAATGCAGTACTCCAGATGAGTTCTCACAAACCAAAGTAGAGGGAGATAACCCCTTGCCTTGCTGGCCAAACTCCTTTTGATGCAGCCCAGGATACAGTTGGCTTTCTAGGCTGCAAGCGTACATTGCAAACTCACATTGAGCTTCTCATCAGCCAACATATCCAAGTCATTCACCTCAGCACTACTCTCAACTCATTCTCTGCTCAGTCTGTATTTGTGCTTGGGATTGCCCTAAATCATGTGCAGGTGCAGGTCCTTGTATTGGGCCTTACTGAACTTTGTAAGGTTTACAGAGGCCCATCTCTCAAGTCAGTTGGGGTCTCTTTTGGATACCATCCCTTCCCTCCACAGCATGTTGACCACATCACTCATATTGGTGTCATCAGCAGACCTCTTGAGTCTACATTCAATTCCATTGTCCATGTCAGTAATAAAGTTGTTAAACAGCACCAGTTCCTATACTGACCTCTGAGAAATGACACTTGTCACTGGTCTCCACTTGGATATTGAGTTGTTGACTGCAACTCTTTGAGCACAGTCATCCAGAAAATTCCTTACCTGCTGAGTGCTCCATCCGTCCAATCCATGTCTTTTCAACTTAAAGACAAGGATGTTGTGCAGGACAGTGTCAAATGCTTTGCGTAAGTCCAGGGAGATGAAGTCAGATGCTCTTCCCTTACTCACTAATGCTATAAACTTACTGTAGAAGGCCCGTAAACTTATCAGATATGATTTGTCCTTTAGTGAAAACTGTAGGATGTCACCAATCACCTTGTGTTCCATGTGCAAAGTTCTTCATTGTCTCAGTCCCTGTCTTTGTCTTTTGTGATTTGGTGACAAATTTGAGTCAAAGGTGGTGGGACTCCTGCACTAATTTGAGCTGCTACAGCAAAAGCCTACCAAACATAATTACAGTGCTGTCAATCATCTGCCTTCAGTACAGTCACATTCACCAAGTTGAGACTTTCTAAAACTACAGGTTAGAAAACCACAAACTCCAAACTGTCAGGTGTGTACAAAGATGTAAGTAGATTGAATACTCTGCAACCACAATGATGAAGATAGTGGCCCAGTACCAACTATGGAAAGACTAGAAACTGTGGCAGCTTCTTCCTACGAATGTCCCAATATCTGTGATTGAGAATGTCGATATGACCACACAGGGTGTTGTAAAAGTTCAACTAATGTAAGACTTAGTAATGGTAAGCTTTAACCTGGAGCAAGAAGTAATGTTCATGAGACATGAAACCATGATCCAAAGCTAACTCCACTGTATTTTGATGCACTCCTCTGGTTGGTTGGTGACAATAACCATCACTGGTAGATGTGATCTCCATCAAGTAGATCTGTGTCAAGTCATCTACAAACCATTTAACCCCTGCAGAAGCCTCCCAGCAAATCTACTCATGAAGTGCAGGGAAGTTGATTCTCACTTCTCCAAACATGGTATCAGTGCAAAAGTAATCAAAAAATTATAACAACATGGATCGGTCAAGATAGGATAACGTTAGAATAACATTATCTCACCAAATTAGTACAACTGAGGGAGAACTCATTAAAAACTGTAGGTACTCTTGTACAAGAATTGTCAGGGCTACCAGAAATAACAACCATTTATAAGCAGAAGAGCTTCAATTAAAAAGCTGTTGCCTTAAACAAAGATGTTTTAAAAGATCGACAGTAAGAGCCAGATAATACACAAAGAACTAGCTGCCTCACACCTGAAAAAATAAGAGCCTGCACCTTTCCTGTTATTTACAGGATAGAACCAGGACAGAACTTAGTTTTAGGAGGAAATTGCTTGAGGAATGATACAATAATTCAAGAAAGAAATAAGCTACCGAATACTTTGTTCCTGCTTGTAACGTAAATATCAACTATGTATACAAAACCTCTTAGCTGTGGACATTCCCAAACACAGGATGGTTGTCATTTACACTGGTGTGGTACCTCCCAAGATGGCCACTGGAACAATTCTCCAATAGCTGCCACCAGGCCCAGTCACACTCTAACATCAACTTGCATATAAATGTCTGTCAAAGGCAGGCAAGGTTTTAACTCACCTTGAGGTGATATAAACACCTATACAAAAAGCCTTTATATATGAAGGGCAGAAAGTAAACCTCACCAAGCATTCTATAGTAATGAAGCAAGGAGAAGCAGGCAAAGAGCTGGCAAAGAGTCATGTATGCTTTTTGCTGTATTTGGAAAACACACTTCCTAAAGGGCATTTAAGGACTCCTCTCCCAACTGCAGAGTGACTGCAATATTCACCTCCAGAGTAAGCAAGTAAGAATGAGAAGACAAATGGAACTGGGGAGGAGAAAAGAACAAGCAGCGCCAAGAACCCTGCAAAGATGCTCTGTTTGTGTGTTTCATAAGGGCACCACAAGAGACTGTCATCAGGATTTGTGGAGCAGTGATAATGGAGAACCTGAAAGCACTTCAGAGCAAGAAAAAGCTGAACAGATCTCTCTCCCCCGTTGATATGAAATGACCAACTTGTTACTTTCCTTTCCAGTTAGAAATACTTCATGCTGTGATGCAGAGGAACCAATTAGATATATATTCAGACGTATATGTACATCCAGAAAAAATGTTTTTTAATTGACCAAACAATTGCTATTTTTCCTTTTAGACAACTTTAACATTTCCTTCAGCTCTTAACACCAAATTAAAACACTAGTCACTTTAAATGGTTTATGAAGTCTTAGAAATTTCATATAATTATCTACCATATACTAACCTGTCTTGCATAGAATCAACGTGCTCAGTGAATTCTTTCAAGGATAAAGAATTGCAGATGTAAAGTTTAAACTAACTTTTAATCTACTTTGTTTTTTAATGGGAAAATAACACAGAATTCTAGAATGCGAACCTGTCCTTATCTTCCCGCATGGCTGCATGTGAACAGATACACAAAATTAATGAGGGAGGAATGATAGCACAATACTGTATCTGGATTAAATATAGAGTTTCTTACTGGAAACAATTTACTGTATTTTTTAAAACCAACAATTTTGTCGCAAGCTTCCACAAATCAGAAGCAGATTTCTTATTTGTGCAATCTCAGTCACATTCCTATAATGAAAATATACCATAATAATTGTATAATGGTATTCTTGGCAGGATATTTTGCATTATATATCAATGTATTTAAAGAATGAATAACTAAAACACCACAACTATGTCTTTAAAAAATAAAATAAAATAAAATAAACACCAGGATAATTTTGCCTCAAAATCCTGTTTGAAACCAGAACTCTTCACTTGTTATTCTCTTTAGAGTTAAGAGTCTCCTGTATTAGGAAATGTTTGGTAGTTCAGAGAAGGAATAAAAAACACTGCTACTTCCCATCCAACAGAGTACCCATCATGATCCTAGTCACTTCTTTCTGTGTTGTTAACCATACCAACACTGCAGTAGATTGCTAATTTCAAATTTTAAGCAAGAAAGCAAAAATCTCTGTTTCTGGTTCCTTCTCTAAAAATAGCAGTGATCTCAACAGATCTACACGTACATACTGCATCAGAATGACACATCTCATACTTGTTGTTCGATTCCTTCTTCTACTTCTGGGTCCAAGGTATTGGCAGTTAAATTATAACATACAGCTTTAAAGTCAGAGAAATATGGAAGGCTGAATCAAGCCTGAAGATCCTTATCATATTATATGAGTGCTGATACAATCTAAATCTCTAGAGAATTATTTTTCTTTGTCAGGAAAAATGAATTCCACCATTTTTAAGTGTTATTGAATTTATACACAATGGTTAAAGTACACATCCATTTAAATAAAAGTCATTAAACTTAACAAAAAAAAAAAATCAAGAATGCCAGTTCACATCTTGGCTTAATGCAGTAGCTGTAATAGTTAAAGAGTTGGTATGTCAAGGTCCGTTCTCTTCCTCCTGTTGTGGTTGTGAACGTGCTGGCAGACCCCAGTGCAGACTCATACAGTGTTTTCAAGGGATTTCCAGGTCACAAATTTCGGATGGGGAGGATGGAACACTTGAAAGGGGCCAAAATTCTCCATACAGCTCCCGCCTCACTGCTGGCACACAGGCACTGAGGCTGCCCGAGGGTGGGAGCAGCAGCACCTCAGAGACTGAGAGCAGATAAAGTCCCCAGAGGTCTCTGCCTCAGTTCTTCTTATTTGTGGTAGCGGCAGGAGGCAAGACTGGGGCTCTGTGGCCAAACCGGGGGTCCCAAGGCCAGCCAGGGACATCTGCCCTTATCTTTTGTCCTCTTCAGTAGCAGTCATCTCATGGTACTAAATACAAACCCAGTCAGAAAGGTAGCCATGGGGCTGAGAAATGGAGAACACCACCTATTACCCAACTCACTTCACGGGAAGAAGGGGAAACCATGATGTATTTGGCATAGTCTGTACTACCTCTCAGTCTACATATCCATAAGCACCAGAGAGTGCTGACTCCAAAGTAAATGCTTTCCAACCATTGGCCCGGGGACTTCCTGAAGAGGACAGTGGGCCAAGGAGTCGGAACTGAACATGAGCCAGGGTCCTTCCAAAAATTAAAAGTGGATCTTGATTTTAGCATGCCAAGAGCCCTGCAGTAGTAATACAGTTTAGGGCTTACTTTCTACCTCTACAGAACCAGCATGGTTCTACAATATAAGAAGTGCACTAGAGATGACATATAACTGCTAAAAGATTTGCATTGTAGCTTTGCAGCTACAGCATGCTGCATTTCTCTTTCAAGATATAAGGATACCCTTTTTCCTGTTAAAGCTGAACAGAAGAAAAAAAAAAACCTCTCTCTTCTAACTAGTAATTTGCTATACATTATATAATTTTACCAAATCATTCATTCCAAAGGGAAAGAAATGCATGAATTTCAGAATGAAGTATGGAAGTCACCAGAGTACAAAATTAACTCCGTGACCACATCAGCAACAAGCATAAACAAAGCGATAAACTTTGGTTGCATTGCACAAGCAATTAATCACCATCCTCTTAAAAAAGAAGTTGGAGAAAAGAGACACTTCTCCATTTCTTGGGCATTTCCATTGCTTTTGCTTTTTTTTTGTTGTTGTTGTTTAAATTCTCCTGTGCCACTGAACACAACATTTTCATCATTTCCACAGAAATATGTATTTAAGATCTAGGTAGCATTAAAAACCTCTCTAGAAAAAATCAGAATCTGTTCAGAACCTACCCCTGCCAGAAGCAGCAGCTTTTCCAAATAATCCCAACTCAGGCATAGTGGTAGTGCTGACTGAAACTTTTTCTTCTAACACTTCTCCAAAAAACTACCCAACATTTGCTTGGATACACTGGCTATTTAGCATTAATTAAATTAAAATCTGGGTGAGAAAAGACAGAATCCGAGATTTGAAGTGATTACTAATCACAGTTGAATGAGTAGAGTCACTTTAACATTGCAGAAACTGCAACACTAATACACACTTTCTCATACTCTGCCTTAAAATATAAATCCAGCCCTGTTGCAGCAGAGCTGTAAAACGATATGGGCGGTAGTTTATTTAGCAATTCAGGCAATCAAATTTGACAGATGACCAGCAAGAACTGTTTTCTGCTGGCAGACCATTCATCTCAAGCACAGTTCAAGACAGTGAAAGAAGCACAGTGGCTGGGAGATCAGGCATGGCATCAGCCCACTCTGCTCCCAGGGGCTTGGTGGATACTTCTCCCTTTCTCTCCCTGCTTCCCAGCTCTCCCAGACTGAGCCCCCTTCCTTCTCCCACTTACCTCCCCCAGGGTGCCTCTTTCAGCCTCTCTCCTCCACTACTTCTCCAGCTCTGCTGCCGGACACACACGCAGACACATGGGCTCTCCCTGCCTGGGGCAAGCCAGGAAACTGTGTCTAACACTTCAAAACACTCAGCCGTTAGGAACTAAAAACAGCCCCTGCCCGCACAAGGCTGGATATATTTTTGTCTGCAGGCTACACACCCTCCTGAAGCTCAGTTTTTTCCATTGGTGGAGCAGTGCAACGCAGGCTTCACCAGCGGGTGGTTTTCCACTGGCTGCCCATAGTGGTTAGGCCAGTCGGCCGGCCTGCCGCCATGCCAGATGGCCACAGCCCTGATGGGCAGCCCTGGCTGGGGACCTGTCTGACCCCACAGGCAGCAGTCACTGTCTGCTTCCACAAGGATGCAGAAAGGCTGCTGACCACAGGCCAGCTGGCTCAAAGGGAACTTGGGGATCTCTTATTTTCTTTTCATTTTAGTCCTTTTTTCCTCCCTTCCTCTTAAGTTCCATAGGAGTGAGTAGATATTCCCAACATCCTTGGGTGAGACACACTGCCGAAAACCTGCCTCCCACAACCACTACAGGAATGTTCTAGTCATGAAAACCCTCTCTTAGTAGCAGCTTCCAGTTGCTTTTAATGGCTTTGTGCAGTTGCATCATGCTCACAGTCACAAACAAACACTTATTCTCTACTGCTTTCTTTTGTTCTACTTTTTCTAGTATCATATGGAGCAGACTAGCTGCTTTTTTAATAACTGGCCTCACATGAAGCAAAACTCATTAGATGCAAATGACATCTCCAAGTTAAAATACATAGATCTAGGCCATGAAGTCTTTATTTAGGTGTATGGACAACCTTAATGCTGTCAGAAGGGCTCAGCACTTCACTGACTACAGCTACAGTTGCAGCCAAAAAAAAAAAAAGGCATTTATTCAATTATTCTAATAAAATCAGAAGGTTACTTTCAAGTGCCAAGAATGAAACCATAGCCAAGCTACATTACAGTTGACTTACTAAACTGAAAAGAAACACATAAACACTGTAATAGAAACCATTAGAAACCCACAAAAGCTCCAAATCAATATTTCTGTCCTCAAAAACGGAATAAATATTTGCACAGTAACATAGAAATTGTCACTTAGAAGTGAACCTGACCTGTGTTTCACTGTTTCCAGTAACCCAGCACACTCACTGTTTCCTCTCACTGGAGAAGTAACTCTAAGACTCATCAGCTTTGGAATAACAGGGAATAAAATGATAATTAATCCGCAAAGCACATTTAGAGTTAACTTCTGCATTCAAAAACAATGATTTGGATTTCTTCTAAAACTTCCCAGGTTAACAACATCAGCAACAAATACGCTCTCTTCATCACATAAAGGTCAAATACTTCTTTCAATTTACAGATCTCAATTTTTTTTTTTATAAACAAATTCCAGGTTAGCTTTGGTGAAAAGTAACTGAGCAGTACATGACTTAGATTATATTCCTAAATCTATGTCTGAATGTATGCCTGGGAGTTCTGCATCTGCTCATTTTGGCGACAATTTGCTTTTCTGTGAAAAGCAAGCTACTTTCTCTTTCCTATGCTTAACAAGCTAGTATTCTATTCACAATCTTGCTGTGGTCCAACTGTTTCCCTAACAGACCAAGAGCTGGGATTAGCATCATAAACCATGTGAATGCAAGGATCACTACTGAGCCAAAGCACTACACCCCACTCAGGAGCAATGCTTGGCCTATAGTCCTACCTTCCAGTAGCCCACTTCTTGGTTGATTAAATAAATTGTGTTCATGTGATTCCTTAGAAAGGGTTAACATGTACTCATCCCTGAAGCCTTTCATCAGCATCTGTTTTGCTGAATTTCTCTCTCTGAAACATGGATATTCAGAAATATGCATTTCCAAAGATGGTTTTTGAGCACCTCGTACAATAACAATAATTCTTCCCTAACACGATCAAAAATACCTGGAATGATATATCCTACGGTACATCTGAATCACATTAGTGGTTCACAATCTTCCAGCAATGGCTAATAAAGTTGTCTGTTCCTTTTTAATTTTCAGAGGGTGACTTCCAAATGTCAACAGATATTCCTGTTATTAGTGCAAAGCACTCAACCATGCACTTCCTCCTTTTCCAAGTTCATTGTATTTTATCATTCCAGTCCTCAGGGTCATTCAGCTCTTTACTACATTATTTCTAACCTACCTTCCACCAGTGTCATCAACATATACCCACTTTTTCAGCAAGTGAATCAACATTTAAGTCTGGTCTCAAGACTTTAGTTGATACGTCAAGCTCTTTCATTTTCCCTTCTACCACTGAAGTACTTAAGTGACTTCTTTTCAGCATACCGACATTACCTTTTTAAGGTGGATTTTTCTGATTTCCACCTGCCTTACACAGAGCTTTCACACCATCCAACTCAGAGCTGCTGCATGCATCTCCTGGTTCCTCCTCCTGCTCTGTTTCTACAAGTTACCTGGGGAACAAATGGGTTCGATTGCCAAGGGTCATCGCAGTCTAGTTCACTGACTACAGAATGAGGGTTTCTCAAAACTGAGTCTCCATATCCATCTCTTCCTTCTTCTGTCACCCATTGCTTTGCCATTATCAGCATGGAACAACTTGGTAACGAGCTATCTTTGGAAACCAACAAGGAACAAACAAGCTTTGCTATGAACACAATAAATTAAACTCTTAGTACTATCTGAAGTATTTATATGGCCTACAGTCTTCCACAAACAGATCATTAAAACACTGCTGGGAAAGAGAAAAGTGCCATTATCCTCATTTTCTAGAGAACTGTTAGGTCACATAGTAAATTAAAGGGTATTTCAATACAGTGAAAGGAAGCTATGTAGCTTGTGTTATTACATGTCTCTGCTAGCTTAACAACTCTTAACATCTCTGTTTTGCAGTAAAAACAAACTGTAGGATGTGCAGAAAAGTCCATAAGGGGAGTGAAAATATAAGTTGTGCCTTTGGTAGCTGGCTGGCTATATAAATGCTCCAGATTAGCATTCAACCCCCATACCATATTTTAAAACATATGTCCTACAGAATGCTTTAAAGCAAAGAACTTACTTTCATACATGGAGATAAAGAATTACTGAGATTAAGCAGATAGCTATTTTAACCCATTTTTTATGCTACTTTTACATTGAAGGTGCTAAAAGATCACACTGTCACCACTTTTTTGTTATCAAAGTAACAGATATTCAAGGTATGCAATAGAGAAAATACAAATGTCCCCAGCCTTCATGCTAAGAAATGAGACGTCTCCTTTATATTAACGTCAGCCTAATGTTATTTTATAGGGATGACATTCTATATCTTTTCCCAGACACAGTCCAGTCTGTTTCTGAAAGACCCTTTGCCTCTTCCTCTCCCTGTGTGGCATATCTGACAATGAGATGACTGACACGTGTGCATCCCCTGGAGTCTACAAGATTCTTTGGTCAAGATGCAGTAAATGGACAGAGCTCAGTATCTTGCTGATTACAGCTCAGACACAGACTAGCTTCTTTGCACAGTCAGATTTGTATGTAATCAGGGGTTAATATATTTTCCCTCACTTGGGTTCAGAAAACAAATGCTCTTAAGAGTTAAAGAAGTCTGGGTTATGAAATCAGGATTTTCAAATCAAAAATCTAATGGAGCTCTCAAGCAGGTAAGGTGTGGTATGCAAGGTGTAGCTAAGCCACTAGAAAAATAATTATACATTATTGTCAACAAGATAGAATTTAGAAGCCTTGTTGATTTTATGACTAAAACATCTGAATCATGCAACATCTGCTAGAGAAATACTCTGATTAAACTGCATTCAAAGCCCATCCTCAGTGTCTTTGGCCTTGGAGGGGAACTGCGGAAAGGAATGAAGCGGTCTCCCATTTACCCATGGTGAAGGAAAATCCTATACCATACAAGATTTTTTCAGAAGATCTCAATTCAATTTCTGGGAAAATCTCACCCTTCTGCAAACCAATGCTCACTCACTTGGCTTCCTGGTTTCATTTCCAAATGTTTGTCAGATAGAAGAGTACAAAAAGAATTGAAGGTCATTATTATTTAATTAAGGTTTAGAGGAGCTTAGGAAAAAGATTAAAAGGAGCCAACTTGTTAGCATTTCCTTCACTCTGAAGCTCACAGAACCAAACAGGTCGTTTAATGTACTAAATGATGGCACAAATGTATATCAGACAGCTCTGATTATGAATGGAATAGATGCTAAGCAACGAAAACAGTTTCAGATGGGCAAAATTTTACATCTATCACAGAGGCTTACAGTGCCATGAATGGTTAAAGACTTCCTGGTAGAGGCTTCTGTGCTCTGTAAAATGCTGTAACACAGGAGACCAAAGGGATGCTCCCTGTCCCTACCCTATTCAGGAGTAAGCATGTCCTTTCCCATTGCCCATTTGTCCAGGAACTCCCCACACACCTATAACCTCTCTCCCACACAGAGAACCTATTGATATTCAAGGTATGCAATAAACCACACCTTATGTTTAAAGAAAGATGAACATTTTCCTTTATTTTTGTCACATGGTTCACTAGTGCTGCACATGAAGGCTTACTATTTGTCATTATGATCTATTTTCAAGAGAGCTGTAGAGAACAGTTGGGGAATCTAACTGCCTCTGGTTACTGTCATATTAATTTCAGTATAATTAAATGAAGAAGGACAAGGCATGACCATGTGATGGTAGGCATGCAGCAGAAACATTACTGAAAAAAATATAAAATCAATTAGGAGAGAAAAAGAGATGAACTATGGAGCAAACCCATCTTCTCCCTTTTGATGATTGAGCATGGTGGATGAGGGAAGCTGGCCCAACAGTGGCTAGTACTGCTTACAGATATTCCCTGCTAGGATCAAATACCTGCTTCGAACCCTACCACAGAGCTACAGAGAGACTCACCCTGTAAGGTCACAGTGGCTCACTTTTTTGTTTTGTTTTCTTCAGAAAGCTTTGTTTTTGAAAAACAAAGTGATATACTAGATCAAGACAGGAACCCTTTCTGGGTAATACTTTCTACTTTTTATACAACAGAAGCAGCACTGACATCTTTTTAAACAAGCACGCTGTTTCATGGATGTTTTTTCACACTAATGGTTCTAACAAATCTTAGGTAGGGAATTGTTAATTGTTTCTTCATGACTGCAATTAAAACTTATTCTACTGCAGTAGATAGGTGTAAACACGTTCTTAATTTAGGACTGCTACTTTACAGAAACAACTTCAAAATGGAAGAAAAAAACCTCTCTAAAATATGAGTAGAAACATTTTTAAAATGCATTAAGTTAAAAAAAAATTAGAAGTGAAGCCTTCATGCATTCTGTTAAAAAAACACATATCTATTAAACACGTAAAAACATTTGAAGGTGGAGTAATTCATCATAAGAATATTCTAGGATATCTTACAACATAAATATTTATAAAGCACAGATGTTATTTCACATTGCATTACTACCATAGCTTGTTCCATTAACTGATCCAACAGACCAGCTAATTGCTTGTGCAAGACTATTTTGTATCACCCACATAAGACAAATATTTGCAGAGAGTGGGGAACTTAAGAGGTTGTTTTCTAATCAAATATATTAAATGTTTCAGTATATGCTGATTGTTGATCTATCAATTAATATGGAAAAAATCTGTGGACATTAGTATCATTACAAAAGAGTAAATATGGCAAAGATTCTAAGAACATGATGTCATATCAGTGTTTGCTTCAATAGCACACACCAAAAGGCATGCAAAATAGATCTTATTAAAGTTTAACTGAAGTAGCCCATCATGGATGTACAGTTTTCTAGGAAGTTTAAAGTTATAAACATTTCCCCAGTTTCTCAGTTCTTAAGATTACATGGGTATACAACAAATTCTGCTTAAAAATACATCTGACATTTCTGTTTGCAGAGAAGAACTTCAAAATGCAAAGCAAGGGGTTGACACAACAGAATAAGCATTACAGTTTGTTTGCTTGTTTTGTGAGATTGTCTTTAAATATTGTGCTTTGGCAAAAGTAAGTAAAGGTGGTAAATCACAATATTATGAGTTTATTAGAATATTATAAACTTAACAAAAAGAAATGCTGGAGATATAATCTAAAGCAAGTCTGGCTAATGTGTTGATTATCCCCATACACTCTGACTGAAGTGAGCAGTGCGCAGATCTTGTAAGTCACTGCAAAGATACTTGCCTGCAGCAGATCTTACAATAAGAACAAGTTCAACATCTGCCCGGGTGTCCAACTGCTTGACAGTTTTTCTGGTCAGAGGGGACATTGTTTAAAATGACAGGTTCCTAATGGTCTGCATTATTTAGCAATTCTCAAGGGACTCTTTCTACTCGTCAGAGGGGAAAAAGCAGAACAACACAGCCAGGGATCCCTCACTCCTCAGGAGCCGATCATGCTAATTAAGGAGAACATCACAATGTGTCCCATTTTAATCACATGAGTTAAGTAGTCAAGAAGCCTCCTTTATCCCTACCGCACAATAAAAGACAGAGGGCGCCGGCTTCTGCAAAGATGCACACGGCAGTAAATCATCTCAACATTTTTTAAAAACCTTACTTTGAACAAAGAGACATATGTTGTTGATAAGCACTGCACCTACCAAGCAAAGTAAACAAGAAATTCTATTGAAGAGGAATTTGAAGCACACTGTTAAGTCTGAATGCTAGATGAGCAACAGTAAACATCCCAACACACCAACATATGTAATGCTATGGGAAAGGGAGAGAAAAAAAAAAAAACAAAACAAAAAAAACACTTCTGATTTTTTTTCTCATCTGCCACACAATGATAACAAGTATAAGTAAACAAATAGAGCAGCATGAAGGGTTACAGGCAAATGATGCTCCTGCTTAAGGAGACAGAGCATTCAAAGATACTCCCAAATCTAATATCTAAAGAAATGAAGGGAAAGAAGCAGAATAACAGTAGCTTTACTTTTGATGGATTATTTCTCAGTCACTTATCTCAACAGTAATCGAAGGCACTCTGCAGCAGTAATTATCTCATGTAATCTTAGCCTTATGGAACATGGAAAAAATGCAGCAGTCTCAGAATCAACAGGACTGTGTCTTTTTTTTCACAGCATCAGGAGACCTTTAGTAATTTGGAATGGCTTCAAAACTGTAGTACCTGAACAGAGTTCCTCACATAAACTTTTTAAGGAATGTTAGTGCAGAAATTAAGCATGTCTGCAACAGAACTCCGTTACTAAAACACTGACCATGTGTGGGAAGAAAGAGATTTACATACGCATCCAAAGACTATAAAGGAAAAAATGTAAATATTTAGTTGATTACCATATGGAACACAACAGCTATATGGAATTACCAGTTTGATGGAAGGACAAATGGAATAAGTAGATTCAAAATTAATATTATTACTTCTGTTCCTAGGCAACCACAATGTGGATAAGAAATAGCAAAGATAAATTACCTTAATGCATATAATAAGAGTTCAAATACTCAGGAAATTCCTTTTCCATTATTTAAAAAGATGTTACAAGAGATAAGTCTTTCAATTAGCATGAACAAAAAATTAAGCCACTGGTTTATACAGAAAATCTATTTTTTTGTCATCTGTGTATAAACATTTCCAGAAGCAGAAGATTCATTCAGTGAGCTAAATGGAAAGACATAAAATATTTTGCTGGCATGACACTGTGAATAAATAACTAAAAGCCCAAAAAAGCAAAGAGACAACATGATACAGGCCTATTCAGTCATAAAAGTCGTTTCCAATAACCACATTTCAGTATGCAGCTTAGATCACACATAGCATTTTCTTGTTTCAGAGCATGCAAGATTGATTATTATGGGCTCAATTGTCCCATATGCAGGCAAACAACATGTAAGGAATAATTAAATCTGCAAGACTCCCCCCACAGAGCCTCCTACACATGCTTACACTCAGACAAGGGAGAGGTGGGGTCCTTCCCGAGAAACAAAAGCGCAAGATTATGTGGGAAGACTGAGACCATCTGCACAGTCACGTGGCCAGGGATTTTTTCTTCCCCTCACTGTGTGTAGGGCATCCTTTCCCACCTCTAGTCTGAGCTACATGTGGGGTAGCTGAGCTGAGCTTTAGTTCCCAGCCCTATGACAAAAGGGAGTAAGAGACTAGGGGTTTCTGAGGTCCTCACTGCCCATACTTTGCCTTCAAAGCTAAGCGACTTAAAGATGTAATCCTTAAAACCCCACATGCAGAAATTTGTCTTGTCTGGGTCATCATGAAATTCTGCACAGGCCCACTTATGTTCCCCCCAGGCACAGTCACTGCTCTTATCCATCCCCCAGGAACCGAGGCAAGGGGCTTTTCCCCCTGAATGGAAGACTACAGGGAAAATGCAAGCCCTTACCCATACATATCCTACAGATTCCTGTGAATTAACAAGTAGAGAACTGGCATTTTCTGTTTCCTATTTGCTCACAGCTAATTTGAGTTCCTTTCTCCTTGCCTGAGGTAAAAAGCTTGGATTGTGGAGGATGAAAAAACGTTCTTGACCTCAACAGGATATCTTGTTAGAGTAAGGCAGCCTCAAGGACTGTTTCCTGGCATCTGAGAAGGGGGCTACAATTAACGCTTCTGCTGGCTCACTTTTTCCATGCAAGGCCTGAAGGGGAACTCCAGCATTTTTCCACATATAACAAAGTATTAACTCTATTTACAGCAAAAGCAACCCACAAAAAATATGTTTGGATGGTCTTTGAATTCAGTATCCCTGAGCAATTTACAGAAGCAGAACTGTCTTTTTCCAAAGTGTTCTATTTTCAAGCCCACACGAAGTCTATTCAGAAGCAATGATTTCAAAGTCCAGCCTGCTCTCTGCCACCTTATCAAGCTGCCTTTCAGCTTTCTGAAATATTGCTGCTGACATAAATGTATTCCTAAGATAGAGCTTGATCTAAGCCAACCACAGAGAATAGAAAGGCTCCCACTGACTTTCATGGGCTTTGGATTTGGTTGAAAACAGTGAAAGTACCCAGAGGATGAAGTCACGCTGATCTGCTTTTAGACCTCATTTCAGTATGGTCCTTAAACATAGGCCTAAGTTCAGGTATTATGCTCCTGACTTTATGCTTGACTGGCAGGCATTTTGTGCCAAAATTCAGCTTAAATTTGGAGTATTACATCTTCATTTATCTGTAAATTAGATATTAAAAAGAACAATAAAATAAAAAAAAGTTAAAAAACAAAATAATATTACTCCTAAATAAAGCAAAACTGTAATGTCTAACTGTGCTAACTACTGAAAAGGAACACTCAATTTACCAAGCACATCCACAACATAGTGAGCTTATCACAGCTAGCTGACACTTTGCAATATAAAAGACTGTCAACAACCTCTTCTTACAGGCTGTATTTGTGAAATGCAAGATAACCTCAGGGCTATCTCCAGGAGTTCTTCCACTCATCTCTATTCATCAGAAATAATAGGCAGTCATTACCTTCTAGGTCCAATCAAATCTTGTTAAATATTCTCTAGTGGTAGATAAATTGGTCAAACTTCCAATGAAAGGTTCATGTCTGGACCTCAATTTTGAACACTATTCAAAAGCTAGGAATGTCTGGATCTCAGGGTTTCACTTAGTGTGTCTGGAATAAATCAAATCTACAGCCTAGCTTGCATTGCAGCTCTACATTTTCCAAGTTGTTCCAATGTAATGTTTTAATTTGGATCAACTGATACTTCTAGTAATTTAAGGTGCTCAAGTCTCTTCTAAACTCACGCGTTTAATAAAATCCTTTCCTTGAAACGTGAAATGTTTGAAAAAAAAAAACAAGCTTAACTCAAAATCTTCAATGCATTCTTGTGAACTACCATTTTCCAACTGCATTAACAGCTATGAAATTGTGTGTGTATGCGTGCATATACAAAACATAAAGAGAATCCCTTATTTTCAGTGGTGCAGGTTAAGATCAGCTGCTAATGCGCAACATCACTGACAGGCAGAAAGTCCTTTCTTGTGGGGACAGCTGTGTGGACAGTGTTGACAACACTACACTTTTTTAGTAAACCAGATTAAGCCCACCTATTTGGTGTGTTTGGGTGTTGCTTTTTCTACTGTTTCTTAAGATAACTGTTACTATAGCAGAGTCAGAGTTCAGAAGTACTGGCAGAAAAACACAGAAAGGAAGGAGTAAGACCAAAAATTCGTCAAAGTTCCACACCTACAGCTGCCAGAGTCTCCAAAATGTTCAATCAAGAACAGAAGCAGAAAGACATCTTCACACAGCCCCGCAGTAGAAGATGAGGAGCCCTTAAGCCCAAATGTTTATCAGCCTTTGCCAACCACAGGGTGACGGGGAATAGGAGATGCTGGTCAGGCAGGAACCTGACCAGAGCCTTCCTGCCCTCAGCAGTACTAGAAAGTTCCTCCAGGGCCAAAGCCTCTGTGCACAGGCATGGAGAGAAGCCCCATTACAAACCCAAGCTAGTAGATGCAGCTCACTTGCTTACTTATAAGAATCTTTTCCATGCCTGCTTTTTACAGGTTTCTGTGGTGGACTCTTAACCATTACAAGACTGTGAGAGAAAGCAGTTGCTCTATTTGCACATAGCAGTTCATTTGGCAATAACAGGAAAAATGTCTTTTCTTCTTTGTCTCTGAAAGACAAGAAGCTATGAAAAAATATGAATAGAATAATGTACATTTCCTAAAGATGATACTACAGATCATATTTGGTTCCCCTGAAGCCTAATCTCTCTTCAAAATAGTCTCTAGAGAAAGCTGTCTCTTTCTTTGTAAAAGCAGACTGGGCATCACATATGACCCATCACAACTTGCAGCACTTCCTGCTGGTTTTGTAATAGCATAAATAACAGCAGAAGATGGAGGGCTCTTGAGAGACAGCCTCTGTTTGAATCACTTTCTGTGCAACAACTGAGGGGAAATAGCAGTTCTGGTCTCCACTTTGCCTTCCGTCATTTATTCTTATTGTCTGAGAAAATAATAAACATTTATAATCAAGCTTCTCTCAAGAATGATCAGGACTGAAGCCAGGCTTTTCAAAATCCTGGAAGCTGGGTTAAATAAATATCTGAGTTCAAAGAAAAAACTCAGAGGATGACATTTCTGGTCAAGCATACAATATAGGCTAAGAAAATCACATCATGTCATTAATCTGGGAAACAGAATTCCTCGTGACAACAAAAGTAACATTTACTAACCTGGAAATACTGTTTCCCTGGAGAAAAGCCTTGTGCAGCTCCTCTGTTATGCTCACATTTATACACTGTATTTAGAGCTATCGATGTATCCCTTATTTCTGCATTATTGCATTTCTCACCCTGCATAGAACTCGAGGTAGTTACTTCTAGGAAGCCCATCAACAGCAACCTTTTTCTTGTGCTTGGACTTTATTGTTCAGCCACTGTACTGCTTTTTCCTCTTTCCTCCCTTGAGACTAGAAGCACAAGTTTCTTTCACTTTCCCTTACAATACAACTCTCACTCAGTATTATTTTTCTGTTGTTATGTTGTACTGTATAAGGAGATGTAGTCATGTAGAATCCAAACAAGGTGAGAGATGAAACAGTAACCTTATCCCACAGACAAGGTTATCCCAGAACCAAGGGCTAACACAGCAGAAAGGTGAGCTTCTCAGCAAAACTGAGTGCAAAATCTCATGAATTCAAGTTCTGTTGAATTTAAACCGTGAGGTTATGCATTAGATTATTCTTTCAAATGGATAGTAGGCTTTCCTTTTAAAGATAAAATCACAATGTTGTGGTACTTTAAAGCAAGTTTGTAGATAGCACCTACAAGACCACTTCATAGACAAAGAACATCATAATGACACTTGATTAGTTCCTTTGCATCAGAAATAACTCCAATTAAATCTCTGCAATCTTTCTTAAGCAAAATCAGAAATGGTGGGGAAAGGAACAATCATGTTCTTTCAATGCATTTCATTCATCCATTTCATAAGACTGCAACTGTTTGCCTGCTTCCTCTATATTCTCAGCAAAGGCTGAACCAGCAAGCACTCTGGTACATGTGTGAATTCAGAAATAAGCATTTCAAAAGCAGGTGAAAGATCTGTGCAAATTAACCTGAGTCAGGTAGGGAGAAGTAGGATCAAAAAGATCTTCCAAATTCTTTCTAAAAAAAAAAAAAAAATATATGTCAAGTTTTTCTGAAGGCAATGAGGACTATGAGAAATGAGGGGATGACTTTTTTTTTTCCCCTAACGTATTCAGCTTTCAGACTCATTACAACCCTTACAATGCTTGGTGTAAAGCTGACAAATGGAAGAACAAAACAAAAACATTTCACTTACAGAACATTAATCAAGCAGGAACTCCATGAACTGAACAAATTCAAATTGTGGCAAACCTTTCCATCCCAAAAAAATACCCACAGCTGATGACTGAAATATCAAAATTGTCTCATTTTCCCACTGAAAATGCCTGAAACCAGATGGGGTTCTCCAAAGACATATGGTCTAAGCTTTTACTCATATTAAAGCAAAATTCAGATCTAATTATTTTAACCCACCATAGCTAATCCTATCTACCTCAAAGTAACTAGCACAGCTCTCCTTCCTGCTCATTAAATGAGTAATAACTACTCTGCTTTTCCTTGCCTTAAGAATTCAAGATAAGTAGTTCTTAAGAGCAGCAATTTACTCCTCTACAGAACACATATGTTTCTCCTTCAGCTTCTTGGAGGGAAGTCCTCCATTTTGCTTTCTAATCTGAAGCTGTGCCTTAAAAGCACTCATCCCTCCTTTTTTGGTTTTTTTTTTTTTTTTTTTTTCCCCCTTCCAAAAACCACATCTGTGGAAGCTTTAGTTACACCACCAGCAGACAGAAGAGGAAACCCACACCTACAGTAACACAGGTCATCAGGTCATTAATCAGTCCATAACATTATTGTCAAGATCTGGACTAAGTTCACAGACTACTTGGTGTTCATAAAGTTTTCAGTGAACATCTGTCGAGAGTTTGGGAGTCTACAGCACTTAATGCAATTGATTTAGTTGAGATTAGGTTAAAAAAAAAAAAAAAAAGCTAATTTTCAACCTACTTATCTCAGTGTACCTCCTCTCAACTTGCTTTAAAGAACATCTTCCACCTGGCAAATTTTAATCTTTTTGTCCTCAAACACTCTTTTCTGTCCTACTCGATCCTTTTATTCTGCAGTAATTTCCTCTTTGTCTAACAACTCACAGCTTCTAGATCCTTTAGTTATATCCACCTCAAACCAGCAAAAAGACAGGACACAGATTGACTGCTGTAAGAGGCCCCAGGGACAACATCAGCTGTGCAAAACTGCAGATCAGTGGTGGCTTCATTAAAGAAAGCCCTTCTTCACCATGAAATAGACAGTGATTGCTCAACAGGATGTTAATGGCTGTAAAGGAAAGGATATTTTATAGCCATATACAGAATGCTACCTACTGTAGTGGCAAAAATTAAAGATTTAACTCATAACAGATGAGAGTAAGTAGTTTTAAATTTTACATTTGTTGGTTCAGATAAATAACTGCATATTCTGATAAACTCACTGAACTCTAATTGTGTAGCCACTACATTTAAGATGTTCCAGCCAGCCAACAGAAACAAACACATTGTTTATCTAATATAACACCAATCTCTAAGAAATAGAATTTGAGACAAATAAGAGATTTACAAGCCATGAAAACATCATATGATCATGTGTAACTAAAAAACATAAAACATAAAAGTGTCAAATTAAGAATTCACTAAGATTAGTTACAATTATACAAACATTTAAATAAAAATGATTTTGGATAATGAGACTTGCTGATATGTAAAAACATAAGCACTATGACAGCTTCTCATCTGCAAAACCAATTTATTATAATGGTAAATAACCAATGAGAATCAAGCCAGTTTTATGAAAACTACTAGTAGTCAATGCAAATAAAAAAAATTCAACACTTCATGATCACCTGATCAGGAATCCAGAAAAACACTCAAATCATCAAGTCCTGTCTCTGATTTTAACCATTGATTCAACCCTAGAACTCACATTTTAGTTCCTCCTACAAACCTGGGTGCAATTTAAGCAACAGATAACAAAAAGAGGAAAAAAAATGATAAAATTGATAAAATTGTTATTTCCAAACTAGAGTTCAAAAGCAAAAGTCAGAATAAAATGCTGGTCACCCCTGTGGCCATGAAGGCCAATCAAAATCACTTGCTATTGCCATACATAAGTCACTCCTGAAATGGAAGCACAAGCAGCTTCAAATCCTCCCATGCTTTTGAAGCTTTGCTTCAAAATCCATACAGGGTTTGAACACAGTGAAAATCCATAGTTAGAGACATCAGGTGTTGGCCTGACTTTCTATTACCAAGAAATGAGTTCCCACTTTAAACTTCAGTTCCCCACTGGGGAGGCAAGTGGCTTGGCTGGTTCTGCCCTCCCTTCCCACTCGTATTCCCCAGGCCATCCCAGAAGGTAATGCAAATGTATAACAAATACCAGATGAGATGGCATTTACCCTTCAGTGCCTCCACAAGAGCTGCAGCAGGTCATGGAGCCTCTTTCCAGAAGCAATGAGTGAGGAAGCAGCCTCGGAAACCCTTTTCAAGGCTGCTCCCCTCAACATGGAACAATACAGGCCATAGATGAAAACTGAGGTCGAAAGGAGGCTGGCTGGTCCACAGTTGGGTTGCAGCGTGCTGTAAGATGAGCACATCCAGTCAGAAGCACCCAGCCAGCAGGCAGAGGAGGCAGCAGAAGTCCAAGGTCATACAGAGAAACTCTTCTGCCCTGGCCCTGAGATAAAGCAAGGCAGCAGTTCTCAGAAAAGTGCCTGCTGAAGGGGGCGAATGGGATGGGAAGGAGGAGCAACAGATCCATCCCACTGCCTCCTCCTTTTCAACTCCAGCTGCTTGTTGGAGCAGGGGGCTTCATGCATTTGTCACAAAGGAACAACGCTGCCACAAAGAAATTCCTAATTTTTTATGTCACTCTGTTTCCTAATGTAAATAACCTGAATAGCAAACCAAAAGGCATGTCAGCATTTTACACAGCAAGTGTTACCGAGAAGAACAACCACTGCCTTTCATCTAAAAAACAAACAGAACAAACAAACAAACAAAAAAGAACAAATAGCTTGAAGAGTGATATTTGTTTTTGCTCTGATCTCTTGAACTGTCTTGAATATGTCCAAAGGAAAGTATTTTAAGGACACTTCAAAATATACTGGCACTTGTTTCATAGTAGCGAGCTATTCCTTTGCTCCTCACTCCTATGGCAGACAATTCCAGGAAGCTGCAAGTCCTGAGATCAGCCTGTTCTGTAAGTACAGTCCAGCAGCAAGGTCAAAAAGGGAACAGTAGCCATAAATGAATTTTCAACGTTACTTCTAATTCTATTCATTTTATTTTTCTCATTCAGTCACCTTGTATGGAAGACTGAAGAAAACATGCAACAACTCTCTCAAAAGGGAAGCATTTATTCACTTAGATTTCAAAGTCTGCCCCTTCCTTTTCTTTTTTTTAATCTCCTTTTTTTTTTTTTTTTATCCCTAATGCTCTTATACCTTTCATAGAGCAAGGAGGAGAGATGCACACACATTTAAAATAAAAAAAAAAAAAACAAACAAAAAAAGGAGAGAGAGAAAGAGAAGTGATATATCATGATCCCAGCTAGCTTAGCCAGCTTCCTGTCCTGGTTTGCATCAACAGTGTCATGAAATGAAGAATGACATAATATGCAGTGGTTCTCTCCTGGCTTTGAAAAACATGTGTTCAGGTGGCACATACACTCCAGAATACTGCAACCAGAGAGAGCACAACTGCAGGGCTTAGAGTTTCCAATTGTAAAAATCTCAGAAAAGCATTTTAAGCACAAGTTTAACACATCATTATCCTACTGATGTTCTATATCTTAAAACTCCATTTCTGTCATTTTCACTTCATGGCAACTTAAAGGAGTTTATGCAAGTTTATAATAAATTACAATCAGACATTTTTAGTATGATGCAGAACTGGAGGGGTACACTAGAAACCCAACAATTACTAGAAATGTTATTTCACTAGGTAAGTTGCTATCCTACAGTTCCTTTTGAATAACAGCAACTATATTATGAGACACACTTGAGAAGACATGTATTCTTTTCATTTCAAAAATCATAAATACTACATTCAATTTCTAGTGAACTAGAAACATAAAACACATGAAAAGTGCACAGAGCCCTGATGTTCGCACAACCTATTAAAATGAGCAATGAGTCTTCCTTATAAAACTTTGTTCTTGCCACCTCTAGGCTTGTTAGCAAAACTGGAGACCAGACTGGCTTCTGATGACTGGATACATTATCAAATCTAGAAAGGTAACATAGAGGTCAAAAGTTATAAATTTACAAGGAAATAAATCAGCAGTCTTCTCTGAGCATTGGAATTAGCAAGGACAAGACTTTATTTCGTTTTCGTATCCTGTGGAAGGAATAAAAGATCTGCCACAATACTGAGAAATCCAGAAACAATTTTAATATCACCTACAATCAATTTCTCCCTTTTCTTACTATTCCTAAAGGTGAAATCCTAGCTAGACAGAAATTAGCAGGAGGATAATTGCTGCAAAGCCAGGATTCCACTCCCACACTGAACTATCTTGGGACAAACTGAGTCCCCAGAGCCATAACAGTATCAGATGAATGGTATGAAGCCTGTGTCCCCACTAAACACCTTTCTCAGCAGGACCTAAGAGAAGACTGGTTTGTACAGGTGTGGAAAAGGTAGCAAGGAGCCCAAGGGCCACCAGCAGAGCTTGGAACTGCATGAGGAAATCTATCTACTCTCAAATTTTTCTTCAAAAATCTGAATTCATGCAGGAAGTTACAACAGAACACCTTCAGAAGCCCACAAAATAAAGTTTAAGAAACAAAGCAGAATTACCTGATTGCTTTCTACAGACTAACCTCACTCTACCAACATTCACTTAATCATGCTCTGTGCATTGTAAAGACAATTGCAAACCTCAGCATTGTCATGTTACCCTTACTCCAGATGCAAGAAGCCATGATTAGAGCTGAACATGGAGCAATTTTACACATGTACAAAAAATAAGAAAAATTTAAAAAGTTCTCACGTTTTAACTCTGAAATTGTTAAATTGTTTGATGGTTTGCATAAGAAATGAGGTCATAACATCTGCTTACCTGCCAAAATATCAGTAGTCAAACAAAATCATCCAGGACCTGGGAGCCCCAGCTCCTAATTCTGTCATCAAAGAAAGACCTGAACCCGAGCCTTGAACAGGAGAGTGCATGGACTTTCCACCATATGGACTGATCCCTCTTCCTCCCTAAGCACTGCCAAGTATAGCAACTTATTTGAGAGCCTAGGATCTGCAGAAACTAGTATAAGCCAACACACTTCACATTTTTGACAAACATTCATTCTCTGGATTTAACTTTTTATTATTATTTTAGAAAAAAAAAAACAATTACAGCTAACTGATGTTGCAATATTACATGCCAGTAACCAGTATATACAGCTTCTTCTATTCTTACAATTAGTGGCAACCCTGATGAGTTTTTCCTTACTGATGTCTGAGAATGAATACAAGACAGACAAGGAGATCAGACTATCACCTCTTAGCTGCCCTAAACTGCTGAATTTCTAATTTTGGAACAGATCAAGTTATTTTATATGTTATTTCCTGTATTATGTAGCCATTAACTGGGAGTTGGAGAAGTTGCAGACTGGGCAGGAACCAGGGAGAAGAGAAATGATAACACTGCTCCAGATGATGACTTTCACATGGCTGAAAAAGCTTCACAAAACTCAGTGCACGTGCACTGTATGAGGAGGGGGTGATGGAGAGGAGGCAATAGCTGTAAGTCTCACTCCATCCTGTCCAATAAATCTGTGTCTAAGAGGTCCCCACAGGCCTGTATATCATTTTGTCTTTTTGTAATTAGGAGACCAGCTGTAATTCCTTGGCCAGAGCCCAGCCAAGCTTCCCATGCTCCTTCTATAAGCTTCTCCAACAAACAGCACTAAGAAGCAAAAAAACCTGAAGATAAAATTTAGCATGTAACAAACTCTTCCATGTGTGACCTCTGTACCACGTAATTTGCGAATCTACAGTGGAATTGCTTTCTGCATAAGGTCACAATAAGAAAAAATATGGATCTGGACTGCCAATGGACTTTGTGTCCTACCCAGCCCTTTTCCATTATCCAATGCTCCACAAAAAAGTTACCACTTCCATTCAATTTGAATGAAGATGTAATGCCAATGCCAGGATGAATATGTACAATCTATAGCAGAGTTGCTCCTTGCTCAATTCCAATGATGAAGCTGGCAGTTAAATACTTTCTGGAGGAAAGCATGCTTCCCCTCAAAAAATATTTTTCACAATGCATGAGAACTTAATTCCCGAAGCAGGGAGAGGCCAGTATCAGAGAGAACTTACTTCCCTTTTGTATGTTGAGACAATGAAATATAGCTGCCTGCAATGCCTTCCCTTCCTCTTTCTCCAATTAAAAAAAAAAAAAAAAGTTACTCTTTTAGGAATTTGCTGGTATCTTGAGACTTGTCATTGCAAGTAATAATTGCTTACAAGAAGCTGGAAATATAGAATAAATCTAAATTGTGCATGCCAATTTGTCCCCAGTGAGCTTAGGAACAGAAATATGAACTGCTGTCCTGCCTATCTTCCATCTGTTGCTTCTCCTATTTCCCCCTGGAATGCTCCATTTAAAATGAAAAAGAAAGAAGAATCAAAGATCAAAATGATTGCCCAGTAAGCATTGAATTTCTAAGCTATATGGGAACTGAGGGTGCTGGATTTATTAGAGCTTGGGAGCAACGGTTATTCTCAAAGCTTGGCATTCTTTGAAGGTTCTTTTCTTTCAGAGAAAGGTAAGGAATAAGTATCCAGGGGTTGCAACAAAGCTGTCTGGAATCCTGCTCTGTGACATCACTGCCACTTGTAGTAGCAAGGGAAGGAAAACTGACCCATCTAGGTCCATGATCTTTGGGAAGCAACATCTGGGATTCTCCTAAATCTCCTTTAACACTTATTTCATGATACAGTTTTAGAAAGCAAAACACTACCCTTCACTGCATGAAAACATTTCATCATTAACCCATCTCTGAAAACACCGGACAGTGCTGATGTAGCTTCTCATCAGTACAGCGAGTAGCAGAGCAGACAGTAGTGGATCAGATCATCACTCCCTCCTGCTCTCATCCCCACTCCCACTTCCCATTTCCTCAGTCTGTCTTCAGTCACAACCCCAGCATACATGCCAGGAAGCAGCATTCAGTGTTAAATCCAAAGCTTCTTTCAATCTAAACAAATGGTTAACAATGCATTTTATTTTAAACAGACCTCGAGAAGACCACTCAGTGGAGAGGAAAGGACGGTAGAATAAAAATAAAATATGTGCAGTGAACAACCTTAGGCTCCCCCTCAGCCTCTCAAGATAGTGATCAGACAGCATATTACTTTTGTGCAGGATACAGCGGGTGGAATCACACTCCCCACTCCTACAGAAAGGTTTGATGCTCCTCTGTTACAGTGGTAGCCTAAGTAGACAGAAATTTTTAATGGAAAAAAAAAAGAAAGGACTGCCAGGAATAATGAGTAACTCAATAAGGCAGCAGGCATACTGAGCTGCTACTGAATCAAGAGTGCACACACACAAAAAACCCTTGCCATGATGTGATGCTCACCAGTAGGATAGTGACCTGAAGACCAGTAATAGTACTGCTATTGCCACGCAGGCAGTGAGCATTGTTGTGCACAAGGCATCAGCTCTTGGCCTTTTCTGCACATCTGTAATTCACTGCACAGCTAGTTTTAGCCCTCTAAAACTGCTGCAGGCACACTGCATTCAGAATGGCAGTTAACATAGAGAACATTAACAAGAGCAGGCGACAGGGGGAGGGGATGAAGAGACTGGGCCCCACCTATGCCTTAGGGGGTACCAGGGGATCCAAGATTACCCTAAAGAAGTCAGCTAAAGGCTTATATAATCAATTTGGTTCGCTGCTCAGGGTGTCCTTTGCCCAGCGTTATTCATCACTGCCCTCTCTAATTCACCATAAAGGAATTCCTGAGGAACTGCCTTGCTGTCAGGAAGGCCCTGTTTATCCAAAAGAAAAACCCAAAACCACCAATAACAGAATGATTTCACTTGGCACAGATTGCTTAATTTAAGTAGATCTCAATATCTTGAGGGAAGAAAAAAAAAAAAAAAAAGGAAAGGAAAGGAATAAGAAGAAGTGAGATCAAGAATAACAAAGCTACTTCTAATTAGCCATTAGAAGGCAAGACTGAAATGAAGAGGGGTGTAACGCACTCACTGCTGTGAAAGAAACCACTGTCATCTTCCATACCATTGGTCTTCTTGCAGGAAGTGCATTTTGCAGCAAGCAGAACTGCCTCAAGTTTGGTACTGCCAGGCCCCTCTGCTCTGCCTGACTCCGCCTTCTAAATCCTCTACTGAACAGCTATGGGGGACAACACAGTCATTCCAGCATGGTTACCTTTTCCTGCCCTGCTCCACAGCAGCCCTTTCCACCTTGCTTCTGGCTGCAGCTGAGTGCCTGAGACCATTGCCCTTCTCCTGGTGGCCCAACAGGCATGCTCCTCCCTCGACCTTCTCACATGAGGGAAGCACCCTTCAAACCAACAAATGGGTGAATCTCCTTCCTCACCATTTTCTGCTCCATTTTATCCTCATTCCAAACAAAACACTCTGCACATCAAGAATACCAGCTGCTGTAAGGCAAACAAATTGTTTATGCTTGCAAATGGTTTCAGGAATCAAAATAATACCTGCAGAGCTGTGGTATAAAATGTCGAATAGAGCTTGCACTGTCATGTTTGGGCAATTTCTGCTTAACCTTTCTTTATTCTTTCCTCAACTTCAGAGAAGGGGTGATAAACCAAAGCTGTAGCAGAGCTAGAGAAAGGTGTACATTTGCTTCAACTCTGACCTAGTGATTACCATACAAGCCTAGAATTATATTTCCCAAAACATAACAAAGGACAATATGAAACTGACACTAAATGAGAGGACATTTGATACAAAGACAGTGAAAAAAATGGAAGCTTGGCCCACAAGTTTTATAGCATAATGATCTCTCTCTGATAGTATCTTTCTCACAAAGTCACAAAAAAACATAAGTTGCATAGACAGAAATAGATATTCTAGTACCACAGCCACTAGGCTTTATTGTATCACTGAGTTTAGCATTTGTCACTACTTATATCTCTAAAAAAAAGTATTATTATAGGAACCATTTTCAAGCAATCCTTCCACAACATGCTGCTTCTGGCCTGTACCATATACTTAATGTCACAGATGCAAAATAATCTTTTCCAAATTTTTTTTTTTTTAATATAAAAGCTTCACACTCTATCAATTAAAGCAGGAAATGGAATGTTGAAGAAAAAGCACAAGCTCAGATTTTCCATAAAACTCTTGCTATTAATACACCCAGTTTCACTCCATGCTGTGTTTATGATTAGCAGCCTTTGCGGAAACATCAGCTGGTTAATAATCATCTACATCTGTCACAGTACTCCATTTATGCCTTAGCCTACATCCTTCCATTGTTTTATTGGCTACCTTCAATAAATGATTGTCAGAATTATTTCCTCTCCACTTGCAGGAATAATTTGAGGATGAAAGAGGGGGCAAAAAAAAGAAAGGTGATGGCAGCTTCTAGTACAATGAGGATGACAAAGACTTTAAAGGTCTTGCATGTTGTTCCTTCAGTAAAAAAGAGTATTTATTAACTAAATTTTATAGTCCAACCCACCCCTCAAATGTTTATGGGTATGGCTTGAATGAGCATAGTAGGAGGTTTGCCCCTGGTCAGAGTTCATCTCAGGAGCAATGCTCAGTGATGGTGGTGGGAGAGGGCACAGTTATCTCATCCACTGGCATGAAAGGGCTTCCAGCCATCATGCTGGTGACTGGAGAGATCCCAGCAGGGCTGCAACCAAAGTTCTGCTGTGAAGGCATTTATAATTCACAACTACATAGCTACCTATCCTGCAACAGGCTAGAGCCTCAAAATATCTGCAGATCTTAAGTAAATTAGGTAAGTGCACACACCTAACTGCGCTACCTACAAAATCTTCAGTAAGGCCCGTTTACCCATTTTGTCTTCTTCTACATTAATGTGTTGGAGGGTAATTTCTAAAAGCACATTTTGAACATTTTGTTCACTATTTTCACAACCAGTGTCACCAAAAACCATGTTCAAGTGAATGCAAGGTCTTCATGCTGTTGGCTCTGAAGCCCTGTCACAGTGCAAGGGGAAGAAAAAAAAAAAAAAACTCAGGCCCACCTCTGATGCCTTTCTCACTGTCTGACATCCTGCAGAGGTAAGCAACTGAGACACTCTGCTCAATGCCAGGCTGGGCTGAAGGGTAATGTTACCAATCACAAAGTAAGAGAACAACCAGTGCTATTGAAATTTAATAAATGGGCGATGATAATGGAGGTAACATTACCAGTATTAGATGTCCTCCTTCAAAAAGCCAGATTGCAGAGCTGACCAGAGGGAAAACACATTTCCATCCAGTAGTTGAGAAGCAAATATGATTCTTAAATACATGTAATGTGTGCCTAATGGCAATCCTCAATCTGCTGGAAACTTTCTGCTGAAATTAGTCAACCAATCTACTAAAAAGTTATTAAGACTATGCAAATGATGCTAAAAGCAGCTGCAAGTCAGGCTGGCTTTTGATGATGCCTGGTGCATATTAAGACATACCTAAAAGCATTAAAAAGGAAAGAAAACAATAGCATCACACAACACCCATGAGCAAGATAAATACTGGTTCCACTCAAACTGCCTCATATTTTGTTCTACCATTGAGAAAGGCAAGCTCTATTTCAGTTAATTTTCCTGAGTGCTTTAACTAATCAATGCTTTAAACACAAACATTTGACGAAGAGAGAAGAAAGCATGAAAAAAAAAAAATCATTGTTTTGCACAGTGTTGAGGAGAAATAGCTGTAAAGTATGAACAATCTATGCAAGAAAACACCACGTTCTGTGCCATAGGTGGAAATTGCGATTTTCAGCATGATTTACACCCTGCATGTAGTGAGTTAGGTCTCATGTTTTCAAAGAATAACACCTGATGAGTTGCTTCTCTTTTAATAAACAAAACATTAAGAATTGTTTTCCCTTCCCACCCTGCATAGACAACTCAGTCCTTTGAAATCTCCCGAGAAACAGAGTGACAACCTTTTTCACAGTTTTATCTCAGAAAGTGAAAGTGTTCATGATTGCTAATCCATCCTTCATAGAACAGAAGATGTCTCAAGGTTTTGCCCTGTAAGCAGAGGTAGAAGAGTATGCTACTTAGTGCTGACTTTGGGGTATGTATGCCAACAGAGGAGTAGTGCTCCTTGCCTGCAAACACAAGACTCACTAAAATGAAAACCTTTGCCAATACACATGAAAAGAAAGGGAGAAATGAGAAAAGGTCAGAAATGGAATTAAAGGATGAGAGTATGCTCCCTTCATTCTAAGCCAAGGAGCAACACCATCACTCTCCTCATGAGATGTGTTTGGTTTCAGCTCCTTCAAGCACTGTAATCACCTCATTTAACTTATCTCTAGGACCTTCTGAGGGGGGGAGGGAGATGGAGGTAGGTATGTCCCACAAGATCTAGAGCCATTACTTGGGTAACTATTCCCAGAAGAAAGCCACAACAGCAACAGCATCTATTCAGACTCACAATGTCCTTGTCAACACTTCAAAATAATCAAAAAGAAACATTCAGTTCTTGCACATTCACTCAAGTACACAGCAACAACAGATAACAAAGACTGTCTTCAAACACAACTAGTTCTGTATTAGCAAATAAGAAAACGTTAGTCCTTACAGCATGCTACAAGAAGTACCTAAATTCTGGGTTTACTTGAATTTCACTGTATTGAATGATTATTGGGAAACTATAGTTACAAGAATGGAAAACATGCACAGAATTATAAAGGCTGGCTCAAAAGTCTGCCTATGCTGGAAACTATTCCCAGTTTTAAGTATACAGTCGAATTCAATTGGTTTGCACCTTTGATTACCTTTCACTTCTCCAACTCCAAATTGAAAAAGAATGCTATTTAACCTATCAGGGAGGAGCTGTTAAGGATTCTTTGATTAAAAAGCAGGTTTAATGAGGCCAGCCCCATTAATGGGCAGGATTGCCTCTTTGTAAATACAGCATGTAATCTCATCTATATTAGCACCACTGGCTCAACAGATGTAGCATATTCTGCAAATCAGAGATGAATTATAAACATCAATATCTTTAAGTATTGTTGTTCACGCAGTCTATCAATAGGCATCTCAACAAAGGTGTGATTCACAGCTTTACAAGAATGTTGCTGAAAGGCTTTTGCTATCACTGTGAATGTCTGTAACTGTATCACTGCTGAGAATAACTTCCAAAAAGACAGCGTTTAGCCCTTGAGAAATTTTCTGTATCTGAAAAAGGGAGAGATTTGTTCTTCTGAATCCACTAATAATGTACGAACGTTCAGTATCAGTTTCTAGCCATCAGCTCTCACTGCTTTGTACAAGCTTCTGTTTGCTGTTAACAAAGTAACAAGCTGCTGTGCTCTGTAAAAACAACCCACTACAGCACCTTGGCAATTCTCAAACTTTTTCTATACCAAGAAAAAAATCAATGTTAATCCCTGCCTTTGATTAAACTCTAGTGCTTAATCCCCATAAAAAGCACAGGATGATAGATTGCAAAACAAAAGCATATATATAGAAAAAAAAGTTTTACTTTTTTTATAAGAAGGAAAAAAACCCAATGGTACTAGCACAAAACATTTGTATGCCATCTCTGTGTCAGACAAAAGCCTTCCAGCACTTCACACACCAGAACAATGGCTCCCAAAGTGATAGAAACAGTACCATCCAAGAATCTGGCAACATTAATATTGCAGGGTTTCTTGAAACCATGGTAAGCTGCAAACAACGGCAGAGAAGCCAGCCTCCATCTAGATGGCAAGAGAGTAGTGATCAAAGGTCCCTAGTTGCTCCTACCGAGGGATGACTCAGTGTGCTCCAGCAGCCCACACCCGGCTCAGGAGCAGTGTGGGCATGGGCTGAGTTCCGGCATGCAGCGTGAGCAAGATTCAGCTCATCCGATCCTTGGCTACATTTGTAAATTAAGCTTTTCACAAAAGTTGCAAATTTTGCAGCAATTGAAAAGAAAGCAAAGCAGAAGATAGAAGTATCCTGTCTGCCTCAAAATAACTCTTCTACTTCCTCTTCCGAGAGGATAAGAAACATCTGCACATGCAGAAATCATGAACAATCCTCACAGGTTTTGCCCCACCAGGCCATTTAGGTACCTTAAAACCTAAGCAATTAGGGGGTGCTACTGAACTGTCCAAATTGCATGTTAGCTTCCTCTCTCATCCAGAAACTCTTACAGTAGATCTTTACTCTTACACGTTGAGACAAAACACAAACTATACTGTTTTGACTTTCTTTCATGTGATTCCTGAATTCATTTTTTAGCCATTCTTTTCCATCACATTCCCTTCCCATCCTCTCTTACTTCTACAGCAACACCACAAATTGCACCTATGGCACAATCATATGTCTCCAACCATTCCAACCACCTGGCACCAACCATACATTCATCTTACTGCATCATTTGGCTTTCATGACTGGGTCAGTAGGGAACACATAACATTTTTTGCCACAGTTATGTTCTACAAACACCACCTAGCAGGAGATGACATCCCAGCTGATGCCTGGAGACAGCCAGATGGGCCATGCTGTCATCCTGAGTTTTGCGTGGGATCTCTCCCACTCGCATCCTTGGACCTCAAGTTCTTCTGCCCACCCAGACTGGCAGGAGCAGCAGCTTCTGTTACTTTCCTTTATTTCCTTTGTGTCAAGACACAAAAAATAGCTTTGGATAATCTTCCAACAACTATTTTTTCTTTCACTCTAACAGTTTATTAAAGAATGAAAAATAAAGCAGTCAATATGAACTATCTATTACAAAGAGAGCACTGACTGTAGATCAAGACTAGCTTTCCCTTCAACATTAGGTCATCTGGAGCTAACTGCCTCTCTCTCCCCTTCAAGTAAAACACAGTGACACTCAAGAAGGTTTGCTTTTTTTCCCCCTCTGGAAATAGAGGACAGGAGCAGTCCTGTTTCAGCTCCCTTAAAGGAGCAGGCAGCCCCAGAGGCAGCACACATCCCCACGAAACAGGGGAAGCAGAACTATCCCCAGTACAGGGGAAGCAGAACTGTCTGCCAGTCCCTGTGGGGCCCCCAGTGGGACCCCCTCTTCCTCCAGCCCATCCAGCAGGGCCACTTCACAACCTCAGCCACCACTATTCACTGCTGCATCCAACACCAAGTGGCACTTCTCAAAGTGCTCCCATGTCTGAATTGAAACTGTCCAAATGCTTTCTCAAGTAGGAGCTCAACAGGGCCATGCCAGCAGGCCCATCTTCATTTCAAATGGGAGGGAAGTCCTCAAAAAGGAAGAAATTTTGATTTGCAGGCGTTTGATGCAGCTATGCAAACATTCATATCCAATTATACAAGTAATGGTATTGTAACAATTCGCAGATGACATCCAGCCACAATCTTCCTTTTTCAATCTAGCAATGTCCCCATTCCATACCTACACATTATGTTACTGAATTTAAGCACAAAACTCCTCTGAACACATTCGTAATCTTTATCAGCTAAACAACAACTCCATCATTTCTCTGTTACTTTGCTGTAATTAGTAACAAAATCAAGTTAATTTTTCCCATTTATCTGAAAAGTATACCCTACAAATAAGCCACAGAATATAACATTACAATGTCAGCATGTAGAAAAAAGTGAAAAGGTTTGAGAGCAGTTTTGAAAACAATGTATACAAATAAATAAAAACAAATTTACAGAAACACGGAAACATGGGGGTTGGAAGGGACCTCTAGAGATCATTGAGTCCACCCCCCTGCCAAAGCAGCTCCCTAGCCCAGGTTGCACAGGTTGGTGCCGAGGTGGGTCTTGAACATTTCCAGAGAAGGAGACTCCACCACCTCTCTGTGCAGCCTGTGCCAGTGCTCCGTCACTGCACTGTGAAGAAGTTCCCACACACATTTATGCAGAACTTCCTATCCTTCAGTTTGTGGCTGTTTCCCCTCATCCTATCACGACACTGCACTTAGAAGAGTCTCGCCTCATCCCTTTGCCTCCTGCACCTTAGATATTTATAGGCATGGATCAGATCTCCTCTCTGAGTCTCCTTTTTTCAAGGCTGAACAGACCCAGGCTTCTCAGCCTTTTCTCATTAGAGAGGTGCTCCAGGCCCTTTAACATCTTGGTAGCCCTCCACTGGACTCTTTCTGGGAGATCCCTGTCTTTTTTGTACTGGGGAGCCCAAAACTGGATACGGTTCTCCAGGATACAACAGGACACAATACTCCAGAACAATGTACAGTTGTTCTTCCCAAGCAAGTTAAAATTTTGTGTTGGTTTTGTTTATTTTCTTTTCTTTTTTTGAACTGCATACAAAGGAAATAGGAATGACGCTGCACCTAAAAAGATACAGTCACAAAATAACAGGAGTTAGCAATTGTTTAAACATAAACCTTTAAGTTACTGGATTTATCAATTGTTCAAACTAATAATTCTTTCACCAATATTGTTGGAAACTAATTTATAATAATTAATAACCAAACAAGGTAGTTTCTAAAAATAATAATAATGACTTTAAAAAAAAATTACAAAAGGAAATACAAAACTGTTTAGAAAACATGAGAAACATTGAAGGAATCGAGTGTATTCAGCCTAGAAAAAAAAAAATATGAAAAATGGAAACCAGCATATTTTTTCCACATAGTAGAGGCTACTCTGAAGAGATTTAGGATCAGCTCTTGGCCAATCTCATCAAGAACAGATGAGAAATCAATCAGTTTGATTTTCAGTGAGCAAATCCTTGTATAGAGGTCAGGGAAACCTTTCTAAGCATAAGGACAATTAAGACCAATTTAATATAGGAAGGTTATATATACAGACCAATTACAAAAATAAAAAATAAATATAAGCAATGTGGAGAGGAAATGATGTAAATTACACCTTACAACGATGCTAGAAGTCTCCAGTAACTGGTCATGCCAAAACGAAACAAAAAACGTTTGTTGCAAGTGTCAGCAAGTTGGATCCATTTTTTAAAGGAAACAGGCAAAAGCAATCATTTCAAAATAAATAATGCAGAGCTTACAGCTAATGGCTCTGAATTTTTTTTAATAGTGTATTCACTTTCAAATAACTCCTTCAGATTTGGACCGTGTTTAGGGGAAAATCATAGTATAAACTTTCCACACGCATTTTGTAGAAGTGTTTGGAAAAAAACATCCACTAGCTGACAGTACAGTCCTGCACTTATTTTTTTCTAATGAAAACTGATCTTCACGGCAAAGTCAGTTTTCTGTATGACATACAAATACAGAATATTTTGCTACATTTTAGCTAAGAAGAAGCTACCACATTTTCTTTGAAGTTCAGACAAGATAGTAAGTTTGTAATCAAGATTTCCAAATCCTTTGAGTAATAAAATCCGTGTTTCAAAACATCACAAAAATTTGACTAGCTACTGCCAGTAACCCAATTGGGTTACAAACTCAGTCCCAGGTAAGTCTTCTTGCCAAGAACAGAGAGAGAAAGGAAAAACTAACAGTGGATGAAACTGACCCAGAGTGATGGTAATATCCACACTGTGTTTAGAGAGGCCAAGACTTTATCACAATTTTATGCCATCACAAATAGCTCAAAAATCAGGCTGTTTATAGCTGAATGCCACCTGCTACTGCCTGGCAAAGCATATTCAGACAACTACACAGGGTGTATTATCAGAACAAACAGCGCTTTTCAATCTACAAACCCAGAACTGCTGAGAGCGGTGGGGGAGAGGGGGAGAACCAGGGAGAAGAGATGGACACTGAGCTCCTCCAGGCAGAGCAGCAGCCAGGGCGAGGATGGAAATTGGGTACCTCCATCCATACTGCTGCAACTCTTCCCACAGGCTGCACACCTAATTCAGAAGTCAACTATTCTGCTCGTGCACTGTCTGGCCAAACGCATGCAGAGAAGCAATAACTACAACACCACCTATGGTTTATATCACCACTTCCTACAAGGACACAAAAAGGGCCATGGGTGATCAGATCCACAGGGACATTTAGGAGAATCTATCTCTAGTAGCAACCAGTAGCAAAGAGAGAACAAGCTTAGTGGGAACCACAGAAATACTGCAACCATGTTAAGCCACCTATCATGAAATGTAGCCTATTTTCATTTCTTGTCTTTTTTGTTCTTTGGACTTCTGCTTTGCTCTGCTTTGTTTTATTTCTTTTGTGTTTAAACAGAAATATGTGAACTATTGCATTTTTAGGGGAAAAAAAAAGCTTCAGTCACGTGATCTGTGTTATTCGGGAAAACAAACTAAATGATCACAGTGATGACTTATGGCCCTACAGTATATTAAAGAAAGAAAAATGTGCATCAACTTAATTCTCTGCTATTCCCCAAGGAATTTAGGAAACCCACCTTCTAGGTTTTACTATAGATCTTCCTCCACAGATTCTACAAAAGCCTTGGAAATAACTACCTTCTCACTTCTAACTTCTGTGAATAATCAAAACTTTATTCAACACTATGGCTTTTATTCCAATGCACATAAATAGCTTCTTGACTAGCACAAAACCTGAAACCACTTTAATCAATTGGCTATATATAGTCTGGACAAATACCGATTTTCAGATTCTGGGTACATAGCCAGTCCTGCACTATTTGCTAATACTTTGATCTAAATTCACATTATTTTAAGGAAAAATGAAAAATATTCCAGGCACTACAAAAATAACAGTAAATAAATTACACTCTATTAAAGCTAGAGGATATGCACATTAGCTGAAGAGTTGACTCGCTCCAAAAACATTTCAGAAGACAGAAATGCATTCAGACTTACCAGAAAATTAGATGCAAATATCCATAAATTTGTTATTTTCTTACTCCCACAAGAATTTGTTCCTGGTCTTAGAGAAATCAACCACTATATTAAATATATTTAACAGCATGATTGTACAGCACTGTTTTCTAATTGTGTGCAAGTGTGTAACATGCTACTTCATTTTCTATGGCAGCATTGTAGCGTAGGTGATTAATGAATGTGTGACAGAAATGGCTATTCTGTAGAAATATCACAGGAAATGACACATAGGAAATAAAACAACACAGACATCTTACAATCATTTCCTAAACTTCTAGCACAGAAAAATGCTGAGCTCCTGAAAGAATGCAGATGCTGCTGACACAAGGAATGAGCAAACACCAAAACCGCTTCCCTCTCCCAGCATGGTTTCTGGGTCCTGAGAAGGAGGAGGAAGGATGAACAAGACAGTAAGTGATGTACAAAGTAGAAAATTGTTACCTGAAAATATTTGCTGTAGGTGTTAACCATTTAATATTGACACAGTTCATCTACAGTGGATACAGATGAATGAGAGGGACATGCAGTGGCTGTGAAAACAAGAACGCTGAAGATTAATGCATGGTGAATGCTCAGGTAATGGATGGGGAAAATAAAGATATGGAGAAAAAAAGAAATAAGAGAAAAAAAAAGCTAAAAATCACAGTAACCCTCACGTAAAATTCTTCCCACCTTCTCCTTTGCCATCTTCTCTATGAACCACACTCAGTCCACGCCAGTACCACTCTACTCATATTTTTCTGCTGTGGCCCTCATTGCTGCCCATGAGACACTGCTGTGTCAGGTGGTGGACAATTCAGAAAAAGTGTTCCTTATTCAAGTTATGACAAGATAGCAGTAAGAGGAAAGAAGCAGCCAGCTTCAGCCAGGTTTGCCAATCTACAGCAGAAGACCACATTCTGGTAGCCAGATGATCTCAGTAACATTTTATCACAGATTTTTATTGGAGAATACAGCTTAGAGGGGTTCAATTTAATGCACGGTAGAGTATTGCATTTTATCTAACCAAACTTCACCACATAAAACAGTCAGAAAATGAAGAAAAATCTCAGACTACTACCTCATTAGTGCTCAATATTCTACCATTCATTTACAGTCTTTAATGGAAATTAGAATATGAGTCACACATACAAATATAGAAAACACAAAATATATGAAAACATATATGACACTAGTTCTAGCCTAAAAACCAGTGTAGGGTATCTTTGTTCTACTATTTCTAGGAAAAAAAGAGTTCAAGTATGCTATAAGACTCTGGATATCACAGAGGTGTTATGAAGATCACACTGATGTATGTGTAAAGGCGACAATTGCTTGCAATTTTCTTCCTTACCCACTAGAGGAATTAGAAGAGTTATTTTAAGACACCACTCAAGAGAACATCTATGTCATTCCACAACTGTCAGGTTTTTTCTTTGTGTGTGTGGGGGGGAGGTTGTTTGCTTGTTTTTGTGTGTGTGTGCATATGTATTTGATTTTGACCTTTTTTGTTTGTTTTTGACTTCTTTTTGGTCCATTCCCCAATTTTACTATGAAGGTCATATAGCTGGTGAACGTAATTTCAGCTTAGTAGCAAACAAATGCAGCAGTGAAACTGATTTGTACAAAAACCTGTTCTTAAAAATAGCTTTAGCTATTTTCAATAAACACGAGTGGAAAGAAATATCCAGGTAAAATGAAACAAGTTTGTTTTTCTTTTTTTTTTCAAGACAGTAGGGGACGGGGAGCATGATGAGATACTGCCACCAAAAAAAAAACCACAACGTGATTTTTTGTCTTAAGCGAAAAAGATTGCCTGCCAGTACAAACTAACTTTCCTACAGATTTTTAAATATGTTTTGAGTAAATCAGTAGAAAATTTGCTGTAAGTAGGTGAAACTTCATGCTATAAAAATATATATTATTTTCTTCAGGTAAATGGAAAAGATACCTAGTACTTTCACTGTTACCTAGGAACTAAGGAATCATGAAGTACACACATGCTGTGTAAATAATCAAGCCATCTTAAAACACTATGGGTAAAATCTTGGTCCCATTAAAGCTGATGGCAAGCTTCCCATTAACTTCAATAGGGACAGAATTCCATCCATTGTGCCAACTCGTAAAGCAGAAAAGGGTAAAGAAAAAGCTTTGAAATATAAATCTAAAATAATAAATAAGTTTGCTTTAATCACTGCATCTGATGGCTTTGATCTTCCATGCAATTTATGCCCCTCCCTCTACTACACCAGCAAGCTGAAGGTTCAATGCATAAATAACTGATTTATATTACTTTACAACAGTTTTGGATCGTGCCTTATCCTTTTCACTTTTTCAATTACCAGCAAAACAAAAACACAACAGATCTCACAAGCTTGTATTTTAACAATGCAGGAAAAGATCTACAACATTAAAGCTTAGTTTTATAGTGACTCATATGCAGCAACAATCTGGAACACTTTACTTCCTAATTTTTTTTTATGTTTTTACTTTTTTTAAGGGTAGTGGGAAGTTCACTAGCAATTGGTGTGCAGAATACCTTATCAGAGAAAGAAAAATGGGTGGCATCATTTGTTTTCCATTCAAAATCTGTTCTGGTCGCAAATGAAAGGGTGTTTTGCAATTATATTGTCACCTCTTCAGATGTACTTCAGAGACTTCAAAGGAAGAACACTTCTGGAAATCAAAAGGTTCGGAGTTCTAAAGGGAGGAATATACCTAAGGGCCAAACGTCTGTCATCAGATACAAGATTCTGACAACAACTGTTACTCATATACAAACTACCTATTTAAGTGTATCTAGTCAGCAACTATATCAGTGTATGAAAAGCAGAGCTTGCAAACAATACCTAAATAAATTAGCTGAGGCTATATTTACTGGCCCAACCAAATAAAAACTAAATTGGGTAGTACTGTAGGAATTTCTGCCAACCCACTGCTGCTACAAGGAAAGGCACTGAACTCTGGAACTACTGAATTATTTCTGTTTTCTCAAAGTAAATAAGTTTCATTTATAAAAATCTTCAATTTCACACACTTGGTTTGCTTTAACTCAGCAATATTTTTTTAATTGAAAGCTGGACCAGAAAGTGAAAGAAATATTCAGGTCTTGCAAATGTAAGCAACATCAAGACTGGACAAAATTTGTTTCTAATAGTCAATACTGAGATGCAGTATTTTGTTAAACATTCAAACATTTAAGAAAACACAAATTTAATTTTTATTTTGCTCACAACACTTTTGTGAGACCTTAAAGGTTGTTAAAGACACAAAAATGTGAATAAGAACTATTGAGTATGTTTTGAAGAGAGAATGGTCAATATCCACTACTCCTTTTACATTTTCACGTATCTTACATTTCCAAAATCATTTTATTATCCTATTTAGCATTTTCCTGTATTACAGAATCAGTGATTTTGAAATATGCCATTCTCCAGTATGAATGTGTAACATAGTTTTTAAGAGACTAGTACTACATGTAAATTCATACGAAGAGGTAGATGCACTTGTGCACATCATAAGTTCCAGTCTTCTAAACTGGCTCTTATTTGCAAGACTACTCATGGACTACATGCAACAATAATACAGAATCTCAGCTAGATGTTTCTGTGACTGAATTGAACAAGAACAAACTGGTAGGTTCTGGATAATTGCTGAGCAGGGTAGAAAACAGAACCAAGTAACATCATCTTACATTATCATCTTCCCATTGCCAGGTAACAGAGGAGATGTGGCCAAGGCCAAGGTTCTCAAGGCTACTGAAAGAGGTTTTGGATGGACTCAAGGACAAAAGTGGAACTTCTGAAACAGAAATGGCCCAATATTTCTATCTATAATTAGTCAAAATCTCAACATCTCACAGACACTTTAATTTTGTGAAATATTTCCTCTGGAATATTTTCCAGGAACACTCTCACATTCTCAAAAACCTATGAGTTACAGTAAAGGCAATTCTGTTCCCTGTTTTGCCCAGTCCTGAATAAATCTGGAATAAAAAAGCCCCCAAGCCCTGTCAGTCAGAGTACAGATAGAAGACATTCTTGCAACTCCAGGGCTGGAACCACCAAGCCTGCTATTCACACACTTCCCAAACTGAAAATCTCATGTTGCCACCTGGAAACAGACATTTTAATTCACCATATGCAGAAAACCTTCAAAAGATTCTTTTCACCATTTCCAACATAGAACAGAAATGAATGGAGAAACTCTTAAGTTTCCTTTAAACTTCTCCTGAAGTGAGCTCTGCAGAGCTCCCACACATCTGTATCTGAGCCAGTAGATTGAGAGGGACAGGTTTTCAGAAAGGGATGTTAGAAAGTTCTGATGAATTTAACAAGAAGAAAAAAAAAGAAAAAAGAAAAAAGAAAAAAAGAAAAAAGAAAAAAAGAGAAAAAAAAGAAAAAAAGAGAAAAAAAAGAAAAAAAGAAAAAAAGAAAAAAAAAGGAAAAAAGAAAAAAAGGAAAAAAGAAAAAAAGAAAAAAAAAAGAAAAAGACCTCTGATAATCTGTGTAGGTTCAGTGGGATTACAAGGTAAGGTTTTGCACAATGTCAGAAAAAGGGAGCAGAAGTGAGAACTTACTTTCATAAGAGTAGTACATTTTTCTGGGAGCAGACTGACAGAAGCAGCTGTCAGTATTTCAATCAAGGATTTTCATATCTTCTTGATTACAGTACTGAGGTTCAGGTGGGAGAGTAACCATCTACCCTGACCGACAGTCAGCTCAGAATGAATCCTGGAGAAATACCAACACAGTCAAGTACTCTTCCTGATCTTAAATTTAGACACAGAACATCATTGTTTGTGCTTAAAGTCCTGTCATACAAAACAGGAAAAGCTGCTGTGATGTACCAGTCACAGTACCCACATCATCTCCCTGTCACCTCACATCACAGCAAAGGAGGAAGGAGCCATCCTGCATAAGGTTCCTCTAATAGGGAAGCTACTTTTCAGTAAATGCAGAGCAGAAGCAAGCACAGGATGAGCTGTCAGTCAACGCCCCCAAGCGCCCTATGGCATGCTCCCAACAGCTCCACAGGGGCAAAGTGGCACCTTCCGTCCCCATCTTGCCAGTAGGACCAGGATATGAGTGTCAAACTGAATATATGTAGCAGGGAGAACTGCTCTATTGCTGGAGGGTGGCATCATTAAACCCTGTCAGGCACACCTAACTTTTTGGTGTCTTCTTTCATAATGCTGATGACCCTTACTGACAGCACAGCCAAGCTGTGCGGCAGTGGAGGAATAAGCCATGACTGAGAACACAGAGGAAACTGGTAAATTCATGTACCACTAGAAAATAACTATAGGTAGTAAGCACAGCCAGCCTACTTAGGAGATATCAAGATTATTTCAAGTCCTCAGGACCTTTAGAATTCCTTTTAGGTTAACACTGCAAAAACCGAATAAAGATTGATTTTATTTATTTTTTTAAGGTAATCAGTAACATAGTCCCAAGTTTATTCACTGCTATCAAATCAGAAATTACCTCCTGAATACAGACCTAACCAGCAGGCCACAAGGCTTCACTCAGAAGACTGACATCTTCTTCTTCTTCCTACCTATTTTGAACCTACTGGATTCTTCTAAACTACAATTCAACCTTAGTCACAGAAGCTTGCCCAAAAAGCCACAAAGTTTCTTTCTGACAGATCCACGCCTTGTTTCACATTAACTGTGAATATACACCGTTGCTACTGATATTGTACATTGTTAAAAGAGTCTTCAAGACTGCTCTGTTACACGGCTTCCATTAAGGCACCGGTACTTATCCTCCCCTCACCTTTGATGAGTTTCCCTGATCATTCCATGACAAATCAACAAAGCAATGTGCTTCCCCCATAGATCTGCAGACTTCTGTTTGGCATTTCCTCATCTAATCAACCACACAAATAAGATTTTCATTTTGAGAAGAGATAAAGAATCAAGCCTTGCTTTTAATTACTTTAACCTATGAACAATTTGTTACAAGAGTATACAGATGGAGTTACGATTGTATCTTAATCAAACATCTGAGTCCACAATGTTACTGCATATGCCAGCAATGCTGGTGATAATTAAACAGCTACTATAGTAAGCGCACAGTGATCCACTTATCTCAATTAGACATCAGCTTTGCTTCAAAAGAAACTCCTCTGGAAAAGCAAGTGTCCATCCTCCCAGGCTAAACCACCACTGAAGATCCAGCGTGAAAAAAAAGCGTACAGCAAGGTACTTATTTCACTCCTAGCACCTCTAGTATGCTTATAGCTCTCAGTAATCAGCTCTCAGAATTTCTCAGGTCTCCTACACCTTCTACCACACAATATATCACTCTCCAAAGCAACTTTGAAGCCGGTGTCTAATAAGGACATAAAGTTATGTAACTCTATGTAGAGAGCATCCAAAGGAGGGATGGCATCCAAAGAGGGCTACAAAGATGGTGAAGGGCCTGGAGGGCAAGGTGTATGAGGAACAGCTGAGATCCCTGGCTTGGTTCAGCCTAGAGTAGAGGAGCTGAGGGGAGGTACTGCAGCTGCAGCTCCTCACAGAGAGCAGAGGGGTAGCTCTGAGCTCTGCTCTGTGTGACAGCGACAGGGCCTGAGGGAACGGCATGGAGCTGCGTCAGGGGAGGGGCGGTTGGGGGTTAGGGAAAGAGTCTGCACCAGAGGGTGGTGGGCATGGAACAGCTCCGCAGGGTAGTGGGCACAGCACCAAGCTGCTGGAGCTCAAGGCGCATTTGGACAACACTCTGAGACACAGGGTTTGGATTTTAAGTGTTCCTCTGATGAGCCAGGGATTGGACTTGATGATCACTGTGGGTACTTTCACACTGGGATATTGAGTGTTCTACGATACTATGTCTGTGCATGCCAGTGTCTGCCCAAAGGCAGACTGATGTCAGGCACAGCAAGGGGTTCTTCAGCCTCATGAATCAGGAGCCCTTAGGCCTAGGAAACCAGAACTCCCCAAAGCACAGGGGAAGAAATCTTTTTTCCACCTTCTGGATGCTCAGGATGATGCTAAGAGATGCACCTTGCCAGACAATTCATTAGGATTGGGTGCTGCCCCATGCAATCCCAAGCTAAGCCAGAAAGTCAAGACAGCACCTGCAGGGTATTGACACTTTCCTTGTGAGACCAGGTTTGAAATCACTTCTATCTCCCAAACATACTTTGATGGAATAACCAACGAAGTTCAAATGACTATTAATACTAAGAGCCTGAATAACTCCTCTTATATAGGCAGGCTGCTGTAGCATAATTCAGCTACAACACAGACAGGAAAAGAATCAAACTGCTGACTGCAATTCACCAAGGCTGTAAAGAAGAACATATGGCACTTGTGAGCTTTCCTCAATATCTTTGATTTTTTAATTAGATTCCTGTGCAAGTCAGTCTGCTGGCCTACAGCTGTAGACTCCAGGTTACAAAGCAACCTTAGGAGTCCTACTGCTCTGTCTGATAGAAACCACTACGTCAGGAAACTGCTGCAGGCACAGCTCCTGCTACTTCCACCCCAGGGACTGGTCAGTAGGTAATTAACACTGCAGAATTAAAGGGATAATCCAAAAATGCAGCTACGCCTTAACCAAAATGCAAATTAATGCTTTAATGCACTATGTTGCTTTGTAATTTTAGGATGCTTTTGGTATCTTTATCATTAGGAAACTGCATGCCATAATTTTCTCTTCCATGTCTCCACATAGTTCTTAAATTCACCTTCTGCCACTGACAAACGTGCTCTTGGTTTCCTCTGCTTCTTGGAAAGCTGCAGGTGATCATAGTGAAAATGAAACAAAGTTAACAAATCTGTTAACAAACCTGAAGAATTCACAAGGCAATAAACAGTGCATCTACATCATGGTACTGAAACACAGCAAAAAGCACCAGCAGGATCAGATCTCCCAACAAGACACTAGTCTTGGTAAATTTTAGAATCAAGAGTAGTACCTCCTTTTAATAATACAGATCAAACAAAAATAATTTTGTTGTTATTGTTTGATTTTTTTTAGAAAGAAACCCCAGCAGGTTGACTACCATGGTGAATTACGACTTCTCATGAATGCTGCAGTGTACAAAATCTCAGTGACACTTGTAACCTGAGGCAGCAAAGCATGGCACAATACACTGGAAGAATACATTGGTTACATTAATCACAATGGCATAGCATCACAGATGCCCTTTTCTCAAAGTCAATTTGAATCTGGCCATTCTGGGGTTGATCATACCATTTTATTTTTTTGAGGAAGGAAGACTTCAAAATTCAGAAGAGCTTCCAGACTGTTGTAGTTATGTTCAAAACAGCACTCATCTCATTTGCAAATCCATCTTTATTCTATAATATTTTCTGAATTCATAAGCTAAAATAATCTCCTTTATAAAAGAATAAGTGAAATACTTTACAATTCAAACAGTGGCATGGGTTACCTAAGTTACTTTCAAGTTGCAAGACACTTAAGTCATTAAAAACAGTAACAAAGCTCCAATTCAAATTGATTTTAAAAGAGATTAGAGATACAAAATAAACAATGTGTTTTCTTTTAAATGTTTGAATATCATATAATAATCAGTGCTAAGAGTCATCTGCTTGGTGTACATCAGTCAAGGAGAAATCTGCAACTTGGAATTCACTTGCACATTCAGCATCAATTTTCCTTAAATCAGTTTGTGAGGAGAGAAATGCAATCCTGTTGCAGCACAGAAGGAGTCACAATCTCTCCAACACTGCACCCTATGCCAGTGGATGTGCTGAAGATGTTGTTACACAAACTCCTGGGGAATGAGGATGAACTGGATGCATTCACATTCAGCCCTGCTTCCTATAACTCTGTAATGTGCAGAAATGCCCATAGGCCTGAACTTCTCAAAAGGTGACTTTATTAGGGCTATGCAGTTGGCTGTGGCTACAAAGCCAAACACGCCTAGGTTTTGTGTTAATTAGTAGTGCACATAGCACAGTACATAGTGCAACATTGAGAAAACACTTTTCCAAGTGATAATAGTAAACAATGCTAAGGAATTCAAAATGCAGAAAAGTTGAATAAACGTTCTCCCATCACCATTTTACAAACCACTATGATTAAGCCTCTAAAACAACCCCTTTGCTTCACATGACAAATCAAAAGGGGTGAAGGAAACCTGCCCTCCCAAAAGCACAGCTGCACCAGGTCTTTCAAACCCACAGCAAGTATCTCTCATATGCCATGCATAAGATCTGTGAGTGGGGCAGAAAGGCACCTGATAATTAGCAGAACTAAAATTTAACACTGCTCTGTGCTTTGAGGAGGGAGAGAGAGATCAGAAATAGGGTATCTCTGTTGTCAATTTTCTGTCTAATTCTGGAACAACACAGACTGTGCCAGAAACTGCTCATCCACTCCATCTCATCTGATAGACAAGCATTTACCACATCATAACACTTTAAATAGCTGGGCAGGAAAAAGCCTAAAACCCTCCCTCTCCCTCCTTAAGTTAAGTATAGAAAACTGCATCTATGCTATTTACAGATTTGAATCCTTGTCTGTGCTGAAGTTTTGTAAATATAGCCAGTTTCAAAGTCAAAGGCATTAAGAACTGCATCAGTGCCTTGAGAGAAACAACTCGGATGGCCTCCATTTTCCTTCCTCAGCACTAGTATTCAATACTTGTTGACTCTAAACCCACAAAGGCACCCAGCCAACATGAAATCTAAGACTCAGGGACTAATGCAGAATTTAACCTGTCTGTATCTGGACCTTGGCCTATAACTGTCTCATAATCCAGTTTATTCATTCAAAAATAAGCAAACCAACAAAATGTAAACAAACCAACCTTGCATAATTATTTGCTCTCTGCATGCCTTGCTTCTCACTGCATCCTGGAGCAAAAGCACAAGGGTAGGATGTATTCCTAACACTGCCCTTGTCACTGCATGAGCTGAATTTTTTGCTGTAAGTCTGTTTTCTTAGCGTTGGCAATCTGAAAAACAAAAAACATTTTGTTAACATGTAGGCGCCAGGTTACATTAGAAATAAGTTCAGTTCTGCACCATTGCCAGCTAAACCATAAACCACTCCCACGCAAAGACAACTCACCCAAAAAGAATTATTTGGAAGCACCTTCACCAAATTCATACATTGTTTAAGCATTCTATGCACAACACTCACAAGCAGCAGCAAAAAACTTTAGAAACCAGTAATACAAGTGTCAGCGTGTGCCTCAGAAGAACTTTGGTTGAGCCATCCAGGTTTGTTGTAAGGAATGGGTCAGCGCTGCAATAACTCCATTACCCCCATCCAGTCCACTTGATCAGGAAAGAACCGCTTGAAAGGAATCACTGCCAGCATGGTTTCCTTCTACAGCAGTGGCACTGACTGTGAATAGTGCCTACCAAATCCCAGCCATGGTATCATAAAACAGCCATGCTTCTGCTACGAAGATCTGTGGAAGGCTGCTTGCAGCAGCTCAGCCATGCTCTTGAGAACAGCACTTTTTATGAGCAGGCAATGTAGACTAACCTGCTGCTCTTCTATCTTCAACACTTGGAAACAGTAAGACAGATGACATTACTGCTCTATTTGTTCCATGTGAGTACTCTAGAGATAATGTCTACTTGTGCTCCCCCCAAAGATGGCAAGGAGAACTCCTTGCTCAACAAATTCTGTTGTCTTCATGCTGCAAACTGTCAGACTGTATTGTAATAGTTGCAGTGATGTTTAAATTGGCACAGCTGATTTTCAGCAGCTTCTTCACAGCACACGGCACCTTGTCATAAAAATAACCTTATTTTTACAACATTTAAACTGACAAACTACAGTACAATTAAAACTAACACACGATTTTTTTCCTACTTCAAAAGGCAGATTTCACTGACAAGCCTGGTGATAGAATCAGCATATAACAAAATAGATTCTCAATTTAAAAAGTACGTGTACAATAGAAACTAGTGGTTGCTCTTCCATTTAAACTGTCAAGTAGAAAAAAAAATAGAGCTACATAGAACTAGATGTTTTCTTTCACTAAGATTATTTAGTGGAATTAGAGCATGTTCCTACACAGCCATAGTCCCAGAATGACTTCACTGAAAACAAAGGCTGCCCCACTAAAATAAAACGTAGACAAAATAGCAAGTAATACAAGTAGCAAAGCCACAATACAGAAGGGACAAATTAACAATGGGTCAGTAAAGTAAGGAGCAGTATCAGGCTAAGTTACACCCAAAAGGAAACATGAGTAATAAGGCTTAAGTAATATTCTTCTTCAGTGTTATCATAAAATCCACTTGCAAATTTCCTCCTACAAAATAAAGAATTGCCCCGCTATGGGTAGGAGTAGATATCTATCAACACCAATCATTTAGAGCATACACCACCAAAATGGCAATAGAGTTCAGGTTACACAGTACTGACCTATGCATCATGGATGACTTCTGTTGCTTAGCCCATAGGGTTGCTAACATGGTTGACATATAGTTTTGTCATACTTCATTTTCCTACCCCATGGGATGCTCCTCAAAGGAGGCACCTCCTCCTTCACTATGGTACCCAGTTCCTGACCACCAGCAATTAAAACTCAAACTCAAGATCAGAACAGCAGCTTGCTCTCATCTACACAGATCTTTTCAAAATTCCTGAACTGAGAAGTGCCCTTTCCAGGTTTCAGCTCACAGCAGAGAGCTGCTTAAGTATATTCCCTATCTTACCACAACTCCATCTCTTCACAGATGGAGCTTCTTTACTAACACTTTGTCAGGAATTGAGTGAGAGTACTGCAAGAGCTAGGAGAAGCTAAATGCAAGTCTTGTGACAGTGTGTGCACACAATTTTAGCAATGTAGACCTGAACTCTGCACTTACATGCAAACCTGATTCTCATGGATTTTTGTTGGCCCATAGCATTGGAGAGATGTTTTCTAATTACAGCTGCAGTGACCTCACGATACTAAAACTCAGCTATCCATGTTTCATAAATGTGCAGCTAAAACATTTCAATCTGGGTAAAAACTGGCAGAAATCAAAGTACTATGTTTATAGCAGGCAGATGGTGCAATACTTCAGATAATGAAAGAATCAGCTCATGGGAAAGTAACACAATACCTCTCTAGCAGTCAAGCTTTACTCGGAAACTTGTTAAGGTCTACATCCTGTTTGTTGAAGAAAACTTACTGGCCAGGGAGGGCCAGGTTTTCTGAAGTGTTCCCAGCACTCCTAGTGAGTTAACTCTCAGGGAGGTCTCCATGTCCCTCCCCAAAATGTCCACCAAGTGTTGAAAGAAGTTTGACACTGTCAGCACAAACTTCATAGCAATTCTCTGCCAGTTGTGTGATAGCCATTTCCCCATATTTGCAGAGTCCTTAATAATAAGGTTTAACATAAGAAAACTCACAAAGTGCAACATGTTGCTGCACAAATACAGAGCTTTACGCATTCAAATATATTTTTATAGCAGGCTGTGGGAAGCAGACATGACATCAATGATTTTACAACACTCTTCTTGCCTCTTTCCTAAAGCAAGCCTATTAATACCACCCATTCTCATCATCAGAGTGAAGCACTTCTGAAGGAATTGATCTGAAAAAATCTTTCATACATTAAAAAAAAAAAAGGAGAAAAGTAACAAAAAGAAAGCAATCAGAAATAGAATTGCCGCACTGAGGTAATTCTTACATAAACCTCACATACCTCAGAAAGCAGTACTACCTTTCAGTCTACTAAAGATCCCAAAATGCTGTTCCATAACATGGTAAATACAGTGCAAAAGGATCTGCCGTTTAATTAACGACAGACAAGTAGGCACAGCTGATAACGTTTTTAACAGAATAACCTGTTGTAAGACAGGTGGCTTTAGAATCAGAGTTTGACATTAATCTTGTACTCACACTTCTATCTTCCCGCTGTATAAAGGAGGGCTAAACAAATATAAACATCAGCAAACGGCTAACTGCTGTGACTGTGAAGGTCAGATATAATAACATGGTATGCTGCTCCTGCTTACATAAGAAAACACAAAGCAGAAAACTCCATCCTTCTCAGCCCTAACATGCCACTCTAAATGTTGAAATGTACTGGACACACATAGCAGTCAATCAGTTATTCCTGATTTTTGAATGATCGATTGGAAAAAAAAAAAGTTAAAATGAACACTGTGTTAATTTATTTACCTTTAATTCACCAGTTGCAGAAAAAACCACTGATTACTGCTGAAAGCTTCTAACTTCCAGAGCAGAAGTTTTAATTAGAAAGATTATCATTGATTAATCCACCTGAGTCACTTTGAAGATGTGACTGAACAGAGATCGTTCCACCCCAGAGAAATGTGCATTAATTAGTTCTGAATTAAACTGCTTTCCTCCTCATTCAACTTCAAGGGGGGGAAAAAAAAAAAAAAAGGAAACAGAAAAAGGAAAAAAAAAAGAAAAAAATAGAAAAAAGAGCAAAAAGCTCCACAACACAAGAAAAATCTTTCAGCATTATGCTTCAGAGATGCTTTTTATTTTACTTTCCTCTTTAGAAAACCTAAAGCCTTAATGTAAGCCTTGAATTTCATAGCTTTCTATTTAACTTCATTATGTTCCTGCAAAATAAACAAACTCAGGCTAGCAGATCAATACATATTTGCAAAGCCCTGCCAAAAAACCATAGCCATGAATTAGTCAGAATGGCTGAGCCATAAAGGATGACACTGGTGCTTCATGGAAATGTACACAGTGTTATATACATACCACAACTGAAACCAGGCATACTCCCACCCAGAAAGCGAATTTCAGTGTCCCAACTAGGGAGACAAACAAATAGAAACCTTCATTTAAAGCTTTCATCATTTTTCCTTACGCTCTCAGCTCTCACCAAAAGATCTCCAGCTGCACAATGGCCTACAGCCCAATCCTGAGTCTTTTACCCCTGAAAAGTGGGTAGCAGTTCTTTGACCATATCTGTATACCACAACTCAGAGTGACCTTAATTTGTTAAGAGTCACATGTCACCCATCTTTATGGTCACAATTCTGTCTGCAGATGTTCTGATAAGCAAGCAAGATTGGCTAAATTTTCTCTTTTCAGGAAAATCCCCTCCTGGCTTCTACATTAACAGAAAACATTCCCAGTGTAAGATCTGCCTGCTGACTGTCCTGTCCGTGACCAAGGAGGAGGCCATCTCCTTTACCCAGGCCTGGAGGTAGAAAGCTGATTCCCAGGTCAGTTCAACCAAATAAATCCTCTCACTCCATTTTCTTTCATCCAGGAAGGTCTCCTGCAAGGTGGTGACTCAGCTGTGTGTGCAGGCACAGTCCAATCCCTCTTTGGTCAAGCAGAAGAGGGCAATTGAAGGACAGGTGTGGGGGAGACTGGACAACCAGGTTAGGCAGGCCAGAGAAGGCAGGGCAGGGCTTTGTCTTCCACAACATAAATTGTATGCTTTAGATAATCTCTGCTGTTGTGTATGCTTCTGATACTTTGCATTATTTACACTTGTACATACTTTCAGAGCCTAAGCCACCATGCAGGACACACAGCAGTCCTGCAGAAGTTCTGGCACATGGTCAGAAAGGATTTTTCCATTGGCCTCTGTCAACTCAATACATAATCAATAAGTGGCGTCAGCAGAAGTCAAGTGAGAAAATCTCATCCTTCATCAGCATGCCATTTTAATTGCATCTAGAATAAATGCTTTTGTGGGTCACTTTCTTCTGTTGCCATTATGTCTGTTGGAGGAGGGTTGTTGTTTTTTTTTCCTTAAATTAGTTATTTTGAGGTTATTTTGTAAACAAGCTATGGAAAGAAGAAAGTTTGCCTACATTACTGCAGAGGACTGAGGCCCCAACTGCATCCTATTGAGGCTTTTGACAGTCACAGGGCACTCATAGATCAGTTCAGTGATGCAGACTTAAAAAGCAGGTGACTGATTGGAAGCAGACACAGAAATAGCAGAATTGAGCCTGATCTATTCGCAGACAAACACAAAGCTATGGTTTTCCAGTGCTGACAGAATTCAGCCTTCAGAGAGCAGAAGTGAAGCCCCAACACCAGCTTGGGACTCTTGATTTCAAAACATTTTTACAGTGGAGCAACTTAAGAATACAAACATTCCTAGTCAGGGACAGATCAGTCGTAAACACTTTCTGAAATGGAGATGAACTCCCTTATTGTGTATTTAAAGCAACATTATAAACCAGGCTATATCTATATAAAGCAACACTGTGGGCTTTAAGCAACAGTGGTGTTATTCTATCCCAGAGCTTGGACTGAGCACTCAGGAGCAACCCACAAATGGTGCTACTGTTCAGGAGTGAACCTGCAGATATGGGAAGCTAGGGGAAAAAAGATGAGTTTGACAGAAACACTCAAGGGGAATCCATTCAATTCTTAAACCTAACACTATAGGGTATTCACTAGAAAACACAAGGTTAAAAACAATAGTAATAATAAAAATTTCCTAAACAAAGTTTGAAAAGACATTAAAACCTATGAGAGAAGAAAAGTTAGAGAAGATTTCTGTGAAATTCTCTATGAAGCTAACAAAGAAAGACAAAAAAGGGATACGCAAGAAGGAAAGCCTCAGATTCCCATAGAGCTAGCAACATAACCACTGGGCCACTGCTCACGTCTAACAACACATACAAAATTTAACAGATTTTGTCATTAAACTTTACAGACATTATGTTGTAAAAAATACTTGGGAATATATAACCCTAAAAATAAATTTTAAATTATTTTTAAGTACTCCAGTTTCCCTTTTCTAGCATATTTTCACATTTTTTTCATACATTAAGTCATACACAATAACTTAGTGTTCTAATACTGTACTTTCATCAGCACAGTCATTACTGATTTAAAGTAACCAAAACGGTGGAAGGAATTGACTTTAACATATTAACCTCAAAGACCAAATTCTGTCTTTTTACTTAAAATACCTGTGAAAAAATTTAGCAAATCAATGTTTAACAGAAATATCAAAATTGTTCCTGCGTACCTCAGCATGTGAACTCCCTGGAAAGTCACCCACCATTAACTCCAACTGTCAGGTAGACAAATGTACTATTCAGCCACTGATTAAATCTTACGCAAGATTTCACAATGCAGAGGCCCTAAAGTGCTTAATTGTTTTAGCTTACTCTATAACCCTTGCATCGTTTTTGTTTATTTTTTTCCAAATTAAAAGCATGAAGTTAACACTAATGATAATATTTGCACTCAAAAAAGTTCTAATTTAAAAGTGTATTTCTTGCTTCTAAGGAACAAAGAATTCTCCTTAGTACTAAGAAACAGACCATACAGAATACCCTAATAGCTTAACCGTATCATGTCTGCTGCAAGTTCCTAGGACATCCATGGTAACACTCACCTTTGGCTGCGCGAAGTGAATCTGAAAGTTAACAAAACACTATTATTCACCACTGTTAAGGCAGGAGATTAAAGCAAGGCTGTAAAAACAACCTAGGCATTTATACTCAGCAAGCGATTATATATTTGTTACAATCCTGAGCTATTTCTTAGCTCACTAACTCATCCAAGAGTGGAGGCCGGCAATTGCTTCCCTCTCCATATCCACCTCACCTGCCCAAATACAAACTCTCCTATCCAGAAAAGCTCCTGGTGCCTCTCACTAATCACAACTATAAAAGTTCTGTATTACTTTATAATCAAAAGCATTCCCTCTACAGCTGCTTATATCAGTTAGCACTTCACACTAGGGTGAGCATTTTGTGCCTGCTGAGTGAGCTAAACTTCAAAAAAAAAGCTTAAAACAGTAAGAAGTGAGCATCATCAACACTGTCCAGAAGAGGGCCACAAAAATGATCAGAGGGCTGGAGCACTTCTATAAAGACAGTCTGAAGGAGCTGGGCTTGTTCAGTCTGCAGAAGAGAAAGCTGCAGTCCTCCAGTATTTGAAGGAAGACTATATACAGGGGGGAAATAAACTTTTTAAATGGGTAGATAGTGATAGGACAAGCAGGAATGCTTTTAAAGAAAAGGAGAGGGGACTTAAATTAGATATCAGGGGAAATTATTTCACTGAGAGGCTGATAAGATGCTAGAGCAGGCTGCCCAGAGAGGTTGGGGAAGCCCCATCCCTGGAGGTGTTGAAAGCCAGGTTGGATGGGGGCCCCAGGCAGACTAATCTGATACTTGATCTAGCAGTTGGTAACACTACCTGTGGTGAGGGGACTAGAACTTGATCCTTCCAACCCAAGCCATTCTACAGTAACATGATTCTATGATGTCATTATAAACATGAAAGAACAATAAAAACAGTGAAGAAAGCAACCAGACTACATGAAGTCTTTAGATCCTGATGGAGCAATGCTGATTTATCTGTGCCTACTTCATTCCCATCCTCCAAAACTCCCCAGACAGGCCTTTGTTTTGTCACTAGCCTCAAGCCAACAAACTCTCTTAGAGCTGTGACTTTAAAATAACGAAGACCTATTGGTAAAATCCTAAAAGCTGTCAGTCCCAGAGCCCCACTGGAAACTAGAGAAAGCTGAAAGACAAAGTTTATGCTTGTTTCCAAACTTCGGGCATCACCTCTCACCCTAGACACTACTGAGAGGGATATGGAACAGACTAGAAATTCTACTTCAAGCTTTGTCAGGAATTATTGTATGAATGACTACAGTAATGAGTGAATGAAGAAGTGATTTCAACTACTTTTCAATTATTGTTTAAATATGTGTTGAGACAAAGCTCTACTGAATTTGGAAGACCATTAAACACCTAAATACTTTCTTCTCTGACAAAAGTGGAGAGAGATGGCATTGCAGGGCTGCCCAGTCTGGCACTCAGTACCACCAATCATATTCCCTACCCCAAGCACACAGAGGCTGGTGTGGTTGAAGCACGTTTTATATAGTGGGCGTACTGAAAGATTTTTATCAGTAAGCATTTAATCTGCTCTTGAGAACGTGCAAATAACTATTTTTATTTATTTTTTAAACCAACCTACTCAAGTTAGTGAATCTGATTTAATTTCAATGAGGCTGAAAAATCCATCCTGACTCCCCCATCTACTTCTCAAAGGTATAAGAACCCTTTGAAGGAATAGCTGACTGAACAAGGTTGATAAGCCTCTCTAATTTCTGTAATGCATTCTTTCAAAAGTTTTTGGAGTTATTCTGTTGAAATTTTTCTCCAAGGGGTTTCAGCCTGAGGCAAAAAAAAAAAAAAAAAAAAACACTGGAAATTTTTTCATATGAATGACTGAAGGCTGGCAAGAACAAAACATAGGTGAAAATATTATATTATAACAGAATATAGGAGGCATGCTCAAAAGGTGCTCCTGCCACCTCTCCACCTACAATGTGTTTTATATAAATGTTGAATAAAGCAGTTGGAAGCATAAGGGCATATCAAAACAGTTTTAAATACTAATACTAATGTCCCTTCCCTTCTTTTTGTTGTTAATGTTTCAGTAATTTACACAGAGAAAGGCAGGAGAACTGTAGATTTAGCCACGCAAAATAAGAAAATTTACTTTGCGTCCTATGGTAACACAGGATTTTCTATGCTAAATGACACCACACTATCACAATCTCCATTATCCACTGTATAAAATAATAATAACAAAAAAGTAACATACTAACTTCAAAAAAAATTTTGAACCAAGTTACATATTACTACTTCTACACATCACAGTAGGTCTTGCACCTACCAACCCACCTGACTTGATTCCTAAACTAATATGCACCCTACACCACCTCTGTCGCAAATATGGTGGTGGTATGACTGGACTCTCAGCCAAAAGACAACACAGGCTGTAACTAAGTAAAGGCTCCTCTGGAGATAATTCTCTCCTCTATTCAGATAGAGACTGGAAGCCCAAGCTCCTGTTTTAGGCATCTCAGGCAATTGCCTACGTAAGCCACAGAGTATGCTTACTACTTCTTTTTGAGCAATACCAACAAAAAGGAATATATATATATATTATATATATTTATTTTCTTTTTCCAATGGAAGTGTAGATTTAAAGACTGATACCCCAGTAAAAACTGAAAGTTATAATGAATTCCAGGATTCAATTGAGTACTCCATTCTTGAAAACACAATAATGAAAGACTTGCATATGAAACCCGGTAGTAATGACTTTGAGGTCAAATCCATAATGATTTTTTTTGGCAAAGTTTTCACTGATGACACTTAAATGTGATTTCAGTGGGTGTTCTGACAGAGAAAGGGCTGTATATTTAAGTCACCCCATTCTCAGTATTATGCAGTGTCAACCAGTCACAAAACCTAGTATTATTTAGACCATTTGCATGCCAGAATCTCCAATTGCAGGGTGCAAAAACCAGCAGGAAGCATTGATCACTCCCTTAGCAGCAAACAAAAAAGCAATCTTTTTTACTTGGCTTTCTTATTATATCCTTTACTCTCTAGAATAGCAATTGCTTTTTTTAAAGCATGGATTTGCACAGTATTCAATTTGCCAGTTTCCCCGTATAGATGTAAATTTACTGAAATAGCTGCTCACAAAATCCAAAGCCCAAGGGTGGAGACCTAAAAATAAAAGTTTGTAGTTTAAGATCTTTTATATCCGTACATGATAATTAATCTGTTTAACCTCTGGTAAAGAAAGGGAAGAACGGGAAAATCATATGTAAGCAGAAAATAAAAATTGTGTGTCTTTTGCACTATCCTGCACAAAATTGTATAGATACTTCTATGCAACCACTTGGCTAAACATTTCAGATGTTGGTTTTTCAAAAGTATTTAGCCATATAAACTATCCTTTTGTTTCTGTTGGCTCCAAGTGTTCCTAGGCTCATGAATTCTTCCTTCCATCTTATTATTCAAGAAAACACAGCCAACGTTGCCTTTATGGAGCAAGAAAAACCCAAGTATCATTTTCCAGTTAACTCTTCTGAATCTACCTTAAAGTGAATACAGCAACAATTACAGGCCAGGTTCTCTAATCATTGCATTGCATCAAATCACTACCATTTAATAGTATTTTATTTCCCAGATAGAACCACGGAAAAGTCTCTACAGTTAGAACACAAGCTCAACTCAAGAGAGCTGTGGAGTGCACTCTAAAAATTTGTAGTGGCCTACAAATGCAAAAAAAATAATCATTAGTAGGCAATGTTTGCTATCCTAATGAATGCCACAATACTAGAAATATTTCAAACAGCACTTCTCTTGTAAAATTAAAACACTTCAGTAAATCAGACATCATGCTGATCTCTCACCATCCAAATCCAGGGAACATAGACTTCATTGGTACTTCTAAACAACTATAAAATGAAGTTTTATAATTGCCTTCTTTTTTTTTCATTCTTTTGTACTGTTTCTCCAATCTGAGATGTCAGTGACTACACAAATCATTTCTCTGTATTTCTGTATTTTACACTTGTTTCACCTCACACTTGAATGATAAAAATGTGACACAGCACAGTTAACAACTCCACAGCCAACAGTTGTCACTGAGTGCCTAAACGAGTCAATGAATTTGAGCTTCCAAAACAAACTATTCTCAAAGGAATAGATGTACAACAAAGTACTGAGGTTTGCCCCCTAAATGCCACATGTGCTCTCTTCGTGAGCCTTTCCCTTCATTCTCCTCAACCCTCCTTCATATCGTTCAGAAGCAGAAATCTCAAGATGGACTTGACGTGACTACAGACAGAAGCACAACTTCAGTCTTGGTTTCTCTGATAGAGTTGAGGAACCAACTCAGTGACATGGAAGTGAAAATTTACATGCTGCTGTTTTTCAGAAGAAGCAACACCCACTCCAGCAACTCCTGGATTAAGATCCAGCATTCAGACTGCAAAGATATAAGATTATGAGTTGACTTGTTAGTCAGAGAAACATGATTTCTTCCAATGTTAAGGAATGTGACAATAACTGCAAATCTTAATGCTGCTAGATAAATGGCAGTCAATTCTCCATATAAGGTGAAAAATGTGTTACAGCAGCTTGTACAGAACTGTTAGTTTTTTGTCTGTTCTTAATATTTAAGAATATAAATGAACAGATAAATCTATTTTGTAAGTAAACTTAGGAAGTCCATTTTGTAGACTGATAGCTATAAGCCATCTAAACCATGCTCAGAGTATAAGGAATTTTGAACTTAACCATTTAATCCCTTTTAAACACAGAGTGCATTTAAGCCTGGTATGTACATCTTGCTAGCACCGAACCGAATGTAAATTTGAAAGGTCCTGGCCTCATTCAGTTCCTAAATTCCCTTTATACTTCACCATTCCCCAGTAATCCCATGCATTCCAGAGTGTTTAACAACCCTACTGCTGTGTGAGGACATCAGAGGCTGGAGAAGCCCAGCAGCCTGACAAAACCATCGGTCTCTCACTCTGCACATCATGCAAGCTTAACACCACAACATCAGGATATCAGCAATGGGACTAATGGTACTGCTCTATCTTCACTCTTACTGTCCAGTAATCTCTGTAGCAACAAAAGTTACATTTATGAAGTTGTCCATGCATTAAAGATTGAAGATACACCAAGTAAGAGACTGAAGGAAGGACTTCTACTGATTTTAACAGGCTCTACACAAAGCTGTAACAGCAGAGAAAAAGAAATTATTCCTTCTGCGTAATATAAGATACGACAAAAGATATCTACAAAAGATGCATCAGACCAGGCAAAGAGATCTATTTTACTTTGAATCACAGAACCTCTAAAACTATCTAATTCAACTGACAAACTTAAACATAAGCACTGTTTTCCCCATTTCTCTGTATTTCACACACGGTGTCAACACCCCTACAAAGTCATCATAGAGGTCAGACAAATCACCCACTAAACCAGTTGGACTTTTATTTATTTATTTATTAAGTAATAACATGTCTATTCTGTTTGGCTTTGGGACTGGCATTTTCATAGGTGGGATGTAGCAGGTAACGACAGTTGCCAAGAAGATGGCTTCCTCTGCAGTGCCAGGAAGAGAAGGATAGCATAGAAGTAGCCAGAAGCTTTGCTCGCATTTCTCCGTCTATTGATTTAATGGTAAGGAACAAACGTCAGCAACTTCTTGAAGAGCCCATCAGCAAACCAGAGGCCATAAAACAGGCAAGATGATAAGAAGAGGAGACTCAGAAAACATCGTCCAGAATCTTTCAGAAAAGATTCAAAGCTGATACAATTATCTGGGGATAGAAGGCTTCTCAAAATCTACATGGCAATAGGGAGAGAAAACAAAAGGTGGAATAGAATTTAATGTTTCCTGAAGCCCATGAAAGATACTTTAGAATCTGTACTCTAGAAGTTGGTGACTTCTCAGAGAAGAGAGGCACTGAGAGAAAGTTTGCCTACATACTGCTCATGTACCCACATAATGTGGATGTCCACATAGAAAAGAAGAGCAAGGAATAAAAAAGACAATTTTCTTTAACTCTGAGGATTTTTTTTTTTCATTTGGCTGTTTTAGTCACATAAATCTATTTATATGAAAATAAAGATCTGGTGATTGTTTCAGATTGCCAACACCTTTTTAGTTAATCTACATTCAGCTAGAAAATGTAATGTGACGTGCTGTAAGACAGCACCAACTGCATTACTGCTATTATAAATGCAATACTCAGTTGTATAGACTACATCAAAAACTTAATAAACAGAAAGAGAACACAGGCAGGAAAGGAGAAATGTGTATTTAAAACACATTAAATGTCTTATACAACAGGAGTGGAAAGTGCAATCAGCACATGAATTTTATTAGTTCTTCACAGCTTTCCTTATTGCATGTTCCACAGAGTTCAGGTCAGAGTTCGGGAAAGAGAGTGCAACAATGCTGTAATGTCATAACTATTAAGAAATACAAGGAGGGTTGAATAGCCATAACAATTACTTTTGAGCGGTTTCCCTCCATCTGCTAAGCAACACCAAACACTTAGTCATAGATCTTCTGCTTCGCCTGTAAAGCGTTTCTTCTCTCATTCAAAGGATCAGCACCATATTCCAGTCAGGTATTTAGCATCTCTATATGGTAGTGTCCTAACACAAAAAACCTCTATAACTGAGGAGGTTGAAAATGAAGAATTATTAATGCGAGTTTATCAGGTAAATTGGCTTCATGTATTTCAGCTTGCACTTCTGTAAAACGACAGCAGCACTGAACTAGCACGAGTGGAGCTGTCACAACCCATGATCAAGTTAATTACTCCTACTGTTGCTGGGCTATTTTACTGTTTATTTTTAAGAAATATTTTGAAAATGTTGCATTCTATTATTGACTCTTTATTCCTATAATGATTTCAACATTTAATCAATTATCATTATTTAAAAAAAAATCTTATCTATTACACCTTGAATGGCAAATTACCTTTGAAAGAGGTTACTTTGTTACTTGACAAATCTAGACTAATTTCTGAGACGTAAGTTCCAGCACTCCACTGGAGAAAGCATTAATAAGCCAACTAAAATCCTTGAAATAAAAACCAACCAACCAACATCAAACACCTTCATGACATGATCATTTCACATATACTTCATAACCTGCCTTCATTGACATTTCTGAAGCATTACGAGCATGCTTCACTATTCAGGAAGTTGACCCCTCTATTATTTGGCATTTCAGAAAAGGTAAATATGTGTTGCAATAGAAACCAGTTTAAAAATAAAATAAAAATAAAAAATAACCAGGAGTTCTATACCAGTGCTCTTTGCAAACAGTTACAGAAATGACTTTAGTACAAACAGAAACACTATCTTGGTGATTCTGAAGTCACAGAATGGCATGCAGCTTTGGAAAAGCTTAATAGAACAGGTGAAGAGCTTTGGGAGATCAGAATGTTTGATGTATTTCTGGGAAAAAGAAAGCAAAGAAGGGTTCTACTCTCATTACGACACTTGCCTGCAGGAGTACAATACAAACCAATCAAACAACACCAACAAAACAGTCAAGGTGAAATACGTTCCTTTCTGCAAGTATGAAACCGAAAGAAACCCAGTTAATTGGATAACAGGCTAATATTCTGCAGTCACATGAGCTTTAAGCCAGCAATGTTAGTGAACATGGACATAATCCCACACACGTCTGCTACTGTCTAAAACGCTGAAAATAATTGCATATTTAGGCTGGGTATATATAGGGCTCTTCTTATTCAGCTGAATGTGCTAGTACAATTAAAAATATAAAGTGACACGCTGGAAAGAGTAGTGTTAAGCCATGGACTGACACACAGTGTCAGTACTCACTCACTGAAAGATGAGCAACAAAAAGGTTTTGCTCCAGTAAGAACTCTAAGGAATTCACAACCTTCCTTCAGATCTGTGACCTAGAGTCAAAGGCATCTTTTCCTACTCCTAATCAGCTACAGCAAAAAATTCTCACCCACTAAAAAACTTCTCCAGAGGTTTCGAGCCGTCAGAGAGTCTGTTTTGTTGACTCCCACACATAGCACCTATTCCCTTACTACGTAAGCAAGAATAGCCCTTAAATTGCTACCAGGCAGCAAACACTGCAGCAGTGCACATGTGGATTTTAGGAGTTGAGTTACAGTTTTCTGTGTTCTGTGAAAGGCGTTTAAAAGACCAAACAAAACAGCACCAGCCAGGAGAATTAACTCCAAACATTATTTAATTATTACAGAACGTTTACAGTCATTCACATCTAGAGGTTTTTCTCATCCTCATTTCCTGGAACCTTACTTAATCTGAATTCCATACAGAAATTTTCAGTGGTGTATGAAGATGCCTGCAAACTCCAAATCATCCAGATAAAATGAAACAGTAAACTGAATGGAAAAGAAACTACAAATTATGTTTGAACTAAAAAAAAGAAATTCTGACCTTTTTGTACAAATCTACCCTTAAAGGAACCATTATAAGCCCCAAATGCCGAAGATAAGTTTGATGTGGCTAAACACAACCAGGCTTACAGTTGTTTCTCTTTCTATTAGGAGAAAGCAAAACGGAATGCCTATTATCCATGTGACAGCGAAGAGCTCACGTGGCTCACCACTAACTTGAAGGTTTTCAGGATTTAGCTCCTAAACTTCAGAGATTGCTCTTGCTCCAAAGATGGCTACCCCATAAACTTCCCCTGTGAAATTTTCAGGACGCCGTTTAATCATTACCATTTTTCTTCTGCAAGATTTCATATATTAGATATACACAAAAGTGTATGTTATTATGATATTATAAGTGCATGTCAATAGCACATGAGAATACATACATTAATATAAATGTAGTCGTAATAAAGTGTCAATAATGAATGGGGAAAACAAATGTCTTTGCCCCAAACAATGATGACTAAATTATCATGAATACTTCATACCATAATTCTAAGTTCAATATGGTAAATTATGTATTACAATTTCAGTTTCAACTAACAAGCAACCTCTATTACAGCAACTCCACAAATAAATTCTTAGAGAAGAATGGGAAAAAAAAAATGCCCGCAAGATACAATAATTCCTTACAAAATCATCTTTGTCTGAGGAAGATAGCTGCACAGCAAGGACCTCCTAGCTCAAGAAGATATAGAGAATACAAGTGAATAAGAAGTTAATGCCAAGCTCCCGTTCTGAGATCCCAGAACAGTTAGCTCTACATAGTTTCTTGAAGTATTTACCAAACAAGTAATATTTGTGAGATGGTCTTCTCTATAACACAGAACTCCCAGTGAAAGATGAAATACTGCAAGAAATAAAAACAATGTCAGTGTGTGGATCAGAGGGAATAAAGAACTGTTCCAAAACAAAGTAAATTATTTTAGAAGAAACTAAATGTTTAACTGCCTACTAGTCAAGCAAAGTTCAGTAACTGGATAAATCTTTTACTGTAATTCTGTGATGGAAAAAAAAAAGTAGAAAAGAAGAAGCAGCAGCAACCCAGGCACTTTTTTGATGAGTCAATCCCCTATTGCAACTTTTTATAGCTGACAGGCTGAACATTTTAATTTCTACACCAGTCTTACACAAGCAAGAAGTAGCCACTGATTAAGAGCTGGCTTAGTCCAAGCTCAGTGACTGGCAATTAGCATTTATCCTCCTGTGCAGTTGTGAGCCAACGTTCTTTTTGTGCAGAAAAGTAAAGAAGGTAAGAATGAAAGACAAATTAGAAAGTAGTGATAAAAGAGTTCGCAAAGTCACCCCACCTAAACTTGCTCTTGGCCTACAGTCCACACAGACATACACAGCAAAGGGTTTTAGTGAATGGTTTATCACTGTTGGCCACGTGACATACATATTCACAATAAGTGTGCACGTGGAGACCTTGCAGGACACATTTCCACATAAAAATGTCGACTCTGAGATGTGACAGTGACAATTCAGCACAGACATTTGTATCCCAGACATTATATCAACTTAAACTCAAATCTTTTATAGCCCTGAACCCCTTTGTACATCATGCCAGTAAACATTTCATAATAACAAAATTGGTAACAGCCAAACATTGCAGGCAATCCTAATCCTACCAGTGAAGCACCAGCTCCCAGTAGTACACATTATGCTCTGAGCAGTCTAAATTTGAGCATCTCCAGGGACAGGGCTCTAGTAGCTTCCCAGAAGAAGTGTTCTACTACTAATGAGATCTGACAGTGAAAGTATTCTTCTTTTATTCAGATTAAACTTACTACTTCTGACTTTTACCATTCATAATCCTTCACAGCACCTTAGGTAACAGGCCCTTCTGTGTAAGGTTTACAGCTTTCAGATATGCAAACTACTATCTTAGCCCTCTCCTTGCTACTATTGAGCAAAACTATCCCACGTAGACAATTCAATTCACTCTGCTTGCATCGTGCTTCAGCATTCAACAATTTGTTATGCCTCTACAAAGTCTCTTCAAAATCCATGCAGTGTCCTAAATACCATATTTTTTTAGACTGCTATGAACAGCTATCAACTGATAGCTGCTTACATGCCTTCCTGTTGCTGCCACCCCCACAGTTAGATGCAAGAATCTAGATGCAGCCCCAGTACAGCTGGGGTGGACAAGTAACAATACATATACCCTTCTCTATAACTCAATTGCAGTTTGTGGTCACTATGAGCTTCCATAAAACACGTTTGCCATGCAAGAATATTTTGTCTGCAAACACCACTACCACCTTCTCTGTTCCCACCCCCGTCTCCTCCAGATATTCTCAACTTCAGCAGTATGCCCCATATTCAGCCATGTCTCCTAAACACTTAGATCACCCCGAGGATTTGCAGATCATCTTGAACTGTTTACAAGCACCAGTGTTATTCCTCCTCTCTCCACAGCAATCTCATGCTGCTTTTGAAGAACGCCTGCTGGATGGCTGGAGATAGAAAGCATGTCCCTTCTTGCCAGCATGAAGGGCAAATGCTGGCAACTGCAAGGATAACTTGCAGTGGGGCTCTCCAGTGTTGTCCGAAGCCCTTGCTGACGCCGCAGAATTAATAAGAGCCTTTCCATTACCAGTGGCAACAGACAAAATCCAAGGCAGCAAAAGGATCTGTGGCTTTGTAATATGCTACTCAAAATATCTGCTGATGGTCATAAGACTGAAAGAATAAGCCAAAAAAACTGCATGATGTAGTCAGTTGGCAACTGGGGAAAATCACACACAAAATGAAATGCATTCAATGCCATAAAAGCAGGGCTGTGGGAAATTGTTGGTTCTCCATATAAGGATCCAATATTTTTTCAATTTGCCAGCATAGCATAAGGCATATAAAGTCTTAAAATAAAATTCTAGAAGTTAAACTCAAAGAACAATTTTTACAGTATTCCTTAAGAATGTTAATTCTATGTACCCATGAGTCTTGATTTTACAATTTGTAGCCAGCTTAAATGAAAAATGAGGATTTTTAACTTCTCCGAATAAAAAGTCAACCACCTTTTTAATTGAGAGTTAGAAAAACGTAATTGAAAATTACTAACCTCAATGTACTCATTAGTGACAAACCCTAACCCCAGTTAAACACAACCCTAACAGGATTAAAGCAGCATTCAGGATGATGTATGCAGTTCTGGTATGCAAGAAAAGCTGAAGAAAAATCTGGATTCATTTGCAGAGCAGTGATCAGGAAGCAGCTCAGTGCCCAAGGCACACATGCACCCCATGTGGTAGCTCCCTTCCCTGCTGGAGTTGCAGATGCTCCCACAGGGGCTACACCTCAGGCACAGTCACATAAACCCTAGAGGATTTAAGTGCGACACCGTGCTCATCCCCATGTTCCTGCGCCTTCTACACCGCCATGCTCACAGCACAGCTCTGCTGCTCCATGCACTGATTGCCCCTTGCACATGCTTCAGCATCTATCTCTCCACAAGGTTCCTCAGCTTGAGACATGTTGTTTTGGCCATCACAGTCACAAAAATTGCATACACAAGTAAGCAGAACCCAGGCTCATGGTCCTTCAGTGAGCATTGAAATAACTGAACATGAGATGTTTCTATTGATCACATGCCACTGGCTGTACATCTACAGAGGCACAGGAGGGTAAATAATTTTTTCCCAAGTCAATAGTAAATTGGCTGCCTAAATTGTCTCCAGATCCTTTCCAGACAGCAGAATGGAAATAATTAGAGGTGATTGGAAAATGGAATTTTTGTCCTGCGGGGAAAGTCTGATAGTCCTGTGCTTATTTTTATCCTGACATAAACTAGAGTGAAAAAGCCTTAAAATATTTAGCAGAGCAAAACATTGCGAAGTATTCTGACATACCAGAACATCATGAAAACGTTTTGACCCATTTTGCCACTAAGACTAGAAGTCAAAGAGTAACCATTCTGAGAGGAATTATCACTGTAGCAACTGGGAGATAGTGGGCAAGAGGTGCAAGAGCTAGGAGGTGTACAGCACTCAGTGCTCCAGAGCGATCTGGAACGGTTGTGGAACAAACGCAGGCATCACCCATCCCTCACACGGGTACACCACCAGTTCATGTCAATGATTCAGCTTCTTCCTTGAGGTCCTTCCCACTGCCATGACCATGCAACAGTCACTAGCACTGACAGTACAAGCCAATTGTCCATACAACTTCTGTTGCTCTGGGTGTGAGCTGGGAGGTCTGGGGGAATTACATTTAATCCCCACTCCACTCCTTTGACGAGCTTCTGAAGACAAATTTAAATACGGTGCTCTGGAAGTTTGGGTTAGGGAAGTCCCTGCTATTTTTTAAAACCAACATTTGTTTTTTCAGCCAGCACTGGTTCAACTCCTAACTTTTTGTGCTGTTTACTCTGCAGACAATGCTTGCCCACCTCATATGTACTGACTTCTTCACAGAGAGCTATGACACTGTGGGGAAAGCTGCAGAGAACTGATCTGTGAAAGCTGCACACACACACTGCAAATGAATAGATAGGATGGGATTTACCCTCAACACAATCTAGAGAAAGGAAGAAGACATCTCACTTCCTGATCTCCATGTACAGCACGGTGGTTCCTACTGCCAAATCAGAGACACACTGCCAAACCTAGGTGCCTCTGAGACAAGTAACACTCTTCCTTCCTGACACCTTTGAGACAGTTGTTTGTGTAAGTAGCTTAATTCATAGGAAAACACTATGTCATCACCCCACCAAGGGTCATACCTTAGAAGTTTAACTGATAGAGCCATGGAAATCCTCAGCAGATGCAAATTTTGCATCACCTAATTTTTGGAATAAATAAAATTACCTTTGGCTGGTACTCATGAAGAAGACGACATCTCTAACTTGCTACTAAGCCACCATTCCCTGAATACAACTCTTCACCTTTTGTTCTTAATTTATTATAATTATTTTTTTTTTACAGCTAAGGAGGTTTATCTGGCATCTTCCCTTTCTCTTCTGGTCATCCGGCAACCATGCTCAGAGATACCTGCAGCATGCCATCCACACACAACTGAAGCAGACAGGGTATGTAGCATGAAATGACTAGATGTGGACACAAGTAAAAAAGCTTAGATCTCTCTATCTTCCTCCAAAAGATCTCTCCAAACATGATGAAGGTAATAAGTGGGGAAAAAAAAAAAAAAAGCCACCAAAAAAGAGTCCTTACAGCTTACCAGTTCTTCCAACATCCAGTCCTTTTGTCCCCAGGCACAAGGACTACTGACTCCCATCTCTGCGTGGAAACATGAGGAGTCTAGAAGATACTAAGTTACGTAAGGAGTTAAACAAGGTTGCATTTGCTGCAGCTTTAAACACAGGGAGCTGCAGAGTGGTTGCCCACTGAAAAGGAGATTCTGCCACTGTTTCTCACACAGTGGATACAGTATTCCTGCAGTCAACCGGCCATCAGCCCACAGATCAGGGCTCTGGGGCCATATATCTGCACATATTTGCAACACAAGCCTCAGCAATACTCACATACATATGGTATGCACATGAATGTGGCAGTCAGAGACCCTATGTGAAACCAGGTGCAGTCATAATGTATCTATCTCAAGAAGTATCTCCCACATCAGGTATCACCAAGGCCTCATTGCTAACCTCATCCACTACATCTTGTGTTCTCAGAATACGCACCACTACTTTCCATGGAACGTGACATATGGCTTGTACCAACAGCCAAAGTTGAGATTTTTTTTATGTTGCCTACGTAGAGGGAATTTATCTTCCCCAATTTTAGAGGACTGACTGAAAATTGTTCACCAAGACAGGTTGGCCATCCAGTGTAACCCATCTGATTAAGAATCAAGCTACCCTTGGGTTGCAGACGTACTCATTACTCCTCAGACCCCCCAGATTGGGAGAAGGGCAAGGAGGAAAACTCTGGTTGCCCTCTTTCTCAAAACCTAGCAGGGGCCTCAGCACTGAAACACTGACAGACCCCTCAGGATCCTGTTTCCAGCTGGGAAAGTCTGGTGCTCACATACCATAAAGCAGCACTACCTTTTTCACTCAGCATCCATTTCAAGGTCTCATTAAACGGGAAAAAAAAGGTCAAAACTCCTTGTCCCCCTTACAGGATAGGCATGAGTGACAGATGTTTGGGAGGTCATTCCTTCCAAAAGCAGACTAGCATCAAGTTTTACCAAAAGTAGTCTCTCTATGAGACTGATATTCTGGCTTTAAAAGAAAAGAAACTTCCAAGAGCATTAGAAAAAAATAAGTCTTAGTAACAAAATGAGGCGGAAAAGGAAGAAATGTTTTCTTCATCTTCACTAGGCATTGTTCTAAGGGAAGTCTTTGCAAAGCAACAACTTGTCCCAAGGATAGAAAATGTCACATCTTTCAGAAGCTGAGTCCTAAGAAAGAGATGCAAAGAGGAAGGGAGCAGTTGCACCAGGCAAGGTTCAAAAACTTAACATCTATCAGCCTTCCCCTGCGGAAATGCTGCTTCCAAGCAGCTTTGTACTAAAGACTGCTGATTCTGCAAGTACAGAACTCAAGAAAGGTGACAAAGAAACTGAAACACTGTCCAGAAAAGAACTTGTTTTATTATTCTGGGTGTTCTGGGCCACCAAATTAGAAGTTGTTTCTTTCTCTTTTAATATTTCTACACAGTGGGACAAGTTTTGCAAAACCAAAAAAAAATTTTTTATTTATTTTATTTTATTTTGTGATTGAATTTGTGCAGTCAAAGAGAGGCAAGACACCAAATGATGCCAGCTTTCTTTCATTAGAGATGCAGATTCAGAGAATATGCCTACAGGTGATGATGCTGACAGGTTTAAACTTGTTCTGAGCAGATACATGTGGCTCCTGCCCACACTCAGAGATAACTCAAAACCTTTTGAATGCTTAACATGGCTCTGGGCCAAACTAATAAACTCTACTGAGCCACAGGTACATCACCTTTAGCTCTGTGCCATTACCTAGGGCTCAGCACATGCTGGCAGCAATCCCAGCTTCATGCTGACTCAAAGCACAGGCAAGATTCAACCCCACCTGCCTCCACTGAGCAGACAAGAGCAGCCAACACATTCACGGCACCAGCCTTAAGCCCTGACTTCAGTAGTGCAGCCACTCGTACTCATCACTTGCATTATAAATCTAATGAAAAATATCTCCGATCAGTTTTTGACTCAAGCATGTGTTTTGACACCAAAACAAAAGTTTTTCACATCAAGCTGACAGAAGATGTGGAACTGAGCATCTCTATACTAATACTCTTGGCTTTAAAGTTGAATTACGTGACTGTATCACAGCTTTTCTACTGTAAATAAGGAATTTGCACATTTGAATGGGGCTTCTTAAACAAAACAGTGTTTTTATTCAAGAAGTGTTTCTTTGGAAATGCTTTCTCCACCCCTGAACAGGGGCTGTGTTTAGCAGGCAGGGCGTGGAGCAGGAAAAAGGGGCGGATGAGAACTGTGCAGTGCTCACAGCAGGCAGAGCTGCCAGGCTTCCACCCAGCTCTCAGACTTTGAGAGCTCTTGTGTCTGCTCTTTGACTCAGAAATGACATCTCTGCAGACAGACAGAGGGGTAAGGGACTGTAAAACCAAAACATATTTTCTTAACGCTGCTCCACAAATATCCTCTGCTAAACGTGTAGCAGATGCATGTTCCTCATTAAAAAAGTGTTGCTCTACATTACGTCTTGGCCGTAGACAGATTTTGGCAAAGCCTGATACACTGAGGACATATAATTCACATGTATAGTATGTGAACTCCACACCCCACTTCTCAACCTGCTGAGCTCCTATCGTGGGTTTCAGGACATGGAAATGAGAGCAAAGGAAGAAAGCAGCAGAGTGTGGCTGATCCTTTAACTGAGAAAACAACCATTCGGAGCTTTTGAACATACTTCTCCCACCTATCTCCAGGCATTTAGTTTTCATTCCCATGTGTGTTGTGAAGTGGAAAAGTCACAGCAATTCCAGCTACCTTTCCCCAAAAGGGATGGAGAAAACAAAAACAAAAAACAAAACAAAAAAAAAATAAAAAATAAAAATAAAATCATCACTTCACGGTGACTGTTTTGTTCCCTGCATCATCTCTCTCCTTTTCTTGTAGCTTAACTTCTGGTTTCTTGAAGAGGAAGGTCCTAATGATGAATTACAATATTTTTGTCTGATTAGTGCTTAAAACCAGTCCATGTTAAGCATAACTCTGTAATCCACAGGGAGACCCTCAGTTTTATTCCTTGCCTGGTATCCAGACTTCCATTTAATTACAGGTTATTTAGATTTATAGGCAGATTTGCTAAAAACAGTGACTCTCTGTGTGCAGACAATAACCTTTTGATGGGCATGGTAGTAAAACTGAAATTCCTATGTAAACAGGTCCAAATTTTAAAAGTAGTTGGTGAAGCTCTATAATGAAATTGGCAGCACTGTGTGGGTACTTTGTCTCAGAGAATGCTAAATGGTGCATAGCCAGCGTTTGCTCCATAAACTGTCAAACAAGAGAACCACAACTGTTCAGCGATTTGTTTTTCTAATGTAGTTCTCCTCTATGGGAAATGTCTTTTCCATGGCCAAATGCAGAAGCAGTTGAGATCCAAAAGAAATACAAGGGAGAAAGATGATGTCTACAGGGTGCCTCCCAGCAGAGAAAGAAAGAGAAGGAAAAAAGTTTCTGAAAGACTCAGGTTTGGTACTGTTATTGAAAAAGTATAAGAGTCAGGCAAGAATTACTTTCAGGATGTTATTATTAATGGTCCAGTATCAATAACACTACTGTAACACTTAAATATTTCTTTCCATTCATTAAGCAATGACGAGATAAAACCAATACCTACACCAATGGTAATCCAGCTCACGTCAGTACAACAAGCAATAAGAAATGTTGTTTTGTTCATTACAATGGAGAGTAGGTAGAAAGGGAAAGTCTTCCTTACTGATGAAAAGATGCCCCCAGTTCAGATTTTAAAAGTAATTGACCTGGACTAACTTGATTTCAAATACATGCTCCAGCAAAGTCTTTCAGTAATAGAAAAAACAGTGCAGCCCTCATTCTCCCTTTCTTTTAGGGCCAGACTAAAAGAAAGAAGAAATAAAACACAGATCTCATAATCTGAATTGAAACCTCATCTGACCCGGTCCTTGAAAAGATGCATTACATTTAAGTATTTGTGATAGCAATTAAGGGTTCAATTCTGGAGAAGTAATCAGATAGACTACCTATATATATGTGTTTTTTACTCAGAGTCAAGTATCCACAATACCCAGTGAAACAATCAAGGCAACCCTGAGTAGACTGCAAGACTCCTCTGTGCATGTACAGCTCCATCCCAACGGTGCAGTTGTAGCTGGTAATCACGCCTTGCACGCTATCCACTGCACGCTATCTAGTGGTAGATACAACAGTTATTTGCCCACTACCTTACAATTCCCCTGCCTGCTACCTGTATGGGAATTGGTTGTTCATAACGAGAACAAAGGTAAGATGGCAATATTGCGAGCCACTGGAGAACTATCAGCAATAATACACCAGCTGCAACACAGGCTCCACAAGAAGGGAGTGTCAACACAGATCAGAAGCCTAGATTATGATTGCTGAGAATCAAAGTTCACGTCATTTTTATGTCCCTGAAATGTCAACTCAATGGTAAATCTAAAAAATAATAGTTGTATCACTTTGCCAGTTATAAAACAAATCTTAATAATCTTAGTAACACTGTAGTGATCTTGACCTTGTCAGAGACTAAGAAGTCACATACAGAGAAAACCAAAAGCCTACAGAGCAATTATAGAAAATAAAAATCACAGCCATGCTACAGCATGCCAAATCTCTGTTCAATCCCTATTACCACATGTAATCTATATTAATCCTGTGTGATATTTCTAGATAACAACGCCTGCTAGCAGCCACATCTTCTATTGAATATCCAGTGTATTTCTGTAGTGCCTAAACACAAGTCTTACAGAGGAGAAAGCATTGCAAAATACTGTGAAAAATGCTTCCTATTATTGTCATTAACTACTGGATTGTGACTTAAACTTGCCTTCTAACTCAGAACTCCATAAGCTCAATGTACTCAGTTAAGACAAAGTTTTACTTTCAACAACAAAAATAATGTTCTCAACAAACAAAAAAAATAAATACATATATTATGTATACTGATGAAGGGTAGAAGACTTAAAGCAAAACCACGTTTTGAAGGTCATGAAAACTTGGAAAAACTTTAAAAAGAAAATAAATATGAGGGCTGCTCTGAAAGTAATGCCTCCTATTTTATTGTCCTGGCCCACAATGTCAGAGGCAGGTGGTGGTGGTACAGCAGTAGAGGCTGAACCTTCACAACAATATTTCATTATATTTTGTTGCCTTGTGATGGCGGCAGGAGGATGGCATTTATGGCAGATGGCAGCAGGAGGCAGCCTGACAAATGGCGTCTCACATGAAAGTGCAGATGAAGCAAAGTCATGGAACTGAATTCCTTCATGCAGAAAAAATGGTACCTGTTGACATTCATCGACACTTGCTGAACATTGATGAAGACCAAGCAGTAGATGTGAGCCCAGTGAGAGGGTGGATGGAGCGTTTCAGCAGTGGTGAAAGTGATCACCTCCACTGGTGTAGCACAGAAGCTCTTGTGCACAAAACACACAGCTAATGATAGTGATTACGTTGAAAAATGGTGTTTCACAGCTGAAATTTTGCTCTATCAAATAGTGCCATTGCACTCTTTGTATCCAATGTAGTTTCAGTGGAAATAAATAGGAGGCATTACTTTCAGAGCAACTCACAGAAGGTCAACACAAGCAACTGCCCTATTAAAAAGCAAAAATGATATAAAGCTTCCCCAATTATTTGTAATTTAGCTTTTTAGGCATTCTTTCTGCTTTCTGAAAAGGAAAAATATGCTTTGTGCTATTTAACATTTTTTCCATACAGAAAGTATATTATAGGTACAGCAAAAAGAGGACCAGAGTTAGGCGGACAAAAATAGCTGTGATCACTGCTGTCAGAAGGCACTGATTTATTTTGTTAGAGAAACTGAACCTTAAACCAGCTACGTTTATTTCACCATCGGTTTCTGTACTGTATTACCACTACCATCAGAACTCATACTTCAAAGCTTCCATACAAAAAAAGCTTGATGCAGTTAAATGTGCAAATGCATTCCTTCTACAAAAATAACTGCTGTGATTGCAGAGTATCAAAGCACTAGAAAAAAAAAATTCACTGGACTTTCAGCAATAATATGCCCTCTTGCTCGCCTTATATACCGCAGGGAAGGAATTTCCTTCTCTTCTTTGTCACTTTCCTCTTTAGTGGATGCTGAGCTCATAATAATAATGAAAATAAGGCAGGAGCAGGCATCACCCATATATCCTGTTCCTCTTAAGACAGTTGAGTATGAAAGACAACTAGAGAGGAGTATAGAATTGTCTTACATTTATTGAGTAACAGGAAATCAGAGCTCATGGAAGAGGAATCCACACAAGCTGTACCTGATTATGCATGCTGGAAAGCAACAGAGTGAGAGTGAACTCAAGACCAAGAAGTATGAGGATAAAATTAATTGGACTCCATGTACCACAGTGAGACACATTTTAGAAAGGTAACATTTGGACCAAGTCAATATAACACAGGCATCGACGATTTCAATTTAATTACTTTAGACAAATACCTGAAACTAAGCAATGTGTTACTTACCTGAACACTTTTGCATCTTTAAGCAAATATTTCCCCCCCTCAATCCGATGAAGAGAAAGATATACAAAATTTTCTAGTTCAAATAAAGCATTCCTGATTGCTTGAAACCACAGGAAAAAAAAAATGTTTTAACAATTTCTTTTTTCAAACAAGATGCCTTACAGTCAGTTGGTAAAGCTTTAAAGCTTATAATTACTTAACAAGCTTTGTATTCCAAACAATGGTATCTTAATTGTTCAAGTTTCTCTTCCTTCTGCTGTCATATATGCACTGATCACACAAGTTAATTATAGGGAGTTGACGTTGCCAAATATCACACACTAAAGTTGTGACATAGCTCTACTAGAGATCGTGACAACTATACCCTAATTATTGGTACTACTATCACATTAAAGTGCTCTTTAACCATCTGCAAGTCTCATCTCTGGTCAAGACCAGCCTTGCACCAACCAGCCTAAACAAATGCTCTGCAACCAGAGCACAGCTGCACCAGTGTCAGCATGAGATCCAGGACTCAGTTTCCTCTAGTTCCATAACTGGAACTAGAATGAGAAATCAACATCCAATTTCTAGAGAGCTACATTTAGCATTTCCTTTTAAGAGCTATCTTATTAATCTCGTAGTGCTCTGTAAAGGCAGCTAATTCTGTATATGGTTAATGCACACAAGCATGTCTCCTATCTCTGAAGAGAGATCATTTTAAGAGCATTTTCAAGTGATTAATAAGAAAACAAGTACGCAATTTAAACTTCATAGCATCAACTAAAGCAGACATTTTGGCACATATTTAAACTCTTCACAGTGTCTCTGCTGAACGCATTTACAATTCTCATTTTTATACTAGATAAGATGCACATTGCCTGTGGAACGGTGGTGATGCAATCTAAATGATTTAATTAGAATAATATGCTCTAGTCCTTGACCACTCTCTTGCTATAACATAGGAATTTCCTCTGGGCAGATACTGCACACAAGCTAAGTTGTGACTGCTTCTCCTAGCTCCAAGAATGCAGTTTTACTTCCCATTCCTGCCAGACACCAGAAAGGTCTGCGAACTTCTTTGACATGTTTCCTTTCTCCAAGCCTAAATCCACCTAAACTGTATAAGGAAAGCAGAAGTTGCTATCATGATACTGAGTTTGAAATATTAATAAGGAATACTGAAAAGCATATGTTTTAGTACTACTTTCACAGTTATGGTTCTAATAGTAAGTGTAACTAAATTCTCCAAATGGATTTTCTCTAAGACCTTACAACCAGAATTCCTCTAAGAAAAGGGAGAGGGGAAAGATAACGCAGACCCCATCACTATCTTAAATTTATCACAAATTCTATACTTTGTGAAGATTGATTTCTATGTAACCCACTACCAATAAAGAGCTCTTTCTCTTTTATTACTACAGCAGAAAATGGTTTTACAATCCCTCTTCCACAGTGTTTTAGTATTAGAGAGTGACAAAGCTAAATTCAACTTCATTTCCAAAAAGCAGAAAGGAGGAAAAATAAGCAGTATAAACAATGAATTTTTGAGCTTTCTTGCTTCTAATTTCCATTAATGATTCAAAGGAATTAGTTCCTCCACACATACAAGACAGAGCTGCTGACTCAAGTGAGTGACAAACTTCTGTAAATGACTTTCATGGCATCCCAGCTCACGTCCTCAAAGAGAACATTTGGTTTCTCACCCCTAACTGAAGATAACAAGTTCAAAGTTCACTCCTAAACTGTATCCTGGAGGCATTTGACTAAAACTGCTTTCCTTCAGGGAAAAAGTAAACATCTATAAACATTTTATACTAACACTGCAAAGTAAAAAAAAAAAAAACGAAAAAAAAACAACAACCAACAAACAGTCTAGGCACTATTAATGTGAGGGGTTTTTTTCGTTGTTTTTTTTTTTTTTTTCCTTCTTGGCATTTATAAGAAGCAGGCAGCGATGCACGCCACAAGGCTGGGATCTAATTAGACTCAGTAAGGCCCTGTCTAGACAGGCAAAAGTTATCACAATCAGTTAGCGTGGTTGAAGAGCTCTGTTAAGATGCAGGCCAGGCAGGATGAAACCACAATGCAAGCTACGCACCACTAGGCCGCAGCAGCCATGAGGCCTACTGGTGCCCACTCGCACCAGTGGGGAAGTGATGGCCATATGTGCTGCATCACACCAAAGTGATTGAGAACCATAAAACACAAAGCCCAAAAGCAAGCTGAAGCACAGCACCATTGGCAGCTCCACACAGCTCACATGTGCACACAAGCAGAGAGGTGCCAGGCTGCTACATGATGCTGTGCCCTGACACCAGCTGACCCCACACCAACAGCAAGATGTCAGGTGCCCACAACAGAGAAGCCATCATTTACCCAGCAGGTGAGCACCTGGTGAGGGTTTTCATTCTCACCCTTCATCCCCTGGAATTGCACCACTCTTGTTTGCAAGAAAACATGCTTCCCCAGTGTTTGGGACACAAGTATGTATATCCTAACAAGAGAAACCCTATACAAACACATGCAAAAATCTTATTCAAAGTAAACTTCCTTTGCAGTGATCTTCCCCACAATCTCAAAAACTTTCTTAACATCACCTATCTACTTTGCAAACTGCACATCATGGAGTATTTCAATCAGCAGTAAATGTGATACACAAAATCATACGGTCTGTTACTTTTTATTTTTTTCCAAATTATTGATCTTAAAATAAACAAAGAAATTGAGAATGCTAAGGAGAGAAAGGAAGAAATAAAAGTATCCATAAAATCACTGTTACAAAGTTTGTAGGCAGTAGGAGCTTTTCTAAATTCAGATGCTCTAGCAATCAATCACGGCCCACAAAAAGAGGAAAGGAAACTCAGAGATATGCTCATACTTTAACTGTCCTGACTATAAAGCCTATTTTCAGCTATGCTGTCCCAAGCAAGGAACAGGAAGCTTTCCAACTACTGTTAAAGGCTTCACAAACCATTTGTCGAACAGAGAAGGCATGTACTCCTGTGATTACATGATGCCATACGTACACTTTGGAAAGGGGAGAGGAAGCTATAAACTATCCACAATTCACCAGGGAAAAACTTTTGTCTTTGAATGAAGAACAGGCTTTGTAATAAATTCCTTAGCTATTGTATTATGCAATTGCCTTGGTAGCATTTGTCGAAACTTTTCCAGTGCATTATTTTGAGTCTCTGTAATTTAGTTCACAGAATAAAAATAATCCCACAGAGAATTTGACAGTATACACAGGAACAGTGGCTACTCCTCTATTCTGTTATTATTTTACTATTACATTCCCATTAACAGTAGCAATGCACTTGACTTTGGTGCTAGCAGAATCTCTTGTTTGTCCCTCTATGGTGAGGTAACCCTGTCAACCTGTAAAGATGTTTCATAGAACCTCGAAAGATCCTTACTGATGTGCCTATACACTATCAGATGTAAGATCCAAGTTGAATCTGTCACTGAAAAAGCAAACAGACAGCTTTGGCAGGTCAACAGCTAGCAGGAAGGACTGAAGAATCAGCATCCATGTTACCCTCTGCAAGTATCTCACTGAAGGTAATGCAGTGTGATCTTCAGCTGTGGACTCAAGTACAAACATCTAACGGTAACAGCATCAGCTGGGAAAGGAAGACCTTGGATCTGGCTAACAAATGCGGGTTTTGGAAACATCTGGTACTAAAACACAAAGACAGTTCTTCAACCCATTCATGGTCAGTGCCACGAAGAGCTGCAACATGACACAAGGTAAGACAGTCTAGATGCAATAATTAAATATTGCTAAGTTCTGTACACAAACACACTCTATCTTCCTTTGGTAGCCAAGTAATGAGACTAATTATCATTTGCACTTGGCAGCAAGAGTTATTACTTCTAGATCATTAGAATATGTACAGTAGGAACTTAACATGAGAAGCAGGAATGCTCCCCAGGACCTGAACACCAGATGAACACCATCTGCCAGCACTTCAAGGGACTACACTAAGCCGAATGGAAGCAGCAACTGCACTACCAGCTCACAATGCTCTAAGACTGTACTGCCACTGCAAAGAGCAAACATGGATTTTCACATCCCGTTGCAAGGCCACACTACTACTAGTGTTGAAACAGGATGAGTCTAGACATTATGGTGATGCTTTTCAGCTGCGAGAAGAACCCATTTCAGCTGGATCAGTGACCTGATCCAACCTGAGCACAAGTGATGTGGTGGGATGGTACAGACAAGAAGGGACAAGCCAGATTCCCCACTTACAAGAGGAAAGAGGGCTTTGTTGCCTTGCAATGAGAACCAGCTTTCACTCTTCACCAGCTCCAGGATTGAGAAACATGCACATCTTATTTCACTTGGTGGATTAATACCCATTGCTGTCACAAACCTGTGTGATCATTACTTATTACAACAAGACATACTGCAAAGAACAGCAAGAACCTGTCAGAGCTTACTAACAACGTTTTCTATAAAGCACTGCACTATGTGCTGTGCCATCTACCGTGTTTACTGTTGTCCAAAGCAACAAGCACACAAACACTTGGACACTTGCTTAATTTTTCTATTATAAATTACTTCATTATGCTTAATGGAATCCTTTACAAAGGTTCATTTTCACCCAGTGAGGCCAAGCCATGTACAGTCACTGAAAGACTCCTGGGGGAGGCTGCTTGGAGTACCTACAGCCACACCACAGCTCCACAGGCAGTTTTGGCAGTGATATCAAGTGCTGCCAGCTTAAAAAAAGCAGCCCTACCTTCCCCACACCGTCATACCCCCCAGTGAACCAAATCGTGGAAGCGATCCAGGTTAAAATTAAATCTGGATATTTTTTTTTGCTTGGTGCCTCAACCCAGTTCATCACAGGGCAGCAGAAACATTCGTGCTGGTATGAACTGGAAAAGGGGGCAGAAGTAGGCATGAGCTTCCAGGGTGACATCAGGTTATACCAATCTCAACCACTCAAAGTACAGCTAGACCCCAGCCTGACAGTGCAGTGATGAGGGTGGTCCTTTCCCTCCTGCCCTCTCCCCATGGTAGTAGGATTGGCAGCTCTCAGCCCCTATTCTGGGAAGCCAAACCAGCAAAATAATGGAGCTAGGTCAGGTTTTTGCTGTTAGATCCCTGAGCTGGCTTCACACACTGTCAAAGGAATCTGTGTGAGGGAGAGGGTGCAATGGGACCACAGCAGCTCAACCCTGTGTGAGAGCACCCAGAGCAAGATGTCTGTGCTTCCCCAGGCACAAAGGCCAATCCTCTCCTGAGCAAGCAGATGCCTCCCACAGGAGTAAACTCAATTACACAGAGAAATGTCTGCAGGATTGTAAATTTTGCTCTTGAAAAAAGAAAAAAAAGAAAGAAAGTAGAAAGAAAGCAACATAGAAGGATATTACTGAAAGTACAGTTAGATTTAAGAAAAAAAGAAAAGGTCACACAAAGTACTGGTTTCCTTTTACATTCTTTGCATATACAAAGATCCCAGAAGTTCCAGGGGGATTTTCTCGTATAGTCTTACTGAAAGCTGATTAAAGAAAATGACCATAATCCTGCTGTTAACTTAAAACAAATTGTTAAATTAATTCAGTGGGAGTCCTGGGTGTAGGAAGAACACAATACGGCACCCTTGGAGTCACACTCCGAAATCTCTGGGGAACTGGCATGAGCCCCCACGGATGCACAAAAAGGTAAAACTGACTGCACGTTATTAAAACTCAGAATAAAAATCATCCACAACAGTAGATCTTCGCCAGACTTTAAACTACTTACGCAAGCCTGACCTTTTAAAACTGCCGTCGTTAACTACGCTATTTCCCCCTAAACCGAGATTTGCAATAGTGAGCCCATTTATTTCACCGCAGTTTTGACCTGCGTTTTCGGAGCCCCGTGTTGCAATGACTACCTGTGACGGACGGAGGTTGCCAAGTTAATATTCCTTACGACGCCGGGCGCAAACACACACGGGCAGCGCCTGACCGCCCGTAGGTGCTGCGGAGAGCGCCCGCGGAGCCGCGCGTCCCACAGTGGGGAACGAGGGGAGCGGGAGCGCCGGGGCCGGGCACCGCGGGGCAGCAGCAGCGGCCCCTCCGAGAAAGGACAGCGCAGCGCGGAGCCGTGCGCACCCGCGGCTCTTTGTTCGGCACCCAAGGGGCCAGAGCGGCCGTGGCCCCGCCGCCGTGCTCAGCCCCGATGGGAGGGGTGGTCCGAAAGGAACCGCGGAGCCAGACGGCGGCCAGACCCCGTCCCACGGCGGCGGAGCCGTCCGCAAAGACGAGCAGCGGAGGATGGCGTTGGACGCGCGACCGGGCGCACGCAGACCGCGCATCAACTCCCGGCAAAAGCCCAGCGGGTCACCGCCCACCCCTCTCCGCCTTACCTGCCCGCGGGGTGCGAAGCGCCGCAGCCCCCGAGGACTTTGTCCCCGCGGCGCGCCCAGATCCCGGCGGAGAAGTTCCTGCCTCTACTTCGCTTCTCGCACCGGCAGCGCTTCCCCCGCCCGCCCCCTCCGTCCCTCCTTCACTCGCTCCCTCCCTCCCGTCGGGGAAGGCGGCCCGACCCCGCCCCACGGCTTCTCTGCGCCGTGCACAGCCGGGCCCCCTCTGCCTGGTCGTGCTCGCACGTCGGGGCCGGTGCCGTGCTGCTGGGGTGGCCCGGACAGCGGCAGGTGTGTCCTGCAGTCTCAATTGATTTTCAGACTTACTGCGAGTTACCTGCCCTGTCGCTACGGCGGCATACTTCAAATGAAAGAAGCTGGCTGGAGGAGCAATGCCCAGAAGCGCTCTGCAGCAGAGCCGCGGTGGAAATGGTTCCAGCAATACAGTTGCGATGCTCACAGCTGTGTGAGAAAGCTGGGGCTGAATGCTGCCCCCGCGCAGCTGATCCCTCTCCGAAGAGCGGGTGCACCGTCTGCTGTTACCTGCCGTGTTCAGTTCTACTGCATTCTTTATTGTTGTTACTGTACTGCGCAGGCACGGTTCAGTTGTATGTTATATCACTTAAAAGTTACTACTCTGCTCCTCTGGAGAACAGGAGGCTCAGTGGAGACCTTATTGCCCTCTACAACTACCTGAAAGGAAGTTGTGGTGAGGTGAAGGTCAGCATCTCCTCCCAGGTAACAGCAATAGGATGAGAGAGAATGGTCTCACGCTGGGCTGGGGGAGGTTCAAGTTGGATATTAAGAAAAATTTATGCTCCAAAAGACTGGTGAGGCACTGGAACGGGGACTATCCAGGGAGGTGGTTGAGTCACCGTCCCTGGAGGCGTTCAAGAAACGTTTAGATGTGGTACTAAGGGACATGGTTTAGTGTGGAAATACTGATGGTAGGTGGACAGTTGGACTGGATGATCTTTTCCAACCTTTGATTCTGTGGTTCTGTTATTACCTAATTAACATTTGTTAGAGTGGTGACCATCAGTGCTTTAAATAAAAATCACTAAATAGTTTTAAGACAAATGAGTGTGAGAATCTCCCACTGATATGGTTCCTACTACTGAACTTGTAGAGATGTGGGCAAGAAGTACTGTCTAGACAACAAAGAATATACATAACTCATGATTACTGATGGAAGGAAGCTGGGGAGCACTGCAAAAGTACTAGAGAACTGGTATTACGCACGTTCATTATGTGCAAAAAAAGTAGTATCAGGTAAGTATAAGTAAAAAATCAAATTCTTTCATTGTGTTGAAACAATCCTTCAGGAAAAAAAAAAAAAAAAGTAAAGTAGAAGTTAAAAGAACAGTCTCACAGTCTTTCACCTACTCAGTGGAAGGACTTCACTGAACGTTAATGCAGAGTACTCATCTGCATCATGTTATGTTTAGTCAATGTCCCAGATGGAAGTCTTTGTTTAATATAAACTTGTTTAATTTGGGATTGTGTTGTTCACCCTGTTCCAGTTCTCCTCCCTGGACTTGGCTTTTCTTCTTTACCAGCCTGCAATTGGACTATCGCTTTGTCAGTGTGTAGCACCTCAATAAAAAGCCAAAGGAGAGTCCTTCAGCTGGTGTCTGCTGGCCCGGTGTGCCAAGCAGGAGATGGAGTAGCAAAGACTCACAGAAAGCTGTTGGAAACAATCAGTGGCAGTATTGCTAATAGGACATACTAAAAACTCATATGGAAACCCTTAAAAACAATTATTTCCTCAGCAGCTCACTCTTGAACATAAAAGATCTTGTCAAAGTTGTGTTTGGAATTTATTTTTCACAGGCCTGAGAGCTAATTACTTATTTTTAAAAAGAAATGTAAGCTTGCAATTGTCTCATATCCAAATGACCTCTCACACCAGGACTTTAAAAACAAAAATCATACAAAATACTAATGTCTACAGTATTGATAGCACTGCAAAAGTGTTTTTGGAGGCATTAATGCCCAATGAGCCCCACACAGTTCTTAGTTCTGCTGCAATAGATTGTGTTTACAGTGGAGTCACTTTGGCAGTATCTCCAAACCCATAGTGTGTTCCCAGGAGGAAATAATTTGTATTTGCAAAGTGCTGAGCTAGCTGCCTACCAAAAAAGATGCAAGAGTTGTACCAGAAAGTTTTGTCTTCTATCACTAACACTTAAAGCTAATATCACCATGAAGTGCTACATAATGAAAATTTATGCTAAGATCAGCTTTGCAAATATTGCAAAAATGTTGAGGAATAGAATGATTCTTGTAGACTTGCATGGTATGATGTTTTTCAGTCTCAGGCCCAGTCCTTGCCTCATGATTCACTCAAGCAAAACATCTGTGGAAGTAAACTGAAATTTAGCAGGAAGAAAAATAGAGATAGTTCAAAATCAAAATACAGATAGAAACACTCTGGTCTTCTAATGAAGTTTGGATCTTTACACAGACCCAAAGTTTACTGTTCAGAGTTTAATTCTCATGTAAGATTACAGAAGGACTTCCGATGGGCCTCCATCTGCTGAGCCCTGTGTAAGTAGGCTTTAAATAGTGCCATCTGTGGCTGTTCCATGGGCATACCAAGCTCTTAAGGTACACAATAAAGGGTTATTTTTGTAAGAATATGAATACTCTGTTCCCCACTTTACCCCTGTATTCCTCATCTATTTGGTTTTCCCTCATAAGAAACTCTTGTGTTAGATGCTTCTTCATTCCTAACCTCTTTAACCCTCCTCCTTTTGATTCACTGTAGGGCATAGTGTCTTGTCAGAGTTCTGTGGATTTTCTCTCAGCTGTTGGTATTCCTGCTTGTCCTCCAAGTCTGTCTCTCTCTCCCTTTTAAGTAGTGAAATCCTTTATCTGCCCCCTCCTGACTCCCCCTGCATGTCTGGCTTCTGGGCATCTACCTTACTTTTGTTCTTTGGTCCTCAGCAGCTGTCCTTGTTCGATTCAGCTACTGCGGCTGGCTTCTGCCTGTTCCTCTGGCTTCTGGGACACACAGATCTGCAGCACTGTTTTCTGTGGTAAGAACTGAGGTCTAAAAGATAATTCTTTCTTACTGGACTTGATGGACCCCAAGTTACATCAAGGAGAGAATTCAGCAAAGTTGAGGGCAGTGGAGGCCCTTTGCCATGCCCTGCTACTCTGCTACATGCCTTGGTTTAGTTTGGGTCTTTCAGCATTGATTTTGAAGTATTCTAAGTGTTCTGCATTTCTCTCTCACTGCTGTTGATGTTTCTAGCTAGAACTCCTGTTGGATTTGAACAGCTATAGCACCTGCCAGCACTCATGCAGGGGAGGTTTCACCCCTGGTGCTCCATGGCACTTTGGGGACAATGAAGGCCACTGGAGAAACAAAGTATGGAAGCGTACAATTTCTAGAAAATTTCTCCATAGCTTTTCCCAAGTGACTAATTCAGTTAGTGGAAAAATATATACACAATGCAAATCGTCTGATGGCCAGTGCTATATAATCTCTACAAATACATTTCCTCTCAAGATATTTAATGAAGCAGTCTCCAACAGTATTTTACTGTAATTAAGACAGAACACGTTTTCATTAAGGATAAATTAATAAAAGTAAATTAAAGAACATGAAAGTGATTGTTTCTCCTCTACTCTTTGCACGCATACGTATGCGCAGGCACAAACACACTCAGGGAATAATGATTGCCTTTGGCGCATAACCAAACCAGCGTTTTGGCTTTTGTGCCCCCTCTACTGGTTGGCCTTCGCACATCTGTGTTAACAAAGGTACTCTAAGAGCTGACTGGAATTGTTAGTGACACTATCACATTAACAGGATTAGCCATGCTGAAAAAAACTACAAAGGATAATAACTCTGAAAGCACCACAGAACTGTAATTTCGTAATTATTTGTTCCAATTATATATTCAGACTCAGAGTAATTTCTTTAAGTGTGAAGATACGATACATCCAGTATCACAGAGAACTGTAAAACTTGCTTCGCAAGGAACCTTCTCCAAAACACAGAAGGCCTGTGTGGATTGTTGTAATGATTCCTTTATAACTTCCCATTTCTTGATATAAAGTATTTCCACTTCTTGCATTATTACACATCAAAAACAAAGTTATTGAAACTTACGCTTTTGTTGCTCTCTGTATACTGTATGTACACATACATAAATACATGTCAATACTTCAGATTTATAAATGAAAACATTCAGGTAGAAACAGATTTTTTAAATTAAATGTTGAAAAAATCCAGAAAGAAAAAATGAAAGCTTTGTTGCAAATATATCAAGATATAAAACCTGAATAATTGTTCCATCAGAGCTGTGCTTCAGGTCTAGAAAACCTGTAACTGAAACCTTCACTGGTCTTGTTGACAACAATGGGATCAGGCTTTACCATACAGAAGCTTTCACAAGAAAGGCAGATATATTCAAAAACCCCATGTGCAGATATGGGCAAGGACAGGAGCTAATCCAGCTGCAAGGTTCAGAGGCCTGATGAATAACACCTGTTGGTCTTCTAAGTTACACAATGTTGAGATGGGACAATTTGAGACAAAAACCGTAAAGACTGACCTGCCCACCAAGCACATTTTATTAGATATTAAAAGAGAAGCTATGCATCGTTCAAGTATCTGAACAGTTTAATTGAAGATGTTATGTGAAAAGAACTATAGATATCTATCTTTTAAAAATATACAGTTATAGGCAGTTGTTCTGCAGCTTTATCATGTAAAAACAGCAGAAAAGTCTAGAACAGAAACAGGAAGCTGATGGGATTAAAGAGAAAATGAAGAGCAAAGATCCAATCTCTCTACAGTCCTCTTGTTCACACTATCATAAAAGCTTGATCTCAAATGAGGCTCATGGCCATGACGTTGTTATCAGTATTTACATGTGGCTATGTATCCAGGACTACACTACTGCAATCCAAAGCCACTCCTTTGCATTGACAACGTGAATGAAAGCAACTTCTTGCTGTGCCCTCTAAGGTAATTTATATACAGGCTCTTTTCTGCTGAACTCCAACTTGCAGCTTCTGCAGTTCCTGCAAGCACAGCCCCTTCTCCCATATGCTCACGTTCTTCCCTGTGCACATTTACCTCACCACCAGTCTCCTGCTGCAGAGTCTCTGGCTATAAGCACCCATAAACAGCCCTTCAACAAAAGCATTTTCTCTTTCCTTTAACCGTTACACCAAGAGGGGCTATCAGGGAGCCATACAGAACAAAGAATGTGTGGAGGCCCTCAGAGAACCCCACACACCAGGCCCCAAGCTGGCATGCCCTTCTGGGTCCAGCCAGACCAGTCAGGGCCTTCTCCCCTCACAGCCCGCTGCTGCTGCTGTTGCAGAGAGCACCCTGACTAAAGCCTGCAGCAAGCAGAATGCCAAGGCATTTTTTTGGCACATCAAATCACCCTCAGAAGCCCAGGTCCAGGGCCTGTGAAGGCAATGTAATTTTATACTGAATTAAATCAACTTCATCTTAAGCCCAAAGGGAAACATTTTCATTTTCAAAAGACAATTATGCGAGCACATCCTCTGATGGGGGCACCAATGGAAGAGGAAGACAAAGCCTTTGAAATATACAATCATGCCTAATTCCACGGTTTCCTAAAGCTCTTCCTAACAGCTCCCTGTGTGCAGGGCAACACCAGGCCCTTTGGAATCTTTGGAAATAATAATTCACTCAAAGGTTCTAAAACTTTGGAGTGTAGTACAGATTCACATTCTCAAAACACTGGCAGGGAGATGGCTGGTGGGACTCAATGTCAAAGGCTTTCTCAAGCTTTTATCACGTTTAACCGTTATCACTTTTCAAATCTAAAGTGGCAGAACTGCCAGGACTGCTGACACAACCTCTTCTTCCAAACCAAACCAAACCAAACCAAGACCAGTATTTCTACTAGCACTGATATCATCACTGGAATGGAAGATACAACAGTCACAGCATAGCTTATCTTGCACAGCAGAGTGTTTACAGACTCTCCAGTTGCCTTATTCTATTAGCTTGTGCAAACCTGCAAGACAACTCCTAAAATGGACCATACTCTTCACAATTTAGGAGTCAGCACTTTGCTTCTGTTCTCATTCTGATCTTTCCTTCCTCTTCTACTGATCAGAATACAATTCCAATTCTCAGAGGAATCCATTATCCAACTACTGCTAAGAAAAAAGATAGTCTTCCCTTTGCCCCTTGGAAGCAGCTGGCATGTTCCAAATCGAATGAGGGGGTAGATTTATTATATGATAAGACAGTGATTTTTTACATATATCTTATTAATAAAACAAGCATGCTGTTTAAGGGAACTTTTGCATTTGTACTTCTTCCATTACAATTTCAAAGCTGCATTTATTATTCATAAAGAAAGGATATAAGCAATGTCATATTACTATTATTGCAGATTTTTTTTGAGTCTTTAATAGGTATCAACTCATGTTTTAAGTATTAGTTTATCAAATCTTAAAAATATATCTGTCAAATAGACAAGGCCTTGTAAAGACTACAACAAGGTCTTACTTCTTCATGCAAACAACATTATGTGGCCCAGATTTCTGGCATGAGTTCTGAGGCACAGTAAAAACATATAATATTATTACTCATTTCTATGGTTTTCATCTCTCCTTGTTATCTAGTCTAACATTCAAAGCCAAGGAAGAGCCAGGTGGTTGTGACTTGGTTTTTACAGCAATCCACTGCTGGCTCCAAAAATAATAATAATAATAAAAAGCATGATCTAATTAAGTTCCAGGTTTTAATAGACTGAAGTATGTGCCTACATGTTTTCCTGAACGAAGATGTCTTCCTGAGTCCAGATCTAAGCTGCCAACACAAGCTTTTGTTCAAACGCACATCTTCTTTGGAGGCTTCTTATCCAAGCTCTGTGTCTGGACTTTGTTAGCATGTGAAATGCAAAGAAGTAGGAGAAGTACCATGCAAACTCTGAACACTTGTACATGCAAAGTAGAAGGCTGAGAGAATCTCAAAATCTACTGGTTACTTAGAAGGAAAACAGGAAAAAACCAAAATAAAACAAGAAAACAAAACAAAACAACAAAACAAATAATAAGTATTTACTAGATACAGAAAAACACTGAGATGCAAAAGACCGCATGTATAAAAGGATTTCTAGGTATGCCAAGTGTCCTAGTTTAACCTAGTATACATGACTGAATTTATTCCTGCAAAAGGAAAATTATGCTATTGCTCTTTCCTATGTACTGTGGCGTTTGAATTCATGGAGCTGCCCAGCAATGACTTATTTCTTCTGTTTGCCAGCAGTTGCTCCAGGAGAGTGTTAAAGAAAAAAAAAGGGTCAGAGTCATGTGTCTGAGAAACAGGCTGGTATCTTTTTACATAATAAGCCTGTACCGCTGATTCCAAGACCAAAAATTTCTGCAGCATACAGAATTTTTATAATTAAATCCTGATGAGGAACAGAGCCTTTAGAAGGGTTGTGCTTGTCTGTGCTGTTGCTTTGTAAGATAAGCAATCATGAAACACAATGTCTAGGGTCTAGTAATGTGTGACCTACAAATCTACTTTTACTTATTTAGAACAGGCCATCCAGAATTAAGGCAAAGACCCAATTTTCATGGTCCTCCATTTTAGTTTTATGCTGTGGATGTCATTTTAGGCCTTTGGGGGATTGGCAATAGACTAGCTGGCTTAGCTGATTTCCTTCCTTCATAGGGTTCCTAGGATATTCATCATCATGAAATCTATTTCTTTTTTGATTTTCAGAGGAAGAGAGGGCCATGTGAATAATTCAATTAGAAATTCTGATAGAGCCCTTGCCAGCACAGGAAATTCTTTGGACAAGGTTTAGGAAGGAGCTGCTGTCAAAGACTGACAGTGAATTTGAAGAAGTTTGTTAGGAAGCTAGGAACAAACTGAAAGTTGCAGGAAGTATTGTAATTTGACAACATCCTGAGCAGCAGGAGGGTATCACACTTAGGACCACAAATGAAGGCCACATGAACACGGCAGAGATGATGCCTCATGGCATAGACCACTTACGTTAGGCAACACTGGGGTTTTTTTTTGCACATCAGTCTCCCCACATGGAGATAGTCCTGCATGAAGTGACTCACTTGCCAGCTAACTGAGCCTTCAGCATCTGAGTCAGGCAGAAGAGTCAGGGTGAGAGCAAGAGTTTGGAAGGCACTGCCAGGCCAGCAGGCACAAACGTTTGGTGATAGCATTTTATCATCCTTCTATGTTCATTGAGCTTCATTTACCATGTTTTTGTCTCCTTTGTAGTTCTAATCTTTCATTACCTTATCACGCCATCAACTAGAAATCCTTGAATAATGAGACCACAGACATGCATTGTCAGTTCATATCTATTTGTTAAAGCTTAAGTAATATACTCTAGATTAAATTTCTCTTCAAGCATTTTCCTTCTCCAGAAACCAAAACATAATTTGGGATGATTCAAAAGAAGTGAAGCTAGCAGGTTGCAGGAAGGGATTGTCCCCATCTGTTCCATGCTCATGAGACCCCCACCTAGAATATATATTCAGCTCTGAGGCCCACAGCTCAAAAAACACATGAATCTGTAGGAATAAGACCAGAATAGAGCCATAAGGATGATAAGAGGGCTGAAGCACCTCTCCTACGAAGACAAGATATGAGCTTGGAGAAGATAAGGCTCCAGAGAGACCTTAGAGCAGACTTCCAGTACCAAAAAGGAGCCAACAGGGAGGCTGGAGGGATCTTTATCAGAGAGTGTAGTTATAGGACAAGTAGTAATGGCTTTAAACTGAAAGAGTAGATTTAGATTATACATATGATGGTGGCAAGGCACTGGAACAGGTTGCCCAGAAAATCTCTGGCTTCTCCATCCCTGGAAGAGTTCAAAGCCCGATTAGATAGATTGGATGATGATTAGGACAGTTTGATCTAATCGAACCACTTTAAAGTCCCTTCCAACTCACACCATTCTGTGATCCTGTGAATCTCACATATTCAAGTATATTCCACCTGAGAGAGAGATTTTTGAAGGTTCCTTTTGGAGAAATTACTTTTTCTCCTCTTTCTTGTAAGATGAGCATTACATGAAGACTCAGCTTGCATCTCCTTCTGAAGTGGTGAAAATGGACATTGCTGAATCATTTGACATTCCAGCAGATTTGTTCAAAGACCAAACAAACATTTCAACACAGAGGGTTTTCTGGTGAGAAGGCTGATCACTCAGGGCTGGCTGAGAAACATGCACTTTCAGAGGGCCATTAGGTACAATATCTGGTTAAAAATAGGGAGGCAGAAGGGAACAGAAGACCAAGCAATAAAAAAATCTACATGTCATGTGTTATACTTATGAACCAGAATGTGAAAAACTTTTACTCTTTTTGCATATGGGAGCAGGGAGAAAGCACAGACTGTGTTAAGATGATGTTAAGTAAAAGAATTTCTGGACTTAGATGAACTGGATGCTGCTGATGGTTCTCATGGGTCAAGGCTGACCAGAACACATTCCCCGCCTCTCTTGTTTTTTTTTTTAACCACAAGTCAGTTGAGTATATTAATTTGTGACTGGAGGGTTTTAAGTCAGTTTTATTTAGAACATGGCATCATATCTCTTGGGCTACATGGAAGTTGATTTGACAACTGATCTATGCCTTAGCTCCTGGCCTTAGTTCTCTCTGATATCATTATATTATGAAGTATATCATAAAAATGGAACCATAACAAAACTCTGAAGGATCTAGAGAAGTAACCACATTAATGTTGCAACTAATGAAAAGTCTGTCATCGCCATTTGTGTTTTTGTTTTTTTTGCTCTGAAGGGATTTTTTGGCTAACTATCACCAATACAGCTGGTGGCCTAAACAGCAAATTTTGTATGGATTCTGAAAAAGCTACAAAGCACGCTGATTTTTTCTCAGCTGCTGTGATAAATAAAGTAGAAGACCTGGGAAAGAAGTAGAGATAGTGGAAAACTTGGACTGAAGAAGCTTTTTATGTTAGAATCATAATGGAGGATGGGGACATGAAAAGGATCTGCTTATGCTGTTTCAGGAAGGAGGAATGAATGTAGGAATATATAACACAAGTTTATAGGGAGAGTGCAACAATGATCCAGAAGTAACCCATCAGAACAGATGATTTATCTTCTCCAACTGGTTCAGGTTCATTGCCTTGCAGAATTCCAGCAAGAAGAATCTTGCTGGACCACAGTCTTATCAATTGCAGCAAGCTGACTGCATTTGTTGAATAAACCTGTCACAATTTGACTGCATATTTCATTTTCTATCTTGTACATGTTTTGAAAGCTCTTGAAAAGCACCAGCCTTAAATATTGTATGTTGGCTTGAGTTTGAAATCCAGAAGAAGTTTATGCCCTGTGGAATTTTTGCTTTTTTTCCCCACTCTCAGACTCAAATTGCTATAAACTTAGACTTCCCTTCTTTCCAGTTCTCAAGCAAATAGATGTGAATTATATATTGATATATAGAAATTCAGATAGATCGATAGATGGATATAAATGCAAATAAATATATATAAATTAAGACTCAGTAGTGTGCTAGTTGGTTATTTTTTTTTCAGAGATCTCCATCCACATGGCTCTAAATGGTTTCAGAAGGAGGTACCTGGTTTGAGTACATTTTACTCACATTAGCAAAGTTTGGTTTGACATGGGGCAGCTTGAAACAAGGCCTGTAATGCCAAGTATGTTAGCACAGTTCTCCTCGATGGTAGAGCCTCTGAATCAAGAACAGCAAAGACTAATGAGTTTAACTCCAACAGGGCCCAGCTACAGCCTCTGAGTACTACTTGAGATAAAACAAAAGCAGTAAGAGATGTCAAGAAGTAAGAAATAAATAAATGACACCTCTACCCAGTTCTGCCCACTGAGAGACTTTACTTTTTCTCACTAGGGGGGACCATGTGCTTTCGATGCAGTTATGCAAACCACATAATCTAATTGTACTTTCTGGGCATTCATTTTACAAGTATGCATTACATCTAGGGGGAACAGTCCCTGGAGACAGGAAGCCTTTTAATTCTGTATTAAGATAATCTAATGCTTTATGTACAGGACACAAGCAGCCTGGAGCGTATCTAATTATCAGATCCTTTTGTAAACATTGAACAACCAGTTGTCACGACACTCCCGAAGCTTCTAGGTGAATACTATCAACCATTCTTTGCAAATGCACTCACTGAGACTGAGTGATCAGGATTTTTCCAAGCCTCAGGAAGACCGTGTTGCAAAGTGTTATCTAAGCTCTGGACTAAATGCAAATGAAGGTCTCCAAATTTTGTGTGCAATTTGCAATCGTAGTATTTGAGATAACACAGTAGATTTCTGCAAAAGGGTTTTGCCATGTCAGTGACAAGGAAGGTCCCTCTCAGATGAGAAGCTTACCCCAGCAACTTCTGTGAAAAAGTCATGCTGATATGTGATTGGACAGAGATGGAGATAAAACAAAAATACTGTATCAAGAGCCAGATATCTAGCACTACTGACCTTAAGGGTCTGGATTAAGTTCCTCTCATTGTTCAATCAAAACACTGTGCAGCCTACTAGAAGGACATTGAGAAACTGACCTTAATGAAAACTTAAGCATTGTTTTCTCAGATTTCATCTGTAGTCCTGGTATACACATGCTAGCTAGTCCAGTAACTTCATTATTTTTCACCATTTCTTATTATTCACAGATCTTATGAGGATACCAACAAAACAAAACAAAAAATCAGTGGATTTCCAATGATTGCATGGTGATAGAGAAATATGTATGAGTGATTGTGTATCATTCTGTCACCTTGTAAAACTACCTAAGGAGCGTTCAAAGTCTGTTTTTCTCATAATGCCTACTTGAAATGGCTGCTGGATGTTCAAAGTTTCCTTTCCCTACTGAGGTTACTTTGCGCTGACTCGCAACATTGCTGCCCTTCCTTTGATTCAGCACATGCTAAATATCTAGCCTGCCTTCAATACAAGGAAATCACATGCACAAAGGCATTTAATACAAAAGGACAAGGTGTAAGTGTGTGAAATATACCCATATGAAGATGCAATTCTGCCTTTCAGAGCTTTGATGAACGTACTGATTTAAAGCACATTTTATAGTTATTCAGTAACAGTTCAACATACCATACAGTCCTGCCTGCTAGGAAGTCTTCTTCACAATTGATTTGCTATTCAATATCCAATATCCAAAACTGACTGGAAAATAAACAGTATCATACACAGATAAGTGAGCTGAAGAGAAGAGAAACAGTCCAGGGAGGGATTTCAGTCCAGGGAGGGGTCCTGGGCATCAATGTACTTCTGTGAAAGTAACCCCTGTTGCTCTGAGTTACAAACACACAGTAAACAAAGAGTCAAAAGGCAGAGAGATTCATATTGCTTGCCCTCACAATGAATTCGGGAACGTAATCTGTTTAAAGTGCTCTGACTTTTTTTATCTGGAACTAAAAATTTGCCTTCAAAGCTAATTCATATACACATAATATAAATGTATTATCTATTCCTAAGGGAAATCCTTTAAGTGACTGACACATACACTGCACTTAAATAAATTTTCTGAGAAGGCTTGAGTCAAGCCATTTTCAAGCAACTATGTTCACTTATTCTTATCTTAGATTTGGTTGAGTTGTATCTTTTTTATACCATGCAAGAACCATACACAGGCACACAAATAATTCATAACATGTAAGAGAATCACATTAATGTAAAAAAATACCAGTGGCCTCCAACTCCCAGCAAGGGAAGAGGCAGGGTTTTAAATGCACCACGTAATAACTGAATTGAATTCTGCAGAGGGCTGTTATCTAGAGAGATGGGAAGTAGAGAGGAAGGATGTTCTTGGATCACATGTTATGCTGCACCCAGGAAGGTCAGATAATAGTAGTTCTTCTGATATTTGTAAGAGCTCTGCAACCCCAAGATAGGGCCAGAACAAAGTAAAGACAGCAAGACAAAAACTGTTGAACTAAGTAATCAGATGCGACAGGGGTGAGAAGAAATGCTTACAAAAAATCCCAATAGCACTCTACTTCCTTTTCTGCAAACTTTTAAAATAACTGAGGTCATTGAAATCATTTATATTTTGTCTTTGCTTAGCATGGCACTTGCCATTCTCCCATTCTGTATGTGCTGCTCAGTTACTCCTGTCATCAAACCATCATAGAAGACATTGTGGGTGTTCTGGGGCTCATTGCAGGTGTCAAAGGGTTTAAACCTCACATGCATCTATACTTAGAAATAAATCAGTTCGAAGCTGAGCTATAAACCCATATAATCCCATACATACGCATCCATTACAATTTGATTTTAAAACCTAATCATCCTGTACAGGGAGAGAGCACACTGGAAGAATGTGAACACAGAACCTACATAAACCATGCTTGTGGGAAATAATCTGTTTCCTTCTCCTTCAAGCTCCCTGGCTGCACAAGGTCTGGAGGAATTTAGGAAACCAAGACAGACTTCTGGACTTGTTTTGCAAATCCAGACATTGATCATCCTCATGTGGTTCTGAAGATCCAAATAGGAAAACAACTGGTAGCACTTTGCAGGACTCTGCTGTGATAAAACACCACGTTGAATCTGCTTTGCACTCTCTTACTACTTATGGATTAGCTGCCTCTTTAAAAGCAAACCACAGTAGATATTACAGAAGAACCTTTTTCCAAATACACTGGGGAATGCTTTTAGACATTGCTGAGAGGTGAAGGGACCCAGAGCTAAAGGAGAGCATTGCTCTAAATCGCTATCAGCCTGGCACAGCTGTGAGACCTGGTCATCATTTCCTCTTATAACCTACATCACCCAAGGCTATATCACAGAAGTCAGGAAGATCCAAATCAGAATCTGCTACAAAGCACCTACTGCACTAATACCACAACCAAGTCTTTCTGTTTCTTACCATAGGAATGACCAAGCTTCAAAGTGAAGCTTCTGATCCTACTTTTCGCCACAGATACTGCCATTAACCCAACAAAGTATTAGGGCTTTATTTTCCATTCTCTGGAAGACAAAGGCTCTGCATCTCCATGCTGTTGTGCTGGTTTTATTCTGGTGAAGCTCGTTTGTGCTTAGTGAAATCACACCAGCGTAAAACTGGCATAATGGGGCAGAGAAACAGGCCTGCAGGCTGCAATTTTTTCTGACATAATAGGATAAAACTATATGTCTTCTATGTGTTAACAAGTGATTGTGCTGATGAAATGTGTCAGAATAAAGCCCTGGAAAGTGAAGTCATTTTTCTGTCCATTAATCAGTCACGAAGTAGATAGAAAAGCACAAGCTTCACCAGCAAGGCTGCTTGCTGCCCTCCCAATATGCCCACGCCGAGATCTGGGTATGTCCTCTCGCATGTGACAGGACAGTTTTGTTTCCTTGTCCATTTATTTCTTGACATCTCTGTAGAGATTGCCAGGGGCAACACCAGTCAATGTCAATGTCAGTCATGATGCTATTTTACGGCGCTCTGGAAATGCACCCAAGAAGTGGATTGGCACCCCTCACCCACATAACAATGGGGTAACCTACTTTCCCTCCTTACTGACCTACTTCTATTCACACTGGTGACCTAGATATGAAAGGCCCTTTATCCCACTTAGTTCTCTGGATCCTATCACCATGAATGAACTCAGGATGTTATGTGTACACACATTTTATCAATGCAAATTTGGTACTACAGAACTACCCACTGGAAGAGAAGATTGCATTTGGAAGAGTAGTGATTAAATTAGAAAAACGTTACTTTTGTCATTTGTATTTTTAGAGAATATCATTTGCAGCAACAGAAGGACTGAGGAGTAGTGATGGATCAGCAAAAGGAAGAGACAAGAGGATGAAAGAGACAGAAATTGGTATGATTCTGCAGTTTATTACATCTTCATGGATAAGGAATCTGTCAAATATTACTACCATGTAAAGATTAAAGACCAGTAGTTATTGACAGCTCATGTTTTCTAAACACGTATGTTATGGGGATGTGTCTATACGGAGCAGTAACAGATCAGGTGCTCCACTGCTTTAGCCTATAGTTAGCTGTTATCTGAAACAGTTATCTGATTCTGATGTACACTAGATTGGTTAATATTCTACAAGTGCTGACATTCCTACTGTATGATGGCACACACCCTCAGATAGTGTAAATTAATGCTCCTCCAGTGATCTGGATCAATGGAACATTCTGAATGTCAGTTCAGGATATGTAAGAAAATGGACACATCCATAGACAATGACCTGGTAGCATTTGATGCAATAATTAAGATCAATTTTGTTCTCACTGTGTTTATGTCAGGAGTAGATTCACACTGGGACTGACAACGTCAGAGGCTCATTTGCAAACTGGAGCCTCCGTACCTTTCAAAGTTTCATGCCAGGAGAACAAACAGATGTTGTAAGCTTTATGCAGTCACATTTTGCATGCTATAAAACACAGAATTCCACCATCACCTTATCTGTTTTCCAGGCTCTTATGGTCAAGGTACATTTTTAATTTATAACACATGAGAAACTGATACTGCCAAAGCATCATATCTGGCTATCCAGGTGTGAGAAACCTTCAACATTCAGCTTGCAAGGCTCAAGTAGCTACCTTTGGATTTGTGGTGAGAAAATTTCAGTACTTCATTACTGCATTTCTCAAGTTAGAATTACTCATACTTTTTTTTTTTTTTTTTTTAATCTTTTTTCCCCCATTTTCTCTGCTTTTTCCTTGTTTTCCAATATTTTTTCCAACATTTGTGTGCTGGGAATCATTCTAAGGATGCAGCACAAGGAGCAGCCCCTGCCCTGTAATCTGGCAGCACATTCTCCAGCACTGCCGTGGGTATTTTTAGTGTCTGGGAATTAGTGACATCCCCGCACCCTCCCTCAGGACTTCTGTCTCTTGTCCAAGTCCTAAGGAGACGTTCTGCAGCAGATGCATATGGTGTACTTCAGGAAGCCTCCATTACTTATACAAAACTGCCTAGAGAAGGCATTTCAGTTCATTATCATAAGTAATTAAAACCAAACTAAGCTTGTCAAAATAAATGAACCTGGAGCATTATGTAATACCGTANTGAGAAAATTTCAGTACTTTATTTCTGGATTTTTCAAGTTAGAAATTCTTATTCTTTTTTTTTTTTTTTGTTAATACTTATTTGCCCGGGTTTTTGAACAGGCCTTAAATTCATGTTCTCTGTAATGCCATTTTTTAACAGAAACTGGAAGCAAGCAAAATGCAAGCTGGCTAGTGTGACTCAAGTCCTTGTGGTATCATCTGCTCTCCTGGGTTTCACTGGCCTAATGTTCACACACCATTTCTCTGTCTTGGCACTTTCTATTTGCCAAATGGGAGCTAGTGAGACTCCCTCAGCCTGGCTGCCCTGGGACATATAATCGTGCACCTCACCATCTTTTCACATTGAAGATGAATGAAATAAAAATGAATCCTACATTCTTCACTCTCCATATACATCTAGACAAACAGGAAGAACGCTGCTCAGTGAAAGGCCAAATCATATATTTTTTCCTAAACAGTAACATTTGTTGTCAAAATTTTGATCTGACATCATTTTCCTTACAAGCACAGCTGTATTATTTTGAAAAAGTACTAAAAATGACCAGGTTGCTACAGATTCTTAGCACACCACATCACCATAGCAGCCAGTGAGAGAAAAAGAGCATGGGAAGAGACGTTTGTCCACTTGTACTATTATAAACCATGACCCTGGCTATACCATGCATACTTCTTCCAGTTTTACACTGCATCACTCTATTTTCTTTTATTACATTTTATTCATAAATGTGGTGATATAATGTGACCCATTCACAGAATTTGAACATGTAGTCAGGGGAAAGCAGGTTTTCCAAAAGGTATTATTCGAAGGCACTCATGTGTGCCCATAATTTGATGTATGACTTTGTGAAAGCTGTCACGCAGGTATTCCACATGCTCCAACACTGATGTATCAGCATGCTGGCATGATGCCACAAATACAACCTCTCATTACAGGCAGCATTTTGACTCTGCATTGTAAGCCTTGATGATTAAAAGCTCTGCTTTCCCCTTAGCCTCCTATGTAACCTCTTCCTGTGCTAGAGGAACAGACTTGCAGGTAGATGAATGCCTCATTTACCACAGAACCAAAATTTTCCAAGGTTCACAAAGTGAGCAACACTTTTCTATGGGGTGGCTCTTCAACACAGGCACACAGCTTTTGTATGCAATGTGAGTACTCCTGCTCCTAGAGCAGTGCAACATAGGAGTTTCAGATTTTCTCAGTGAGCTGTCATGACATCTGAACAGCCCATGGGAAAAGGAAAGCCCAAGGTTTCCTCTGCAGAGAGCAAGCTCGTTGCTGTGATCTCCTGTATGGATTTAGGAGGTTCCTTCATTGCAGATGAGCCTTGCCACCTTGCTGACCTAGTGTATCTGCTGGACACAGACTTCTGCCTTTTTCTGTCCATTAATTTTGAACAGTGCAGTAGGTGTGGGCAGCTTAAAGAAAATGGAAAACATCAGTCAAGATGTCAAGTCAAGCCAGAGCACAGATACAGGAGTGCATTTGCTTCTCCAACTGACATTTGCAACAAAACTAACTAGGAACATTAATCTGCTGGAACTTCTATCCCAGAGGTATTAGCATGGAGTGAATCTATCTCTATTCAGTGTCTGTAGCATGCCCAGGCCTAAACCTAGACCACAGCTTCAAGATAATGTCAAAATCCCAACAGATGCTACATGGCACAAATGTCACCTCTGGTGGGGAAACAGTCCTGCATCGTTGTTTGATCACCACACTGTTTTGTAGATGAAAACCACCACAACACACCCAGCATTTACAACACCGCTGAGCAGCCATTTTATGACAGGCACAGTTACAACACCAGTTTCCAGATTCGTGCTGCTTCTGAGAAAGGAAGGGTGATGATCTGGTGCTACTTCATGGAGCATCAATTATAATAACACAATGAGCAAACTGGAAAAGGAACAGTTCCTTTGCCACATCACCAAGGAGAGGTCAGTGCTAGGACAGCGCTGTGGGCTGACACAGGGCCCTGTCCTGACAGCACTAGCAACTTCCAAGAGGTGCATGACTTCTGTGTCCCACTGCTACGTGCAGTTGGCCTTGATTCTTGTTTAAAAGCAGGCGGCTACACAGGGAAAAGTTTTTATCCGGCTTAATAAATAGTGACTGACAAATCCTTTCACTAAATGCTTAATCTTGGATACGTTAAGGAGTTAATTTTGGCTGAGAAGGGACATGGACATAGCACCACAAACTTGATGGTAGGACCCCACTCCTTCCCTGTAGGTCTAAAGCCAGTGAGAACATATCAAGTGATTTCTGTTCCCACTCTCCCGAGACAGGCGGGCTGAAGGTTTCTCTTTTCTGTTATGTTATGTCTCTGTTACCTGCAGAACTAGGTACTGAAGTTGCTTTCTGGCATCATTACTAGGACTGCTCTAAATTCAGCAAAGGACTGGAGTGACACCTAAGATAGAGGGTATTTATGGTTCAATAAACTTCTCATGCCACCTTTACTCTCAAACATCATGACAGTGCCCTTGCAAAATGCAATCAAAGTGGTAAAAGAAGGGAAATAAGGCAAGGGAATATGCATCAGAGAAGTGAATATTAAAAGTATATAAAATAATACTTATATAGAAGTAACAAACACTGATTCAGAGAAAATTTTATTGCACTGTGTTTTACTGCTCAAAAAAACCCAAGCACAAAATTTCACTGAGTTTAACACGAGTAATTCTTAGTATGAATACTCACTATGGAAATCTACAGTTAGGGTGGACTGAAAATATGTAACACTAGTTTTCAGGGTCAATTCAAATTTCAACTAATCTATTTATTTAAATGATTTAAAAATTCAACTTCAGTTGATCTGAATTTAAAAAAAAAGTTCGCTTCTTTTTCTAAAGAATATTTTATGTTTCATCCATTAGGAAGGAAAGCAGTAGGAATACAGACAAAATGCTAATTGGGGAAGATGAAAAACCTTCATTGAGAAACATATTTCATTAGTTTCTTGAGAAATGTTTGTTAAACTGAACAAAGAATGTAACATTTTTCTATATACCTTTTTTCTTTCTATTGTGAATCCAGTTTCTCATAAAAAAATTCTAGTTGCTTTACCAGAAAAAGAGGAAAAAAATTGAGTGTACATATTTGGGAGTGATAAATGGAGAAGAGAAGATACTGGAAAGCAACAAAATTTGTATTAATTAAAGAGAGTGCAGTCTTTCCAATGAGCAGAAATAAAATGGAATGGGATGAGTTAGGGTAGAACAGCAGGATGTTTAAACAAAGATTTACTGTAGGGGGCTTTTAAAATGCACTCCTAAAATGTACATGGCATTAAGGAATGTTTTTTAGTTCTATAAAACAGCAGCTGATTATGTATAGATTAAAGTTAATGAACCAGTATGCTCTGAAGTGCCTTCTTTTATAGATATGGCTCTGTAACTTCCATTAGCATCAACAGACTCTTAAATACACAAATGCATTAGTCATGCATCAAGTCACACCGTACATTTTGTTAAGTATCCAAAGACTGAAGTGACTCATATGGTCCGAATTTCTTTTCCCATGTGAATCAGACACAATGCTTGACTAACCTTAAGTGAAAAATATTTTGATTAATATTTTTTACATCAACCAACGGATTTAGAGCTCTGTCTGCAGATTAGTCACATTGATTTCCAAACTGAGCTTTCCAAACTGTATAAAAAACACTCCAAAATATAAGGAAGCACCTGTCAGCTAGAGAAACCAAGTCCAGCTCAGCATTGCCTGGCCTACATGCAGCCCATTTGCACCACTACATATGAGTGGCCCACATGACCAAACCAGGATGGCTGTGTTTTGAAATCATGTTCCATTGATGAATCAGAACTCAGAAGTTAAAACTGCTGCTCTTTTGCAAGGAGACTGCTTCATCCGACATTTTCCCTTTCAAAGCTCGGTTTGGTCTCCAAGCTGGAGATGAGTCAGAAACGTCACAACTGCAGATGAGTTGAACAAATCAATGCTTTCCTCCATGATTCACCAACAGGAGTTTTGCAGCTTTTTGCAAATGTTTCAACTCCCAGAAGTGACAATTATCGGAAGGTTTGTGTTTGTCTTTTGTAATTTCCAATTCTTCCTTCTTATTTCCCCCTCCAGACCCTCAATCTGTTTTTAATTAAAATCAGATGCAGGCCAATGCTGAACAGTACGAGGAGCTTCACCACGTGCGCACCATGTAAGAACTGCAGAATCTGGCAGTCACCAAGTGTGACAATATGCTTTAAAAAAGGCAAGAGGCCTCATTTGGTGCATACGTCACCTTCTTTTAAGAGGTTGGCTTTTTCTGTGTAAACAAGGTCCAGAGATGACGCACGTAACCCTTTCCTGCTGCTGGGATGGGAGCACAGGCAGCACGAAGCCTTGGAGACATGCTGTGGGGGACTTAGCAATGAGCTCATGGGGTGCACTGGGAGGTGGGACTGCAAAGTGCACATGTGCTAAGGAGAGGAAAATCATGCCCTGAAATACCTTGCGCTTCCAGGGTATGTGCTGGAGGACTCCCATCTGCTTGAGGAGAGCTTTCTCCTTGGTGAGCCCCATCTTAGTGGGGTGGGGAAGGCAGACAGTGTGTTTCCACAGCTGGAAAGACATGAATCTGCCTTCATATCCATCTGCTTACAGACAGCCCTCCGCTACAACACACAGCTAAAACCATGGAGCTGGACTGGCAGTCATGAGGGCTGTGTTTTCACTGATGAAAGAGATGTTTTTTGCACTGAGCACAATGCACATGCACACTGAAAGCTGTCCTGAAGCATGAAAGCCATGGAAAGCAACAAAGACATTACACTTGTGAGTTCTCCTTAAAACTGATCCACGGGCTCTCAGGTGAGGAGACTGTGAAATACTGCTTCTGGAGAGAGGGGAGAGGCTATTCAAATTCAGAATGCTTTGAGTGTGGGGAATGAGGAGGATTTGTAGAATTATAGAGTCATTAAGGCTGGGAAGTCTTTGAGATCATCTAGTCCAACCATCATCCCACCACCAGCATGCCTACTAACCATGTCCCTCAGAGTCACATCCACATGTTTCCTGAAATGTCCACCACTTCTCTGAGCAATCTTTTTCAAGACCAAGAATCTTACTACTCAGCAGAACTGCACAAGAAGATGGTACAATAGCCTGGGAGAAGGAAAATTCTGCTGAAAAGGGTTGAGAGGAAGGATAACAAGAGAAAAAAGTCTTTCAGATTCAGCTCTGCTGCTCCTACTAAGGCAGGAGACAAACCCTGGTTCCCCTCACCCCTCAGCCTATCTTGGCCATGGAAAGCAAGTGCTGCAGCCACAGTGGAACACAGGGATGCAGGGCCACCGATTTAATGGAAGAAAAGACAAAGCTGTCCAAGCAGATGAGTATTACTGCCCTGGCTACCACCTCAGCTGCAGCAGGGCATTTCTGCCAGATGTTTAACCAAAGTCCAGCTGCTTTGGTTGGAGCAGCTTGATGTTTCTGGGTCTTTCAGTTTTAATGCCAAAGGTTGAAGTTTGGACAAAAAACACTACATCTGATGAAGGAGGTCTCAGCAATGCCTTCCATTCAGGCTGGGTTACAGTAGATCTCCTTGTCTGTCTCTGAATCTCTCTCATCTACTGCTAGAATGAAACGGGATGGCCTGTTATTTCAATCCATCTTTTCTTGCCCAAAAACACAGGCATTTGCTAACCAGTATGCCAGGGACTGCATTCCTCAGTCTCTGCCTGACTGCAGCAGTTTCTTTTACTGCTCACGTTACAACCTGCCCAGTTTGAATGGTGACACTGACTTCTATTTCTCCAAGCATAATGGTCCTCAGGCCATGTGAAGATGAGATGTGATTCCTCCTCCGGGCAAGCTGCTTTTCCCTTCTCCAGTGGGAACAGCTGTGTACAATAACTCCCTTCCCAGTTTCCCACCTCCGACTTCACACGGAAACTGAGACCATAAAAGCTTTTCACAGACATTCCCAGCCCTCGCACTTTGAGTGTCTTCTGGGAGTTTCTTTACTCATTCTCAAATGCTCCATTAGTGCTCTTATGCTCTGCAACTGCTACATCATTGTGTGGCATCTCAGAGAGCTGATGAGGGAACAATTTGTCTTCCCACTCCTTTAGAAACATCCCCAATGGGCATTTCAGCTCTTTACTAGTCAGGTAGTGGTACCACTCTGCTCTGCCATGATGTGGCCTCATCTTAAGTATAGTGTGCAGTTGTGGGCTCCACAGTATCAGAAGGACATAAAACTACTAAAAAGTATTGAAAGGAATGCTACAGTGATGGTGAAGGGTCTGGAGGGCCAGATGTATGAGGAGCTGCTAAGGTCCCTGGGTTTGCTCAGTGTGGAGCAGAGGAGCTGAGGGGAGGCCTGATGGCGGCTGCAGCTCTCACAGGGAGCGGAGGGGCAGCGCTGAGCTCTGCTCTGTGTGACAGCGACAGGGCCCGAGGGAACGGCATGGAGCTGTGTCAGGGGAGGGGCGGCTGGGGGTCAGGGAAAGGCATGATTTGGGATGATCTTGTGTGGAGCCAGGCATGGGGTCTGACTGCTGAAGTGGAGCTGGAGTGTGAAGCCAGGGCTACCAGGTGTAGTGGTGAAGGGCTGGGGGGTGGTGTACCTGCTGCTTGGCTTGGCCTCTGCACTGAGCCTCTCCATGGCCAACAGCACAGTCTAGCTCAAGTAGCAAGTGCTGTGAACGCACCAGTGGCCGGACACAAAAGCTAATCTCTTTAGTTAGCTTCTAATCCCCAGTCACGGCTGCAGTGTGCATGGGCCTGTGAGTGTGTTTGCTTTCGGCAGGGCAGCCTGCAAATGGGCTCAACTGCAGCTAAACCCTGAGGAATGTAGAAAATTCCTGCAATAAAACTGATGATGGTCATTGCAGGAGAATATGTCATTTCCCATGGAAGTAATGATACGATGGTCTGTAAAATATAGGGCCAGGCTCAAAATGACATTTTTTTTTCCTGTTTATTTTTTCTCCCTGTTGCTGTGTGAAAAGCTTCCTCCAGCAACAGGGAGAAATGGCGATTAGACTGCATAAAGGAAACAGCAATAGTACCCGCGTGCATCGCAACCCTTTGAAATGCAAAAACGATTAGGAACTCCCTCCACGCCCAGTTTATATACACATTGAAACAGCGTCAGGGCTTTTTTGCTTGTTCGTTTCCTCTTGTTGTTTTTTAAACAGATGTAGGGATTTCTTTTCGAAGGGACAAGCGCGTGTCCCTCCAGCTCATACGCGGCCCCGAAGGGTCTTATGCTGCCAGGGAGCTCAGCGCGCTGCCTCCACCGGAGCCGCGGCCGCCGGGGTTGGCGGCGGAACGAGGGCGCCCCCTAGTGGCCACCGGGTGAGGCGCATCCCGGGTGGCCGCCGAGGGGGACACGGCCTCCTCTGTTTGTCGGACACCCCCGGCTGCACTGCAAATACGAAAAAGGGAGTCCGGATCGGGGGGAGGGAGAGGAATACAAGAGCAAACAACTCATCAGTCATTTCGATTCCGAAATAACAAAAAGATTTAAAAGTGCGTTGGGAAAAACGCACTAGATTTACACTGACCAACAGTAAAACACATGAACTTGGGCAAACAACTCCGGCTATTGGGTAACAGCCCTTTTGAGAGGTGTTTTTATTCAAGTCTCCCACGGAACGCAATCAGTTACTCTGCCTTGTCTAAACTTTAGCCGAATACATAATTTCATTTAGCTGCAGTAATTGGCTCCCATTGCCTTTATACGGAAAGCCAGGAATGCTGCCAAAGATCCTTCCCGTCTGGAGGCTGCAGTGGCAGCAGCCCAGTTCTCCTGTTCTGCATCAGCTCCTCAGCTCTTGGCAGTCCTACTGGGACATGGGCCTGGGGATCTGCAGCAAACAGGCAGGAAGCTCCCCTCCAGCACCCTGTCCCAGATTGATAGTGTACTGTGCAGGGAAGACCTGGCTAGTGCAAGGCAGCAGAGTGCTGCTCATAAGGCATGTGAGAGGCACACGTCACCCACAAGGAAACAAAGCTACCTGTACTGAAAAATGTACTCAGAGCATGAATTATACTTGAAAAGAGATGTACCTGCTTCAGTTAGGTAGCTGTATGTATGAGATTCCTTTTCTGTGCTCCTGGAGCACAAATCTGGGATATTTATCCCTGATTTACTCTGGAACGTGGCAGCTATTTTGCTAGGAGTGAGCACCAAGAGATCAGAGGTGGCCACACATGCACACTGCTGCGGTCAGCTGCCGTGGAAGGACAAGCACAGCTTTGAGATGAAACAGCAACCAGCATTTTCAGGACCAGCAACATTCATCATCATTTAAATGAAGAAAAACTGATCACTGAGATCAGCTTTGCCGCAATGACTGTGACTCAGAGTGTGGTTTTACCACCCTTGTGTACAAACAGAAACATTATGGGTTTTCAAAAGCTTGGGAATACAATTATTCCAGGAAAATTCATTGTCCCAGTCTTTCTATGCTTGCTACTTGTCTCTTTAGGGTTTGGTCATTGCTAGCCTTGAATATTTATGATGAATAGACTGCAATTCATTGAACTGAGTCATGAACCCTGTACGTTATTGAACAGGCTGACAAGACATGTATATCTCTGGTAACACGGGGCTGGGCTTCATCCTGCAGAATGATCTCCTCTCCTTTTTCTTCCTGTGTCTGCACTGAAGCAAGTTCAGTTACCCAGGGATGTCATCACAATACAGGCAAAGCTTCTACTTGTGGTAACAAACCATGACTTGCTGCTGTAGCTCTCATCTCTGCTGTGCACTGATACATATTTGCCATCCTGAACCAAATCTTGCTCCCAAACAAGTTAGTGCAGGTTTTGAAATGGACTTCAAGAGGCTCAGGGTTTCATTCTGTAATTCTTAGCACCATTATGTTCTGCATCACAAGTACTGTATACTCTTATGGGAAATGCTAACAAAGTGTTTTCAAACAAGCAGGTTCCAGAATCTGGAAAGCAATATATTAGAGAACAAATCTACCACTTGCCTCTGCCATCGCACTGGATACTTTGATTCATCATCTAATATAAATTGTACTAAGCAATTCTGTCCTGTTCTTGTTGTACTGTATTGCAACTTTCACTTCTGCTGTTCTGTAAGCAGTGCTATCCTTTGCTAACAGCATTGCTGAATAGCTGAGAAATGGCTCTGTGTGCATCTTATAGGCAGATAAGATGGCTGATAAGAATCTGATCTGGATCTCACATACTGTTTTAGGCGATGCTTTTATGAACAAAGCATCTTGTACACAAATGTGTAAACAGGCTATTAAAAATATGGCTTTTCTTGTTTTCCTTCCAAGATTTTACTGACGGCTTTTGGTTGATGGAGAATCAGATATTTAATGTGTGGTATTCTGGCTTAATTGGATTTAATTGGAATCTTTGAGATTAAATAAGAGTTAGTTTTATTTTGTTTGGATATATTTCGGGTTTTAAGGAAAACATAATTGTTGGCTGACTATCACAAGCACAACCAAACTCCTTATTTTTCTGACACAGATCGGCATTTGGAGCCCCACGCTTTCAACGTATCCCACAGACTGAGCATGAACAATCTTAGGCGTATGTAGCTAGTGAACACCAGAGTAAATGTAGGGAGATAAACTATAAAAAGTGTTATGGAATTAGATTGGATCACCAGGTTTGAAGTCTTTTTGATTGTCCACAGAACACAGATCAGTCAAATCATTGCTTGACCTTGTTTTGGGGATAGCGTCTGACTATATTTTCTCTTTTACCTAAGTAACTCTGTGCAAATTCTTCCTACAGAGCATATTTTCCCATCTGGGTTGACTACAAGCCTTTATAAGCATTCTGTTTGTTCAACTTCCAACTCCCAACTCTCCACCAGTGTTTGGCAAAACGGTAATCATTTATTTGAAACAAATTCACAACAGAGAGTATTTCAATAACCGCAATTGGCACTTGTGGCAACTGAATATTGGTCACCTATGGAGGGCCCTCTGTAAAGGTCAGTGAAATACTCCTTCTGGATAGTGTAGCCAGGAGCACGCTCTCTCCCTCTGACTTAATCAGCAAAGACTACTTGAGAAACTGACGCAACCTCAAGAGCATAATTTATCTTTAAAAAGGATAGGTTCCAGCCAAGCCAGAGAAGAAGATAGCCTTGAAATTGGCCAAGAACAGATCCAATGCAAAGCATAAAGATGGCTGTTCACAGCTGTTCCCAGGAGGAGGCAAAGATTATCCTATAGAGTTACACAGCCTGTTTCTTGCAAGTTGGAGAGGGGACGTGGTATGTAGCCCTTGGAGAAGGTGAGGTGAAGCGAAGCTGTTGACAGAGTGGCTTTTACTTTTTGTAAAAGGAAACCACCACCCTGAGTGAGAAAAATGGCACTTGAGACTTTTTAAGAGGTTGGGTTTTTTACAAGGTAATCATCATTTTTGTTTGATTTTAGTTGAAACAGTGCAACAACTTCTTGTGAAATATCAGTGAAATTACCTAACTCAGTAGTGACTTGGCTTATTAGAATAAAAACAAAAATAATAAACACATGCTACCTGGAATATTCACGAGACTGCGCTATTTAGCATTTGAAAATTATTTGGAGATTTCTAGATGAAGGTCACGACAGAGAAATTAAAAAGTAGAATAGAATATAAAATAAGGTCATGCATTCTCAGAAATTTGGGCTTCTTTGAGGTCATGCCTAACAAATAAGCAAACTGATAGCAAACTTTAAGAGTTTTCTTCGTATTAGTATGAATCATCATTAGCATGTGTGTACACAGTCTAAAAGCAAGTGAGTGTAAGTTAAAGTAATCTAAAGGAAACTGATATTTGTCAAAGTTTTTACTATCAAAGCAGCACAGACTGACAGTAGGAAAAAAACTGCAGTCGTGTAAGATTTGGTGTGATCAGCCTTTACAAGAACACTTTGTCATCAAAATCCCTGCTATGACCTGGAAACTCAACTGTTTCTATGATGCTTAGTATGTCAAAAACCCTGTACACATACTATTTCTTCCGGCTCTGGACAGCTTTTCTTAGTCTTGGAGTGGATTGTAGCTCACTGAGGAAATGACTTAGGACCATCCTACTTAAATAAGAGCTGTATATTCACACATTAAACACAGAGAAACTAACACTTGTCTGCTAAGCCACATAGTCCACATTAAGTACTTGTTTCTACTGTGCAAATATTGAATTGATTCAACTCATCAAAGTCAGCTAATGCTGTTTGTAAAGCCACAACTACCATTATTCAGAAGTTTTAAATGGACAGAAAACAATGACTTTAGAAAATTCCCTTTGAAGCTGACTGAAGAGATGGAGGCACTCAAAGTCTCTCCATACTCATGTTCTTTTACAAAGAACAGCTTGTCCAGATGCTGGGAAAAGCTTCTGAAAAGGGGATTCTTTCCAAGAACAAAAAGCCCAACCTCTGCCCTTACCAGAGTGCAAGGAGGTTTGCCTGTTTTGCTTCACTTTTTTTTTTTTTTTTTTAAATCACTCCTTTAACAGATGGGCAGTAGCGGTACATCTCATTGAAAAAGTTCACCAATGGAGTGGTCGGGCTTCCAGCAGCTCCTGGCACAGTGCAGACAAAAGGGCGTTTCTCTGACACAGGCCCTGCTCCTGAGGGAGTTAATTCTGACATTCAAATTCAAATGGTGTCACGGTCATGCTCAAGCATCTACAGTCAGTGGGTCCAGCTGTCCTCGTACTGAGCATATACCTCATTAATAGCTAAAGAGCTGCTAGCACAGGAGACTTACACCATCCTGGTGTTGCTACACCTCATCTATGTGCAGCTGTCCACACCATCAGGAGGAAGGTGGTGAGAAGGTGTGATGGGCAGCATGGCAGGACAGAACTGCCTCCCTTGGGCAGGAGCACAGCCATGGATCAGCTTACACCCACCAGGAGAAGCTCCTGTCTGACTCCACCCACGCTTCCACACACTGATGCGAAGTGCATACCTTCAACAGGACAAAACCCTGCACAGATATGCAGCACAGGGAGGCCACATTATCAGGACAATATTAACTTTCAAATTGTGATGCCCAGTCTTTGCTTATGCAAGCTCAACTGCTACATGAAGAACACTTTTATAGTTTAAAATTTTGTCTTCAAAGAAGAAAATAAGAAGGAGGAAAGAAAAAAGGAGCTAATTGGCTTATACACTCAGATGTGCATATGCTCAGCACAATATATCACTCACCGAGCAAATCAAAGCCAGCTTAGGCTCAGCAATTCTGCAGCTTTTCCCTCCCCTATCCTTCAAGGCTAACTAATTAATAGACACCATATGTCAAGTACTCTACTATAGGCCATAAATCCAGGATGTGAAGAGGCTGATCTCCTCATCTCCCCGGGGCCTTGTGTGCAAATCGAATTTAAACATCACTATTGATTTGCTCACATTTTGTATCCCTCTGCCTTTTAGCCTGCTGTAAATAATGATACAAAGGAGAATTAGGGTCCAACCATACAAATACTTTCACCTCTAACTTCCTTTTTTGCCAAATCTTCTTCTAAACAGTGATTAGCAGCAAGCACAATTCCAATCAAACGCTTTGCAAATATGACATAAAAGTAGAGAAAATGATCAGAAACAAAAATTTGAATTCAGATCTTTATTATACAGGCCCAAAAGCTGTGGTCACCATGCAGTTACACCATAATGGGAATGATCTTACTCAAAGGATCTCACTAAACAAATTTAAAGAGACCACAGACTACAGCATTCCAAATAACTGGCACTTTGATTTTTGAAAGAGCAAAAATAAATAGAGGAATGGCAAGTATGTCGTTTTCACATATATTGGGGCACATACATATTCCTTCTTTTCCATAGCTATCTGGGAGACAAAATTAGGAAATACTGCCCCAAAATTCACGTGAAGGCTCAGATAAGTTAGTGAATTCTCTCTCCTTAGTTATTTGATCAAACACATTCTGATATGCCAATACAAACACCAAGCCCACAACATGTTGTTCTGCTGTTTCTTTTTTTTTGTATTGTTTTCCTACTTCCCACCCATTCCTCCACCATTCAAGACACTAACAGGGACTAAGAGGAGACATATAGTCAAATAAAAGCCCTGAAACTTTTTCTTTCTAGTTTTCCATGATATTTTCATAATTTAAGGATTCATCGCAAATCTAAAAAAGGTTCAGGTGACTGACAAGTAATTCAAAAATCTCTGGAATATAGATAGCCACAGTGAAGAGCTGCACATAGACTGCACACTGTTATGTAAAAGTGGTTACCTTTAAAAAAACAGTTTTTAAAATCTGTAGACCAAAACAAAGCGTCTTATTCCCTAGAGGATTTTTCTCGCAACCTGTTCTTCAATTATTTGCATTAGGAGATGCTACAAATGGTATTAGTTACAATAATGTTGTCTTCTGGTCCAGCAGAAGAACCTTTCCCTCCGATGGATGCAAAACCGTTCATCTGAGTAGATCGTCCTCAACAGCACAAATATGGTCTAGAAACTCATAGAGTTTATGGTTTTAATTTATAAAATTAAACCTGCACCAGACAGGTAATACTGGTTTGTAAGTTTGCCATCCCTGGGTTCTGTCAGAAACGGGGTACTGAGGTGCTCAGAGCCGTCTCAGTCTGCAGCGCTGGGATCCTTCTGGCACTTCAGACCCGAGAGGCGATGTGATGCATGCTAGAACATGGGCGCACGTCTCACTTAATTCTGCAGAGCCAGGGGTATGGTAAGCTGCCAGAACTTCCTTCATCTTGCCTGTTGACAAAAGGAACAATAACTAGTCATCACTGGGTGCTGGAGTGTAATTCCAATGTCTAAAAAATCCTGTAAATGAGACTGGTTTTTACTAGGCATGAACAGAGTTTCACGAATAACAGTTTTCTGAGGAGGTTTACCATCCCTTTGCTACCTATGGGATGCTTCTGAGGGAGAAAGGTGTCTTACGCTGTGTGGTTACTAAACTACTAGCCAAGATTAAGCACACCACTATTTTGAAAGCATCATTAATTTTACCTTTCATTGTCCAGTAACTTAGTATTTAAAAATCATCATTAAGATATTATGTCTGTAGAGAAGAGTTGATTTTTCAGTAGCAGACTTCCTCACTGTGCTGTACTGTTATGCACACTGATACTGCATAAATAATTCTGAAGATTATTAAAGACTTAACGAGTACAAATCCTACAGATTAACAAGTAGCTTATTTAAGTTTGGTATATAACTAGCTATCTCTGACACACATTGCTCATTGATAACAGTTATAATTATTTATGAGTGCTTCATAAATGATGCATTTGGTGGGCTTCCCAGAATTGATGCTCAGGAAAGACCACTGGATTTTCTACTCTGATTTCCTGTTGATTTTACATACATAGTCCTCTATGAAATCCATGCACCTCAGCTTTCTAAAAACCAAACCTTTAGTATCCCAGACTGAGAAAAGGAAAGACCAAGCATACCTCTGCAATACACAGCTGGTATAGCATATGTACAAAGAGAGGCAGAGGTATCCCAGGAGGGTAATTCTTCAACTCTTTAGGTAATATCTATTCAACGTTTCCTTTTGCTATAATGAGACTAAAGACTGATCTTTCACATGGTTTCAATTGTTTTGTATGCAGTCACGGGATCTGAGTGCATCTATCAACTTATTTCACAAAGACCATTCACAGAGCCATCAGACAGTAGTTAATTTCAATCAATACTGACATGAGCAAAATTAGAAAAAAATTAATTGCTTCAATCTAATGTAAATACAGAAGGCATGCAGGCAGTAAATTCCAAAAGTAATTTTTTTTTTCATATTTTGAAATTCTGTGGTGATATTCAGAGTACCTTCTGTATGCATAGTTATCGCCCTCATCATTTTCACATACACAGAAATCATTAAAAGAGAAGGGCTAACAGGTAATTTGACAGATCACTTCATCCATCCCTGACCTATGCCATGTCTTCTGATGTTTGTCTGACCTACTTCTAAACTTGCACAAAGCCAAAGATTCCATGAATTCCCACTAAAGAATCTATTCCAGAGCGTCACTTTTCCTCACCACTTAGTTTTTTCCCCTGATGCTTATATTAAATCATCCTTGCGATGATTTACATCTACTATTCTTTTTCCATACCAACAGCATTTAACTGCCATCAGTTAAATCCCTTCTTCTTCAGAGGAAGCTATTGCTATACAAAGGCTGTTATCATGTCTTCCTTCCATCTTCCTGTTTCTAGACTAAACAAACCTTCAGTCTTCCCCTAGAGAAGACTTCTGACTAGGCTCACTGGCCTCTCCCCTTAATGCTGTCTGGCTGAATTGACTCCAACTCGAGCAGCAGTCCTTGCAGTTCGGTGGAGCACTGAGGCTTTACCAGTACTGAGTAGATTAAAATAACGACACTTCATGCTTTACTTATTTCCATTTACATGACCCACAATAGCATTGGCCTTGGTTTGCAATAGCATGATATCACTGGCACATGTTCAGCTCAGGATCATTATAATACAATCTTCAGCAGCACTGCTGCCTGGCCGCTCATTTCCCATTGTCATATGTTGCAGCCAATCATGCTTACCTTACATACGCTTCTCTAGTCTCTAATACAACTGTTGGAAATACGGTATTTTCTAGGCTACTCCACTACTATATCAAGATCATTTCTGCTCTAAGCCTTGCTTCAGCACACTTGTTCTGGCCTATAAATTTGTAAAACCTACTTCCAGGCCTTTCATTCACATTATCTGAGTAGAACCAGAACAAAGAAAAATATTCACATAACTGCACTTAATGGCATATTACTGCAAACTGCTCTCTGCATATGGTTTCCAAATTATTTATGCACACACTTTGCAATAATTTATTCTAGTTCAGTTTCTCTAGAACAAGTATATAAACAACTAAAATATACTGCAAAACAGTCTTGTTCACATAAAGCAGGCAATACTAGTAAATTTCTTAAAATCAAGTATTGTATACTCTTTGAGAATGAAAGCATTAAGGAGAAAAGATTTCAACTGAAGAGACAACCTTGCTAATAACTGATTTACATCCCTATATACACTTTCATGAATCACAGAATTGTAGGGGCTGGAAGGAACCTCTAGAGATCATCGAGTCCAACCCCCCTGCCAAAGCAGCTCCCTAGCCCAGGTTGCACAGAGAAGGAGACTGCTCCACCTCTCTGTGCAGCCTGTGCCAGTGCTCCATCACTGCACTGTGACTGTGCACTGCACATCTGTGCAGAACTTCCTGTGCTTCAGTTTGTGGCCATTTCTCCTCATCTTATCATGAGGCACCACAGAGAAGAGTCCGGCCTCGTCCCTTTGCCTCCTGCTCCTTAGATATTTATAGATGTAGATCAGATCCCCTCTGAGTCTTCTTTTTTTCAAGGCTGAACAGACCCAGGTCTCTCAGCCTTTCCTCATAAGAGAGGTGCTCCAGGCCCTTTAGCATCTTTGTAGCCCTCCGCTGGACTCTTTCTAGGAGACCCAAGCCTTTTTTTTTTTCTTTTGTACTGGGGAGCCCAGAACTAGACACAGTACTCCAGATAAGGCCTCTCCAGGGCAGAGTAGAGGAGGAGGATCATCTCCCTTGACCTGCTGGCCATGTTCCTTTCAATGCACCCCAAGGATCCCATTGGCCTTCTTGGTCACACTGCTAGCTCATGGCCAGCTTGTCATCAACCAGGACACCCAGGTTCCTCTCAGAGCTCCTCTCCAGCAGGTCATTCCCCAGCCTGTACTGGTACATGCTGTTATTCCTCCCTAGGTGCAAGACTCAACGCTTGCTCTTGTTAAACCTCAGCTGGTTCCTCTCTGCTCAACTCTCCAGCCTGTCCAGCTCTCACTGAATGGTAGCACAGCCTTCCGGCGTGTCAGCCATTCCTCCCAGTTTAGTATCATCAACAAACTTGCTGAGGGTGGACTCTCTCCCCTCATCAAGGTCACTGATAAAGTATGTGACCTATTGGAATATTGTTCAATTAAGGCTTAATGGAAGTCTGACAGCCTCTTAAAACTGTCTTCTGTTCAATGGAAATCTTCACTTTGAAAACAGCAAAGATATATCACTACAATACTTCTATTGGAAATAAGTTAGTTGTACAGCATCAGAAAATACCAAGTTGCAAAATTACTATTCATCTTGTGTAAGTTCTTGATCAGAATCATGTTGAACAGGGAGCACAAACATCAACAGAACCAGTGATAGTGACACCTTCCATGGAAGTGATTTTCACTTACATTACTCTTGATGAAGACACACAACAACTGCACAAATACAGGAGGCACAGATCACTCTTTCTACCTAATAGAGAAAAATCTGGCAAATAACCTACATTTCTAATCTATGCCATATTCTATTTATGTTATATGAACTACTCATGTAAGCGAAACAGCTTGCTTCCTGAAGTGGAGCCAGAGCCCTCGGTTCTTTCACAGTGATGTGAAACATGGTGTTTTCAGTTCTGAACTGAAAACACCATCGGAGGCCAGCAGAAGTTGAAAGATAAACTAGTTACTAAATACAACACAAAACCAACTGTCAATTAACAAGAAATTCAATCTGATTTGGTATTTAGGCTGTCCCTTATTAAATTTCCAGGAAGAGAAGGAAAAAACTGACTCTCCTCTCAAAAATACGTGATTACATAAAGACAATAGCATATATAAAACATAAAAACATTTTCTATTTTCTTCAGTGGAAAAGAAGGCAATATGGGGCGAGGCAGCTCTGTCTGCCTGACCCAGCACCAGCTGTGACATACAGCTGCTGTCTGACTGCCAGAGCAGAAAAGGGTTCTTACAATAATCTCTGCTGTTTATGGGAAGACAGAAGTCCTGAGATTGAGATTATCCAGATGTCTTCTCTGAGAGCAGCTTTAGGGGGTTTAAAATTATAAAGATGTAATAGACTTCACTTAGTATTGTAGACATCTAGATGCTAAAATTACTTTCCTCATTTTGTTACAGCTTCCTACCTTTGCTAGAATTTCCTACCGTTTCCTACATCAAGACTTTTGGTAACAGTGAAAATGAAGGAAAGAAATCTCTCAATCAGAAGTACATCTGTAAGAGATCCCATGTAGCAGTTTGCTCAACAGCAGCAGAGATGATGCTCTGATGATTTGCAAAGTTTTATGTGTCACAATGATCTTTTTATGATCTTTTTCTTAAGAGACTGTCACAATTGTCATAGGAACCCAGAAGTAAAATCTGCTCAGCTTGTCTGCTTTGCAGCCAAGGGAGGGTGAACTGCTAAGTGGTGAGTCTTGCTTTCTATGCTCTGGTACCATGACACAATCATCTCCTGGCAGAGAAACACGACCACACCACATGGTGGTTGTAGTGTCCCATCCCTATGAGGATGTGTGGATCTTAATGTGCTCTGAGAAGCCCTCAGCTCTACTACATGGACAAGATGCTTTTTTCCCCCCCTCTAAGACTTTTGAAATCCATAGAGTAAGGTCACCTGAATGGTCTTCCCAACCCAAAAACATGGATCTGATGATACAATGGGGAGAACAGGGTAGGCACTAGCATCACAGATGCTTATAGGTGTGACTGGATGGGCACAGTCAAAATCTGAAACATCAGGCAGAGATCAAAAGTGCATTCCATACATGAGCAAAAAAGGTGGTACACTGATACTGCTTTTACTTGAAATTGTCTATTCTGGAAATAAGGACAATTCTGCTATAATTCTACAGTAGTCAAATATCCCAAGAAATATACCAAATAACCCCAAACACCCATTGTATTCTTCTTTTGAAGGATCACCACTTTTCAGTGGCGGAGGAAATTGCATACAGAGATGCAGTTTTGATTAACAACATCTCATTTCTGAAACCACACACAAAGGAATTGCTCCAGTCACGTGGGGCAGGGGTTGATTCATTTCACCAGGGTTAGTTTTCTAAGGATGGGACTCACTTGTCTAATCACAGGTGTCTCATTCCATTTTAGATGCCCTAAAGGTTTCCAATCTTATCAGTGTATCTTTAATGGCACTAACTTCTGAACATGCAACACACCCATGACAAATGCCACACACCCAGCTAGAGTTACCCTCAGACACACAGCACTGGGCACCTTAGGAGGAGGATTTGCCTCACACTTGCTGAAGTGCCAAATGTAAGCCTCAGGAGGCAGCTGGAGACCCTGCATCTTCCTATGGGTTTGGATGAGTTCTGCACCAGACAGGAGTTTCACCATCTCTGGACACACAGCTCTTGGCTTTATCAAATGTGGTTTTGTCAACTCTAGAGGTTTTTTCCTGTGCCCTGTGGCATGATTTGTTTCTGTAAACCTTCACCAGCTGATGACAATCTCAGTTTTCATCTTTTATGTGTACTTACAGACAAAAGGGAAAGGTGCAAAATCAGAAGAACTAAAGTCTGATAGAATCATAGAATTGCTCAGGTTCAAAAAAAAAAAACCTTCAAGATCAAGTCCAACCGCAACCAAACCATATTACCCTAACTCTGATAGAGTCAGAAGAAGCTGAGAAAAACATACCAAAATAAAAAGGATTTGCAGAGCATTTATTTTAATATTTCTCAGGATTTTAAAGCTGGTCTTGTAAATTTTGAAGCTGCAACTTTGCTTGTTTGACATGTGCAGGGCAAGAAACATCTGAATCTGCTGCCTGCCGGATTTTCAGGTTGAAGTAGTTACCTCGCTTGGCAGTGCTGAGAGGGAGATGAGGATTTATATTACTGCTGGAGCACAGACACGTGACTACAGAACTGAATTGTGACAGGAAGACAGCTCCTGACACAGTGGGCAGTACCCTTGGTCTGCACTCAGCAGTGCTCATAGGCATGGATGTGGTGCGGTGGGGTGTGAGAGCTGGAAACTGCAAAAGAACACACTGAGGTAAAAAGAAGGAAGAGATTTAATTCGTGCTGTTGGGTCTGGCTACAGGAATGCATTTACTCGGTCTCGAGGCAGGGAACATTCACAAGCAGGGCAGTGGTGTTTTGGACAAATCTTTTGGGTTGTCCTGAAATGCTGAGGAAGGGCTGATTGAATTGGTTCTGAGGGCCCATATGAGAGGATAAGGATGAAGAATAGGAGGAGGAGAACAGGCTTATCTCACTGAGAACTTCTCATTCCCAAGGGCAAGCTCAGGAGCAGGCAAAATTGTAGACCTCTGCTCTTTGGAGTAGGATGGGTACCACACATGGGAACACATGACTGAGGTTCCCCACCATTAACTGACCACGCTGTTATCCCATTGCTTTGCTGACTCTTTCAGAAATTCATTGCTTAAATATCTGTATTACACACACATATAATTCACAGCTTACATTTATTCATGACCAATTTATACCCCTAGGTGATATAAGACAACGCCTATTCAGGTACTTTTGCTTGTTAGGTTTTTCTATTCTTTCCCAATGGTTTGCCTCTATATCCACTCCAGTTTGATTCAATTATTCACCTACATGGGTAATGAAACTTCTGTACTATATAGATCCAACAAATGCCTTCTATAAAGGCACTGATAACTTCACTGCCTGCTGAAAACACCTTACATGATACGCCCTAAAATAGTATTTATCTTTTACACAGCTATGTTACATCTATGGTTCAGAGGCATCCCACAACTAATAAACATACTTAGTTCTTCCCCTTACTTTCTCACCTCTAACAAGTAATTGCAATGATTACATTCCTTTGTTAAAATATCTGACTTTATATTGGTATTACTAAATTTTATCCCAGACTTTCAGCATTATTGTCAGACAGAACACATCCGCAACTATATGCTAGGGTTTTACTAACATGCAGAATGGAGAGCTTCAGCATCCTTCCCACGTGCTTTACACAGTCCCCACTCTGCAGTAGAAATACCACTTCCAACAGTGGAGTGTAGAAATTCCCTCCCTGGAGAATTAGAAATGTAGAAATAACCAAGGAATCTAAACCTCACAAGCTACAGATTCTTTTAAATATGCCGAAAATTGCTTGAAAAGTGTAAGATACGTTTAAACTTTTACTTACTTTACAGAAATAGCTTTAGATGACGTCTTTATCAAAGGTACAAAGTATGACTTGTCATTACTTGTGGTTTCTCTGTGACCTCAGCAGATCAGAAAGTCAGCAACTTCAGTGCTGACTTATGGGAACTGGCACTAAATGCATTTTTGACACCTTTAATTTAGATTTAAAAATTATATAAATAGAACGCCTTAGTCCCATACTTTTGCTTGTCTACAAAGGTTTCTGTATTGATGGTAAATCTGTCCAACGCTAAGTAAGCAGAAGACAGTCCTTCTGTAGAGCATTCTCTCCAGATCATCATTAACACCATTTTCTAATGGTGTTTATTTTACCAGATACTGAGCTCACCCTTCTAAAATAGACCAAGGCACTGTTTATGTCAAAATAGACACATCTCCATCACCACAAATCTCTCTGCTGCTCTAACTAACAAAGACTTGAATCGTATCAAAGAATGGCAATTGCTTGATGACATTGACTTTAAAATGTATGTATGCTGTCTGCATAAGCTCAGTTCTGAAATCTTGACAAGTTTTGGGGCACACTATACTAGGCACTTAAACATTTCTCTTTTTTAAACATGCTATCATAGGGAGACAATTGTAGGGAGGGTTTTTTTTTTTTCAGAAATAGGAAAACTGAAGTCAAATTCAATACTAATTGGGTAGGGATAAGCGTTTTTCATAAACAGACTATCAGTAGAGTTAAGATTGTTCTTCCTCAGCTCCAGCACAGACCACCCAATCTACACAAAGTCAAGTCCTAGTGGCAGAAAAGTGCAGCCAACTCCAGATGCCAAATGATCTCTGCCGTGTAACATTGAGGAAAAAAATAAAATCATATAATACCTGCTCTCCTAAGGACAAAAACCAGAAAGATTCTTGCTCATTATTATAATCTTCTCTAACTGTAACTATCACCAGCATTTCTGAAGCAATCTGACATTCCAAGTATGAAGATATATTTACAAGTTATTTGAGACTGAGGAAGATAAAGAAACTTCAGAGATCCTCAGGCTCCAGTCGGATTAAGCTGTCAAGAACATTCAGTTCAAAAATAATCTGAAGAGAATTCTTTTACTCTGAAGACACATTCTGTTTTGTCTTTAAAAAAAAATTTTTGAACAAATTCACAAAGGGAAATTCCTGTAATATAAGAAAACCTTTTAGTACATAAAACAGGGTGTTGCAGTAGAAGATGCTTAAGATATACTCAAAAGAGCAATCTACTTAATGCCAAAACATCATTAAAAAAAAAACAGTAAAAAAAACAATAAACTTGGTCAGCTGTTAGGTCATGCTCTTTGGCTTACATTACTAGTAGCAAAATTTTGCTATCAGTATTTCATTAGAAACTCTACAATTATAAATTGAATCAGAATATATTTTATTCTTGAATTGCAATAGATAATTTTGCAGTTATATAAATAGTTAGAAAAACACGTACTGCAGAGAACAAATATTTGACCAGAAAAAAACACCTATAATATAATGGGAATACTTGAATAAGAAGGCTTAGCAAATCCAAAGAAAACTTTATCACCATAGTTACTTTAACTATTGAATTTCCACATAAGATTGATGAAACAAAATATTCAACTAGATTATGTAGTCTTATTTCTTGAACAGATACAATCTAGGAAAATTTGGTCTGGTGCCTTTAAATAAAATTCATTCAGAGATGCCTGAAAATGTAGATGACTTTCCAGAAATGTCATTTAGAAAGGTTTGAAGGGTTTTTGTTTTGTCTTCAGTGTTATTATTACTGCAAGTACAGTGCTGCCAAATATTTTTACCACTAAAGAAACGCTATTTCAGCTGCATTTGAGCAGAGTAATAGTGGTAGCTAATGGCCTATTCAGTTAATCATAGTTATTCACTCCTTGGAAATGCCTCAGAATATAACAAATGTTTTGTTTTCTATGCGGACTCTTAAATTACAGGCATTATATCATATATATGATATATAACCCAACAGGATGAATACAAACTGATTCCAAAACCACTCCCTTAAATAACTTCAACATTTTCTTTCTTCAGAGGCTTCAAAATGCTGTTCTTATCCGGAGAGCTACTGAAATAGCACTGATAGCAGGGTAAGAAAAGGCTGTAAGGAAACTTCTGGTTTGACTAAAATGTGGCTACTTGCCATCCACTTTGAGAGGTCTGAAATACCTATTACAGACCATTTTCAATAAATACGAAACATCCTCAGAGAGCTGAATCATGTATATCCTTTCCCAAAAAAAGGCTGTAGATGTAGAGTTGCACTTCGGCCCATAACAGATGCATCAATTGGTTTTCAGTCTGAGAGCAATACTTGCACTGTCAGTTCTATCAATACATGATTTACCTTGCTCACCTTATTTCTAAAGCACATATGAATATAAAATATGCACCAGACTTAGCTTTGTTGTGGTTTTTCTATGCCCTCCCCCCCCAGGGTGTAGATTATATTTGTTACTCTGTGTGAGGTCTGTTTGTCTGTTGCAACAAAAAGGGCAGAGCTGTTTATATCTCACCTCCGGTTGCCATTACAGCAAAGAAGCACATCAGTGTAATTCCCTCAGGAATTTTACTCCAGAGGCATTCTATAAAGCTATGGATTAAACTTTAAAACAACAGTAGGCTTCCATGGCCAGAGATAATTATTCTTTTCAGTTGCAATTGCTTTGCAGAAAGGATTAGTTTATTGGCTAAGAAAGATACCCCGTGGGCTACTTCAAGGAGTAAAGACAACCACAAAGATCACCTTCCACTGACTTTATGGATAGAAGAAGTCTGCCATGAACCCTGTGTTTTCTGCATGACCTTTTGTGGCTGAGATGTCAGTTACCTTGGGCTGTTATATGTCTGCATAGATGGCAAACAAAAGGAAGTTAAACTATTCTACAGTATAACTACTCTTTATCCAAGATGGGAGAACAAACAAGGAAAGATGGTTGAAATGTTCAACCATTTATTTTCATCAAGGTTCCCAAAAGAGACCAGTTCTAATTCTCATGCTTAGCATATTTTCATTATTGAAGATCCTCAAAAAGATGTTTAAAATCAGATGTGATATAAAATAGGGCAATGTTGTAAACAGCTTACAAGACAGGATTAAAAGTCACCACAGTTGCAATAATTCAGATAATTGTTCTGAAATTAATGCACTGAATCCACATAAACAAGTGCAGATCACTGCTGAAGACTAATGCTAGTAGCACAGACATGGAAAAAAAAGGAGTCAGTACTGCAGAAAAGATCTGCAGAGAGGTTATAGCAGTATGTAAACAGATTGTAAGTCAGGATGATATGTAGTTGCAGAAAAAAGCAGTCTGATTATATATTCATGATAATGTTATACACAAATTGAGGAATTATTCCTTCCCTACCAGCAGTGGCAAAGCTCAAGCTGCACAACTGTGTTCAGATCTGCCTACCATGCTGTCAGGAGAAGGAAACCATTGGAGGAAGTCCAGATGAAAGACAAAAAAAAAAAAGACAGTGACTGTAGAACAAGGAAAGGTTGAAAGACTTAGATTGTTTAGTCTAGGGAAAGAAAAGACCGAGATGCTAACATTTTTAAACTATGCAAAAGTTTGCTATGAAAAGTCATTGGTGACTAATTGTTCCCCATGTCCATCATGTATAATGGAAATAATAAAATCCCTGCAACAGTATGCAAGTCAGACATTTGTGAAAAACCTTCCAACGTAAGGACCACCTGCCCTGCAAGAGGCTATTAATAGAATCATAGCATGGGTTGGGTTGGAAGAGATCTTAGATATCTCGTTTTAACTCCCCTGCCATAAGCAGAATTGCCACCAACCAGATCAGGCTGTCCAGAGCCCCATGCAATCTGACCTTGAATGCTTCCAGGAATTAGGCATCTATGGCTTCCCTGGACAGCCCATGCCAGTACCTCACCATCCTATGAGTAAAGAATTTCTCCCTAATATCTAACTGAAATATCCCCCTTTTTAGTTTAAAACAATTCTCCTTTGTCCTATCACCATCAGACTATGTAAAAAAAACAAAATAAAATACTGTTGGCCTCCCAGGCTGCAACTGCAGACTACTGGCTCATACAAGCTTTTCATCCACCAGAGCTCTCAAGTCTTATTTTGCAGGGCTAATCTCAATGAGTTCTTCTCCCAGTCTGCAGACATAACTAGGATTCCCAAGATCCAAGTGCAAGACCTCACTCTTGGTCTAGCTGAACCTCATTAGGTTCACATAGGTCTACTTTGCCATTCAAAGGGACCTGGACAAGCTTGAAACCTCTCTCTCTGTTGTATCAACTGCACTACTTAACTTGGTGTCATCAGCAAACTTGAGGGTGCACTCAATCCAGCGCTCCAGATCAGCGATAAAAATGTTGAAGAGCACTGGTCCCAGAAGCTGGAAGATATGACTCATCACTGGCCTCTACGTGGAGACAGAGCTGTTGATCATAACCTTCTGGCTGTGACTAACCAGTCACGCTGGTTGACATCTCAGATCACTTCCTCATCTCACATGTGCTTTAACTTAGCTTCTAGAAGGATCTACTCCATGGTCTTCTCAGGTACAGAGGCTTACTGGTCTGTAATTTCCTGGGCCTTCTTTTCTACCTTTCTTAAAAATGGGAGTGATATTTCCCTTTTTCCAGTTACTGCTCCAGTGCAGGCAAAAAGAATGGGACACTTCCCTGATGTCTTGTCAGTGTTTTAGCCTTAAACAATCTATAAAGAACTATAAAAATCAAACAACTCTCCATTTAAGAAAGATAAATAGATAAAAACAGATCAAAGAAAACACCAAATGAGCACTATTACGGTCCACCATTATGCTTGACAACTTGAACACAGAGATTAGAGGATGATATATAAAGACTGGAACTTGCAACAACACTAACTATGTAGTTCTGGAAAAGTCAATCTCGTGGATAGGTGTTATTTAACCAATTCTGTCAGTTATTCAATTGCTCTTTCTACTTTTATGAAAAGTTTAACAGTTTTCTGAAAAAGTTCACCAGTTTCAAATGAAAAGTCCAAACTTAAACCATTTTTTAAAGATATTTAAATTATTTTCTTGGTAGGATGTAGAAGTTAATGTAATTACATTAGCTTTTATTTACAAATATAGACAACTAAAGAGATGTGCAGTTTACAGAAACTCAGATTTGCTTGTTTAAATAGTCCTTGCAGGGGAAAAAACTTTATATAAAAGAAATGATACAGTAGCAACACAGAAATGTTTGCAAAGCAATATTCTGATTACTCTTTATATCTTTTCAAATGTGTTAACATCAATATTTGTTTGCCTGAGGGCCTTTAAAATACATTTAAATAAAACAATTATTTTCACTATGAAGCACTTCTGGGGAATGAACTTGCAGTGTCTGGAAACGCCCAACAAAGCAGTGCACTCATTAGACTGAACTCCTGCTTTTATTCCTCAACCACTCTAGAGCCTTTGTAGACTGTACCTTACATGGGTAACAATCACCTATGAAGAAAATGAATTGTCTATAAAATGATGTCACTAAAGTGGACAATAGCAGCTTCCTGAAAACATCAGTTTTTCTGCATTTTGTAAAATTGCCCTGTTGGGGATCTACTTTAGCCCCTCCACTGAGTGCTGGCATCAACTAATACATACAACTATGTCCACTTAAGATGGCTACAAACTGAATAACTATTATAGAAACATGTAGTGCCATAAGAACTAAAGAACCTATGCCGACTGAGGATGCAAAAAGGAAGAGCTTACAAGAACAGAATAGTTGCCCATAACTGTAGAAGCTAAAGAAAAATGTATTTGTATTTCTGAAACAGTTCAGCCAAAAACTCTCTTACAGGATGTTAAACACAGAAAGTATTACAAAACTGCTTATTAACAGTAGGGTCTGGTTTTATTTCAAGTACTTCTATTCAGAAACCTAAAAAACACAAGCAAGAAGAGTTTCTTAGATAAGAGACAACACTGAAAACATAAAAGAATTGAAAGGAAAAAAAAAAACCAAACGCAAACCTGCAATTGTTCCTTAATCATACAGGAAAAGCCATGATATACTGCAAAAATACAGAGCTGTGCCTGAGACAGTTTCTATCCTTAGATTTACACACACTAAGACCTATCCAGAAGTTGCCTATCCTGGTACTATAGCATTATCAGGTGCCAAGATAATTCAAGCACGTATTTATTCAGCTGTCCCTACTGGACTAAAACTGGGTGAGTGGCAAGCTTTCTGTACCTCTTCCACACAGCTAATGCTAGAGGGAAAGAAACTTACAGCAATTTCTTCCTTTGCTGATGATAAATAAATCTGCAGAAAAGCCTCCTCCTACTGTTTGAGGCATCTTAGGAATGCTATTAGTAGAATATAATAATCTATTAAGTCTGCTTTTTTTTTTTTTTAAGCAACATTTCAAAAACCCAACTTAGTGAATCTGTATTTGGCAAACTTTCATGCCTATGTAAAAACTGAAAGAATATTTAAACTAAAAACCCAAAGAGATGTAAAACCAGATATGTCTTTTCTTTCTTTAATTCAAAAGAAAAACATTTTAATTCTTACTCCGTAGCTAGAGAGAATACCATAATCACATTGTTCTTAAGCAAAGCAAGAAGATATTCACTGCAACATGGACCAAAAACAAAGAGAACTGTCAAAGAATATCATTAAAGAGATGAATTAGACACTCACAACGAAGGCTACAGCATGAAAATCACTGGTTTTCTGGCATTTGCTTTCACATTTCAACATTTTAAAAATAAACCTGCTATTGCATTTCTCTCACTGAGTACAGAGCATTGTGAAAAAGCTGAAGTAAAATATTCAACTAACGCTCCAATGTTCAAAGGTAACACCAGACTAAGGAAACCAATGTAGATACAACACTTGGGAAAGTAATTCTATACCATACTAGTAATTCTATGCTTGTAATGATTTTATCATGAACAAAATAAAGAATTTTACAAAGCAAAGTAAGCTTCAAATCACTTGTTCCTTTAAAGGAAAATGATCATTTCTCAGTCAAGCTCAAGAAACTTCAAATCTTAAGTCTAGACCAATTATTAAAATCAACATGCCCTAGATCTGGATTAAGTTTTCCCTTCTTCTCCAAGATTGATCACATACAGCATAAGAGGAAGAATATAGAATGATCTCTGTAAATGCAAAAGAAAAGGTTGCACAAGAAGTACAACTACAGTGCTGGATTTCTGTTTCCACTTAAAAGCTTCAAAACAAACAAATAAAAATCACTCCAGATGTAGCATAATGTTATAACTTTATGGAAAAACATAGCAGTGACAGCATAGTAGCAAAGCCCTAGGCTACAGCTAGAGTATATACACTCAAAGCAGCTGTAGACACAGAAACAAAGGGAAGAAATAAAATCTGCTTACCCTTAGAAAGTCTCAGGCACAGAGTGACCTCCAACAAAATACCTTTTCTTCCCCCATGCCAACCCTTAAATGAGGTCTGGGAAGGAACGGATCTTGGCTCCACCCCTTTCAGTCACTCAGGTGCATTGTATGCACCTGAGCTCTCCTGTGTTGGCCCTGTCTTCTCACCAGGTGCTCATTGCTACAGGTAAGCTGAAAGATTTTCTTATAAGAAATAAAAAAAAGATTTTTCTTCTTTTAATTTTTAAGATCCTAAGTAAGAAACTTAGGATTAATTTATAATGCATCTAGAACAGAGCTTGGCTTGTTAGAAATAAGGAGAAAACAAGTTGCATTTGATACAACGAATCTGATTCCAATAAGATGCTGAAAAAATAAGATGCTTTGGGAAAAAAAAAAAAGATCAATAGAAGAAATTACAAAGCAGAAATATACTAACATGAAGTAAAGCTAAATAGTGTTTTTCAGGGATTTATAGTAATTAATTAATTAATTAACTAATTAATATACAACTGTTCTAACAGTCAAGCATTAGAAACATGAGGAGCTAGACACAGTGGAAAACTTAAATCCAGAAAAAAAAGAGGATTGAAATAATTCATTGTGAGGATAAATAAACTTTACTGTGGTAAACTCTCTCAAAGTAGTATTATGCAACTATATTGGATTAATGATAAATGTATCTTAAAATTTACAACAAAGTAAAATATGTACCATTTTCTTCTTGCCTTTAGTTGAGATATTACAGAAATTAAATTAGGACTGTTGTGCCACAGCTATATGTCACAAATGTTAAATCTACTAAGATTCTTTTTATGTCTTAGAAAATAGTACCCGTAATGTATATTACGTTAAGCCACTGAAACTGTATATAAAATGTGCTCATGCAACCAATACACTCAGCATTGAATGTTACGATAGAATATGAAGAAAAAAATATATAAGTTCCATATGTTATTTGATATATTCACCATCATAATACATAACCTGTTAAACAGGATGCATAAAGGCAAGGGCTTCATGAAGAAATCTTTCAGGCAATGGGTGTAGTAAAATAAATACTTTCAAGTTGGAGCAAACATAGGTGATTAAAGCCAAGGATCTACTTTGTCTTATTCATTAGACTTCATCATATAAATGTCCAAATACAATGCAATTTTTTTTTGGAACAATCATAGTATTTCTCACAGGACTGTTGTTAGGGGATTGGTTTATAAGTGAGGATGTAAGATGGCAGCTACCTTCCCACTTCTGACTTGCTGCATTTGGTGTGATACGCTGATGTCAAGATGCCACAAGATGCACTGCGCTACACCAGCTACCTGGGAAGGGCAAGGTGGCAGCAGGCTTGCAGAGAAGCAGGAGTTTGATGAAGTGAAAGAGGAGTTGCTACCAGAGAACAGGGTGTAATGAGGGCACACTGCCTTTGTACACCATTGGCAATACCACATGAGCTGCCCAATAACAAGGGATCTGCTGAAACTCTCACCTGCCAGAATTGTGTTATCCAGAGACACCAAAAATGCATGAACACATTTACAGCAGTCCTATTCTGGAAACAATTTTTATCAATACTCCACTGCAGGCATTCAAGGCCAAGTTGGATGGGGCCCTGGGAAAACCTAATCAGGTGGGTGGCAGCCCTACCCCTGGCTGGGGGTTGGGGCTTTCTTTCTGGGCTTTGAGGCCCCTTCCAACTCAAACCATTCTGTGATTCTATGACTCACTGGGGTAAAGCACCCCTATATAGTATCCAGGGAATGGTCATAGAGATTCTATTACCTATATGTGAGCCCATGAATTGTTATTTCAAAAAGAAAATTGATCTCATTGAGAGCAATTGCACATATATATTTTATACAAATATAGGGGAATAATATTTAAAAGTTGATAGGATCAAAATCATCCTACTAAAAACTGTGACAAATCTGCAAAGTACCTAAAATCCAACCACCCAGTACAACAGCAGACAACTTTGGGTAAAAAATCTTTTCCCAGCTCTTTCAGAGGTATATGCATCCAGTCCTCTTTTGGATGTGATACATCATACTGTAAAAAAAAAAAAAAAAAGGAGTATTTCCCATAATAAAGCATACTGTGCAGGAGTTAAACAGAGGATTCTTACACACAGAGAAAAAACATTCTGAAGACAATATAAAGCAAATCCCCTAATTGTGCTCTCCTGGTCACATTTCTCTGGTTTATGAAATAAAAAATGTTTGAGGATCACAAAGAGAAGAGCAGAAAGTAGCCCAGGGAAGACCTCCTTGCCTCTCATCAGAACACATAAAAGGAAACAAACTTTTAGAAGTCCTTGAACTACTTTGTAATGTGACAGGTAGGAGCTGGGAGGCGCTTCTGACTGCTCAGAGTTGGGAGGGAGGTGGCAGCTCCCAGCAAAGCCCTGCCAAGTCAGTTACAGCTGGTCAAAAAAGCCAAGAAATGGCTCAACTGCCACAGCTCTTTCTCCTAAAATATCCCAGGGACGAACAACATCTTTTAAAGCAGGCTCTGATCCGTGAAATTATGAGTGTGCAATGCCTGCTTGTTTTAGCAGGTTTGTAAAGAGCAAGTGCATAGGAACTGACACTCTGTCCTGAATCTGACAGACAACAGTGCCAGGAAATTCCCCCTAGGTGGACTGTAAACAGTGCACTGAAGCACAGCTGTGAACTATTTTGAGACTCATGTTCAAGTGATACCTGAATAGGGCCTAGGAGGGTAGTTGTCTGGTTCCTCTGTAGCAGTAACACAAGGGACTGTGAAGAAACAGCTACGGCTGAACGCGTCCTGTGCACCCTCTGCTGGTTTCAGAGCAGCAAGCAGCCAAATGTCAGGACATCAATTTAATAAAGCTGAAGCAAAATGCAGGGAAAAAAATACATCTCAATGGCAAGCAACAGTAAGAGGAGATGCCAAATTCATTTTCAAAAATTCAATATTAAATGTTTGCAAAAAACTTTTCATTTTGAAGGTGCAAAATGAGAATATATTGAGTGGACACTGCTCACTTGCTCAAAGATGTTTCCTATCAAATTTACAAATTTTCTGTTCCTATGTTTTTACTGTAACTTCTTAATACTTATTTGTCTACTTGCATTTTATTTTATTTTATTTTCCAAAAATAGTTCAAACAAAGCATTTGCTTGGATTTCAGTACTTTGTCATTTCTCAAGAAAACAAGTAGATTAGATGCATCTTAAAAACCTTAGCAAGGAAACAGTCAGTGACTATACTGCATTTAAAAGCAAACCAGCCCTTTTCCTATTAGCTATTTCAGCTGTTTCTCATTATGGCTTCTACCAAACTAAGACAGATATCTTACTCATAAAGCAAGGAAAACAGGAGTCAGCATTTACTGTTTTTTTTTCCAGAATCCTTTTTTTTTTTTCTCTTTACTATAGTTTTTACAAGCATCATGGTTTGTAATCACTGCTTCTCCTCAGTTTGCATTACTCCTCTCCACTGTTCACAGGGTTACACATGAATCGCCATGGTTTGCAAAGCTGCCTTAACCCAAACCTTTACGTATTTGAAATGGACAAAAACTAAAGCAAATCAAAACACCAGAGGGTAATAGTGTTAACCCTCAACAGTAGCCTCAAGTGAGCAAGCTCGGCATCGACTCTACATCACAACTGTGAGAACACAACAGGCTGACTATAGAGGTGGTGGAGTCTCCTCTGGAGACATTCAAGACCCACCTGGACGCCTACCTGTGCAACCTGGGCTAGGGAGCTGCTTTGGCAGGGGGTTGGACTCGATGATATCCAGAGGTCCCTTCCAACCCCTACAATTCTGTGATCCTGAACTGCACTTACTATCCCTCAGAAATTCTTTAATTTCATAGTTCTTCAAAACCACAGTAAATCTTTTGGTCACTTTCAAATACACATTTAATTGGTGCTAGAACACTAAGGAATTGAATATCAAATCTCATGTTAGATGCATTAATAACAAAATCTGGCCGTGTTTTTGAGTTACAGAATATGTACTATGCATCTTTCCTTCAGGAGCTCCCATAGTGATCCATTTTAATTCCACAAAACTACTATCTCTTGAAAGAAAAATCAAATGATACTTTATCTCATAACAGTTTGCTGTGATCTATGGATTTGATTATGAAAGTGTTCGTAATTTTAGAGTGCAGAATAAAATGTAGTGTAGTTAACTGCAGAAAACATGACGGAGCTTCAGAGTCCTCCACCCTGCATGAAAAGCTTTCCCTATTCCTATGCAATTCTGCTGATGCTTGAATACTTCTTTTTTTTTTTTTTGCATCCTCCTCCATTATATTGTGATACACTTAAGTGGAAATAAATGCAGAAAGCTTCATTTATAAGAGAAGAAACTAACTACTAAACAACTAAGGTATTTTTTCAAAGGAGCATTCAACTGACGTGCCTTTAAGGATAAAAGGTAAAAGAATAAGAAGAAAATAAAGCAAACTTCAAATACTGCATTCAGTGCAGCCAGAATATTTTTGTTTTAGAAGTGCAGTGATGAAAGAAAGATTTAACAACCACCTGAAAACAAAGATAACACTGGTGTAGAGATCCTCACCCTGCCGATTACTTCTGTGTGGGGATATGCAACTCCCCTCACTACTACCGTATTAAATTATTAAATTGGCTGTATTTCACACAGGAGAGAATTAAGCAGCAAAGGTCAACAGTGGTTTCTGTAGTTACTTTGTTTTGCTTATTTTGAGTTTGTCTTTTTGTTTTTAAAGAAGAGACAGAAAAAGGTGTGTGGGGCAGGGACAGCAGGTCTCATCTGAGTCACAGGCATGACCTAGTGACTCCAAGTATCTGCGTACCTTGCTACTATTAGCATAGTCTGGATGTCTGTTCAGTGTTTCAATAGCAATTGCAATGAACAATTGAGAGCTGGCCACACTTTATGAAAGGAATAATAATCAGCTGCTGGACTGAGAGCCCCCATAGAGACGAAGGTCAGTGAGGGGTCATTCAGCTGCCTTTTCAGTCTTCCTATATCCAAGGGCATGCTGCAAAGAGGTTCAAAACCTAGACAAGGTGGCCTGACAACAGCAGCTTTCTCTTTCCACATGCTTGTTTCGTTGCACACATCCTGAGGAGCTGCTCTTCACAGAACCCGAAAATCTTTTGGGGACAGACTGGATCTTCTCTCATTAAAGAAGCAAGAATGCAGTTTGCAGTGCCTGGGTTGGACACCACAGTTTTATGTAGCTGGGAGAAGCATAAAAGAATAGAAAGCGTATACAGAAATTGTTTCTTCAAAACTCCAAAGAATACCTTCACTTTCAGACTGAAGACACTGGGAATCATGCTATAATAGTCAGCTTTGAAACACTTACTGCAGAGAGCTCTTGCTGAAGAAAACTGGGCTTGTTTAGCTAGAAGCGAAGCCCTGGGAAGACCTCATTGCTGCCTTCCAGTAATTAAAGAGAACTTTGGAGCAGGAGGGGGATCGACATTTTCTGTGGTCTGATAGTGACAGGACAGTGAAGAATGACTTTTTGTTTAAAGAGGGGAGATTTAGGCTAGATGTTATGCAGAAATGCTTTACTCAGAGGTTGGTGAGACACTGGCACAGGCTACCCAGGCTGTGGATGCCCCATCCTTACAGACCAGGCTGGATAGGGCCCTGGGCAGCCTGAGCTAACGGGTGGTAGTCCTGCCCAAGGTAGGGGGTTGGGATTGGGTTGACTTTAAGGTCCCTTCCAACCTAAGCTGTTCTATGATTCTACAATACAACTATATGAGAAGAAATGAGAGTGGAACTACAAATGGGATAAATATTTTGTCACTCCAAGAGAGATTGTGTCTTAAAAGAAAATACATTGTTTCATATCTCAAACTTTTTAGAAATTGAGAAAAATGGCATTAGAAGGATTCAAAAGGCTACTAAAGGAGACCTAAGAACACCTTGGTTAGGAATAGTGATGGCAGCAGGATGCCAGTAGTTTCCAAGCATGAAGACTGCAAAAAGAGTGGAAAGGTAAAGATAAGTGGACAGTGTATTTAAGGTATCCACCTACTAGTATTTCAGAAGGTCAGAACTCTGAAACATTGCAGAATTTAATTCCTGGCCCTTCCCTGGAAAATGGGACCTAGAAACAGAAATCTCACACCTTGAAAATTCTATCCAGTTAACTTCAAGTACTTCTATTTATATATATTAACCATACCAGAAAGCCCAGTACAGCACACTGTTCCGCTGCCTGATGCAGTAACACTGTTACTGTGGCTCAATCAGAAAAAAAACCCTTGATCCCCAGGTTACATGGAGCCTTGGTCTGCATTCTGCTGAAGACCAGCACACCCTTTAGGAGCTCACACTTGCCTCTGTAATGCTTGTCAGCTTGCTTGGGCCTGTTGTTACTTCACAGGACTCCCTCTGTTGCTTCACAGTTTGAGACGAAAAGTTCTGGGAGGTGGTTCCAGTCAAATGCCAAAGTAAATAAGGCTGCATCTTTCACAGTTCAGCACTGAACTATTTTCTATAGTAAAAGGCTGGGAAATCTTAAACTTTGACATAACGAAATCCATCACAGACAAGACTGAACCTTTCCTATGTATGCAGAAACATTTTGTTTTCTTTCACCTAAAAAAAAGATCCTAATCAACTGGTATAATCAACCAGTCACTTCACAGCAAGCTACACTTAGAATTCTTTAATAATTAGATTTTTAAATATTCACCTGATTTTCAGGGGTGATGTGAAATTAAAACTTTACCTGACTATACCCTTGTCTAACTTTGGCTCCTCTGACACCGCAAGAGTAGAAGACAAAACAGATCTGCTTCAGTCTGAGGAACAGTATGACTGTAAAACATACAGCAAGAGGAAGAATTCATACTATATTTCCTTTCAGATGATGCTGATCATTAATACTGTACCTAAACTTTCCAGAAAATCCTACAGAATAAATGTGATGGCTGCTCCAAAACTAATGTCTACTATTTTATGACGTTGGCTCATGAGGCAGACGTCCATGGTATGGCAATAGATGTTCAACCTTCCCACCAATATTCCACTACATTTTATTGCCATGTGACAGATGGCAGCAGAAGGGCAATCTGACAGAATGGCGTTTGACATGGAAGTGTGAATAAAGGAAGGGGGTGTCTCTGATTTCCTCCACAAGGAAAAGACTGCACCCACTGACATTCATCAATGATTGCTGAACACTGATGGAGCCCAAACAGTGGATGTGAGCACAGTGAGTCGGTGGGTGGTGTTTCAGCAGTGGCAACAGCAGGTTAGCTCCACTGGTGCAGGCAGTTATGAGTGCAGCACACAGCACGGCATGCAGGCTCATCATCACTGGTGAAAATGCATAGCCAATGGTGGTGAATGTGTTGAAAAACTGTTCTGTAGCTAAGAACTTGCTCCATCAAATAGCGTTGTTGTGCTCTTTGAATCAGTTGTAGTTTCCACGGAAATTAACAAGAGGCATTACTTTCAGAGCAACCTAGATGTGTATGTATATACACCTGTAGCTTAACAGTAACAAATTCTAACCTATTGTGTATCTTCCAGTGTGTACCTTAAGTCAGTGCTAGACAAAGCACAGAATAAAATTACTAAATGGACTGCATTCATTCCATGCAAGTGCAATTTAAACTTCTTAAAAAGAGAAATACAATCATCTTCAACTATGCAACACCAATCAAGCAACCACTTGATTTTTAAGTGTGCACATCAGTCTTTCCCTTCCTCTAATCCGTGGTAGCTGACCATTTATAAGATAATAACAGTACAATGTTCAATGAAACTTCCCTTTTTCACCGGGTCTGTGCAAGATAGAAAGGAATACAATAATTATGGCAAATATAGTTTCACAATTTATCAACTTCAGAGAAACAAAGAACAAAAAAATATCAACTCAGCTATTAAGTAACTCATGCCACCCTATTGCTGTCAAGAATCACTTTTCAGACCTTATACACCTTTCCTAGAAGTTTTTACTCTTAAAGAGGTGCTACAGATTTTGTTTTTAGTAGGCTCTATTTGATCTTTCTAGACTATGAGATATAATGGAAAGAAAGGAGGAAAGGAGGAGAGGGGAGGGGNGGAAAGGAAAGGAAAGGAAAGGAAAGGAAAAGAGAGAGAGAGAGAGAAAGAAAGAAACTTCAGACTTTGAGGGGTGAATACCACCACTAAGATGATCCTTCAAGGAGAAATGAAAGGCTAGTTGCAATATGATATAAACTTTGCCACTGCAGAGAAAAAACAAACAACTTTTTTGCCATTCTTGTCCAATTAACTACCTTCAAATTAAAACAACAAAGTTTGAAATTCTGCAGTAAAATGAGAGATTCTACTTTCATATATTTTCAGTCACTCCCAACTACACAAGAAGTAGGCTGCTCAGTACATCTTTACTTGTGAAAGCTCAGCACTTGAAAATTAAGTACAGCTAATGTAAAATTCAGCTCTTAATAGGGAAAGAAAGATCCTTTTATCACCTTCATTAACAACAATAAAATTGTCCTAGTTATCTCGGTGACTCCTGACACTGAATAGTTGTAAACATTTTATTCTTAAGCTCCCATTAAAATTATCGTTCCTGTTATTATTTTAAAAATCCACAACTGGAACCAAGAATAATGAAATTTGGGATCAATTTTTACCAGTTTCAAATTAAATGATCCCAAGGTTTGATTTAGTGGAAAATCTATCAACAAAATGAGCACTTTAGGCACCACTGGAGCTGCTGACCACTGATGGAGAGCAACTTACTGGAGAAGTCAAGACTGGAGGCAGCCTGGGCTCTGGTGATTATGTCCAAGTAGGATTCAAGTTCTTGAGGAATTTAGTCTGACCTCAAAATACAGTCAGGACCTCAGGGAGGCAAACTTTCAGCTGCTAAAGGGAACAGTGGCTAGTACCCCCGAGAGAATACCTCATGGGATAAAGGGGAAGAAGAGAGCCAGCAGATACTGAGACATTTTTCTTAGAGCACAAGTCAACATGCAAAAGATGGGGCAATGAAGGCAGGAGACTGGCATGGCTGAGTCAGGACCTCGACCAAGCTAAAGCAAAACGAAACAAAAAGTAAATACATAGGCAGTGCATCATACAGCATAGGAAGATTATAAGGATATGTTTTGGCTGTATATGGATGAAACCAGGAAAGGCAAAGGACAGCTAGAGCTGAACTTAGCTAGGGATGTGAAGAACAACAAAGGTTTCTACATACATAAAACAGCAAAGGATGATAAAACAAATTGCACCCCCTTCTAACAAGTGAGAGAGAGAACCTGAATACAACTGACATTGCAAAGCCTGAGGCACCCAACACATTTTTTCACCTCAGTCTTCACCAGCAATTGCTTATACTATACAGCCCACTTCCCCAGGTCACTGAACCTCAAGGCAGGGAACAAGGGAATGAAGTGTAACCCAACATAGAAGAAAACCAGGTTTGAGATCATCTAAGGAATAAGTTCACAAGATCCAACAAGATGCATCCCAAGGCTCTGAAGGAACTGGCAGATGAAGTTGCTAAGCCACTATCCATCACCTTTGATAAATTGGAAACCACAGGTGAAGTTCCCAGTAAATTGAAAAGGGGAAAAATAACACCCATTTTTATGAAGTGTAACTACAGATCAGTCAGCCACACATTGATGCTCCTAAGATCATGAAGTAGATCCTCCTGGAAACCATGTTAAGGCATACAGAAGACAGGGAGGTGATTGGAGATGGCCAGCAAGGCTTCAAAAAGAGCAAATCATGCATGCCTTATTTGGTGGCCTTCTGTGTCAGTGGTAGCACTGACGGATAAAGGGAAGAGCAACTGATTCATCTACCTTTACTTGTGCAAAATCTTCAATTTAGTCCCATGCAACATTCTCCTCTCCAAATTAGACAGACATGGATTTAATGGATGGACTATTCCAAGGGTAAATAATTGGCTGAATGGCCACATTCAAAGAGTTCCAGTCAATAGCTCAATGTCCATAGGGAGACCAATGATGAGTAGTACCCCTCAGTGGACTATAGGAGGACTTGATATGGTTTAATTCCTCCATTGGTGACACAGACACAGCAAGTCTGTGGGTGATGCCAAGATGAGTGACGCTGTTAAATCCTTAAAGAGAAGGGATGCAATCCATAGGGACCTGGACAGACTTGAGAAATGGGCCCACATGAACCTTGTGAAGTTCAACAGGGCCAAGTGCAAGCTGCTGTACCTGGGTTTGGGGAAATCCCAAACATCAGTACAGAGAGGTTGTTAACAGACCTGTAGACAATGATGTGAGGGTACTGGTGGATGAAAATCTTAACATGAACTGGCAATGTGTGCTTGCAGCACAGAAAGCCAATTGTATTCTGGGTCGCATTAAAATTACAGCAGCCAGAAGAACAAATGATGTGACTGTCTGACCCTCTCTACTCCACTGCTGTCAGACATCACCTGCTTGTACTGTGTTCAGCTCCAGGGACACCAACTCAAGAGAGACATGGATCTGTTGGATCAGGTCCAGAGGAGGATCACAAAGACTATCAGAGGGCTGAAACAAGGAAAGGCTGTGAGAGCTGAGGTTGCTCAGCCTAGAAAAAAGAAGGCTCTAAGCAAGTAATATGTGCCTTACTGAAGTTCTTTCAGTACTTAAAAAGGGATTTCAAGAAAGATAAGGAGGGATGCTTTATCAAGGAGCACAGTGATATGACAAAGGTAATGGTAAGGTAGATTTAGATTTGATTTGAGGAAGAAATTCTTCACTATGAGACTGGTGAGACACTGCAACACATTGCCCAGAAAAGTTGCAGATACCCCATCCCTGTATAAGTTCAGGCTGCATGAGACTTTACATAGGAAAATCTGATCTAGTGAAAGATGTCCCTGCCCACTGCAAGGAAGTTGGACTAGATAGTCTTTAAGGCCCATTCCAGACCAAACCATTCTGTGATTCTATGAAGACTGGTGTGATGTACCCCTGGATGTGCTCAAAAATGCTGATACTGTGTTTTGAGAGAACTCTGCAATAAATTGGCTCACTTTACAAATATATTCTATAGACAATTTATTTGATAATTTTCCAATAGTGCTTAAGTACAGTAGTCCTGTATTGCCTTACTCAAGGTAGTTTCATAAAAAAGCTATTTAAATCACTGACATGTCTTGAAGGGTGGTACATAATTCTACTTAAATAAAGGGTGGAGCACTGTGTAAAAGTATGAACATTTCACAGAATATATCTTCAGCAAAGAGATTGTGTCATTACAGTAAATAAAGGCTATGTTTCATCTTTGTAATCTTTATGGACGTAGCATTCTCCTCAAGAACAGTACAGTGAAAAATCAGAATCACAGGCTGCTTGGAAGGGTAAAAATACATTAAACAACTTAACTAATGCATGAGGTTTTCAAGTAAATGTGCACTCTCAATCATTTGTTTTTGTTGTCTGAAGAGCTACTTGGAGTATATAGTACATAAATATATGTCACTTCTGTAAATAAAAAGTATGGATAGCTGCTTTAAGTTGCTAGAATGGGCAGCTTTTCTCATGGGAGAAGGCTTTAAACTGGCATAAATGAGAACTGTTCTCCAGAAGCCTCGTCCCTATATTCTCTATGTCCCTTTCTCACTCTTTGTGTTAGCAAAAAGTACAACACTACTGCTAACTACCTCCAAGTGCTGGATACTAGGACAGCTCCTTTCGAGGCAAATGTTGGTTTACCGTGGCTTAATCTAAAATGAGAAAGTCTTCACTCAAACATTTTCACCGACAAGTTAAAGAGACCATAGTATGTTTGCTAGTATTACTGAGTACTGTTCTTCTGGTAATATTCATCTGCACCCCAAATTAGTAAAATGAGAAATGAAACAGTTCTAGCTGTAAACAAGATGCAACTGAAAACTGTACAATAAAATTTTATTCTAGAAAAAAATGCTGTTAGAAATTGATGGTATAACACATATGTACAGTAGCCAATTTATTAATATTTAGAAGATATTAACAAAGGTGAAAAGTCATTAAATAATACATCGTCTTATACCACTACTAGTTGAATTATTTAAACTCTCTACCTAGTAATTTACCTATACCATCATACTATGAGTAATTTAGCATACTGTAAGTCTCAGTTTAGAAAAACAGATTAACTTTCAGCTTTAAAAAAGCATTTAACAAAACATTTTTAAACAAAAGCTACTGCCAATATGTGTTTGATTCTGAGTATTTACATGGTCTATGACTGAAGTATTTTCAATCTGCAATGTAAAAGCAAAAAAAGGAAATCCCTTAAATAAACAAAGTACCCTCACACCTTTTTTGTGTGTTTGGACTTCCAAGACCGTATCTCCTGACCAGAATACTACTACTAGGTTGTGCAGCAATCAAGCAACTTCTTTGAGCCACAGAGACTGCACATGAAGGTACTTTTACCTTAAATATTGTTCATCTCAAATCCCAAGACATGTTCTGGCAAGGTCTATTATCAGGTCTATATCAGCAAGGTCTATTACAAAGCAATACTTATTTAATGCACACCTCACTGCACCCTAATGACTCCTAATTGCACAGTCCATGAAGAATTTATTCATGTCCACTCTTTCAAAGGACTATGTTCATTAAGCTGGCTCATTACTATCCAGAATAAAAATCCCTAATTGAAAAACTGAACAATGTCATAGCATGAAAAAGTAACCCATGTACCAGAGGAAGATGGCAAGAAACGCATGTATAACTTGATTCTACTTTCAAAGTCTTGCTTATGCTTTACACTCACATGACACTCTCATACTTCCATCCCTCTGGGAGTAAGCGAAGGGGAATTAAAACTTGCATGTTTACACTTTAACAGTAAAGATAAAATCTTTACTGATTTTACTAATCTGAGCTAAAAACATTTCTTCTAGAAAAGGGGCATCCGTATAACGGAATCTACCTCTCCTACTACTATGCAAGAGAAAAAGAACTTTCTCAAAGCTAAGTGAAATGCTTTCAGACAGAATTTTAACAAAAAAGTTATGTTGAAAGAACTTGGTGGAATACACTTCCATGAAACAAATTGAAAATCTTACAATATTAAATCTTCCACCACCAATTTAAAGGACATAAGCAGTAAAGTATGTAAAACAAGTGAGAATATTGCTACTCATTTACCTAAGCAGCCAATTCCTCTCAGCAATTTAACAAGATTTTCTGCTTCAGTATTAAGCCACCAAACACAAAGCCCCCTGATTTCTGTTAAAAAAAAAAAACCAAACATATAGGGTTTTTCAGACCAACGACAGCTTTTTACTCTTCATGCAACACTTTGGGACTTTCAGTCAATAAAAACAACCACAAAGTAATTAAACACTACCACTGTCTATCCGGAATACCAAATGTGTTACAAAACAAGACAATGCAAATATTTAAATTTTGGTTTCATGTGTATCTTCATTTTAAAAAAGAAAGCTAAAATCCTACTGTGTATTCTTACAATGTATCACATTTCACCTTCTCTAAGTAGTAAGAACTTCAAGTAACTGTTACCTTAAGAAGGTAAATGTAAGCTTGACAGTATCACAGTGATATACACTTTGTAATCTTACTATCTAAAGAAGGTGAAAGTTTACCTAACCTATTTTTTTTTCCAATTTTATTGAATTGTCTACAATATTCTGTGAGTGCGTGCACATACACGCATGCACAGAGAAAGTAGTATCTACAAAGAGTTTACACAAATATTTACATACAAACGTTATATACATAAACTAGCATGACTGCATGATTTTCCACGTAAAAACCATATGCTTCTTTCTTGCACATGATAGCTGTTGCATTGGTCTTACAAAAGTAGTATAAACCTTTTGCAACAACTAGCTAAGCATGTGTCATAGCTGATTCCAAGTTTTTATAGCTTGCAGGATTCTTTAAAAAAAAAAAAATACAATACCTAGAACACTGTTATCAAACAAATATGCTTTATTGGCATCTAAAAACAAAATGCACCCAACATTAAAATGTACTTTTGCATTGTTTTTTTAAACCCACTGCAGTACGAGGAACAAACCACAAAACACTTACTTTAGAGAAAACAGAGACTATAGTGTAGATTTTACAAAACCACTTTTAATCTCTGTGTTATGCTCCTTAAGTAACATGGGCCATTTCATTTTCTGCCAAATTGTAGGAACATAAAATATCACAGCTTTGTCTATACTTTAAAATTCTGCAGCAGCCTAAAAACACGGACAAGATACACCAGCACCTGTTTTCAAGTATAACAATTTCGATAGCCAGCCTAGGGGTAGTATCTAAAAAATTCCATTGTCTTCCATAGGAAGTCTTTGTTTGACAAGCTGTTACTTTATCTTTATGAAATTAAAAGCAAGTGGGGGCAAGTTTATGTTTTACCGGAGAAATAAAAAAAATGTTTACCTACCATGTTCAAATTAAGAACAGTGTTCTATACAAGTCAGTTGTACAGTTATTTAAGTGAAAGATGAACATCAGATTAACTTAATTCTGGCAGACAAAAGTGAACTACTAAGGTCCAGTCAGCCATTTATCTATTACAGAGAGATGACAACTTTACAAAAGGTATCTTTTACCTACTGAGTGATGATTATGTCCCCTCAGTTTCTGTGCTTTCTACCACTGGTTCACTTTCTATATCAGCTTCTGTGTCACTCTTCTCTTTGTTTATCTCGACGGAAGATGTCAGTTTTTCATAAAGTTCTGGATCGTCCTGCACCTGTGCAGTAGGGGGTTGACTTTCTGTCTCTGTGTTTTCACCGTTTATCTGGGGCAAATTATCAGCTTTGCGTTGGGAAGTGGCCCCATCAAAATATTCAAAAACCCGTGGGTGTGGAGGAGGGATCCAGTTGTTAGACATTCTGTCTCTTCCAAACCTGCTCCCATTAATTTCTCTGCAGAAGTTAAAATCTCTGTCATCCCTGTCCCTCTGTCTTTCCCAGGGTCTTCTGCGGTCATCAAAATCTCTGTGAGCGTCTTGTTCAAATCCTCTATTCCAGCTGGGACCACTTCTACTATCAAACCTATAGTTTACATGCCGAAATCTCTCTCTGTCCTCATGGAAGCCTTTAGGGCCACCATAAATAGGAAAGGCGTGGTGCTCTCTTTCATCATAATCTCCTCTCTGTCCCCAGTGCTTATCTGAATTGAAAGCAAAATGCTCTCTTCGACCAAGATTATCTATACCTGGTCTTCCAAAATTTTCTCTCATGTCTACATGAGGTCTTGCAAAATGTTCTCTCCCATCTACTGGAGGTCTCCCTATGCCCTCTCTTGGATCAACTGGTGGTCGTCCAACAGGATCTCTGACGTCCACTTGGGGTGGTCTGTTGAGATTATCTCTGTTTTCCACTGGAGGAAAGCGATAATCTCTGTCTCCCTCCTGCTGAATGTTGTCACCTCCGAGTGGCAGCCTTTTCTCTGGATTAGAAATGCTGTCAATATTTTGTCTTCCTGGTGTTGCAAAAGGTCTTTCTGTTTGATTAAAAATATCTCCTGGAGGAAAAGGACCTCGAGGTGGAGGGTGAAGAGAGGGATCAAGGATTGCTGGAGGAGGAATACTACGCTGTGGTGGTATTCCTGGTTGCATTAACGGAAACCTTGGTCCAGGTGAATGGGGCATTAGGCCTGGACGGATATCTATCAGAGGCATTCCTGGCATTCTTTGATTACTAATATTTAAATGAGGCATATTTTGAATGCCAGCTGGGTGCTGTATTGACAGAAGTCCAGAATTACTTGAAATATTTGGTGGTGGCACTCCCATAAGTCCAGAACTACTTGAAACGTTCGGTGGGGGCATTAGGAGAAGACCAGAGTTGTTTGAGACACTTGGTGGCTGTACTCCTGCCAGAACTCCTGAGCTGCTTGAAACACTGGGAGGTTGCATTCCTGGTAGAAGGCCAGGGCTGCTTGAGATATTGGGTGGATGCACTCCAGCTAGAAGCCCTGAGCTACTTGAGACATTTGGTGGTTGCACTCCAACCATAAGTCCAGAGCTGCTTGAGACGCTGGTTGGCTGAACTCCTCCTGCAAGAGAAGAGCTACTGGAGACAGTGGGTAGTTGCACTCCTCCTGCAAGACCAGAACTGCTTGAAACAGTTGGTGGTTGCACTCCTCCAAGTCCAGAGCTGCTTGAGACACTGGGTGGCTGTACTCCCCCTGGAAGTCCAGAGCTGCTTGAGACACTGGGTGGCTGGCCTTCTCCAGTAAGCCCAGAACTGCTTGAGACACTGGGTGGCTGCACTCCTCCAACAAGTCCAGAGCTACTCGAGACGTCACTTTGCACTAAAATGAAGCAACAATAGTTACCAGAGAATGCCAATGCAACACAGCATTCAAAACAAAATACAGCTTAATCCATTACTCAAGTAATACATTCAGAGTGATGATACTGCTGATGAGGTCTGTCTCAGTTTCTACAGTGAACACAGATCATTTTAATCATGTTGACAGACATTAAGCCATGACAATTAACATCTCTACACAGTAGAGAATGTACAGCAGCTTAAAATTGACAAACTCCACAATTATCACACAGTTTATGCAAGTGAAATATTAAAATACTTGACACAGGTCTTTAAATTTTATACTACTGTATTCTACCCTGCTTCTTTCAACCATTCATGTAGAACGAATGCACTTTAAAATGATTTCTAAAGACTCAAGCTTATTTCTCAAGTCTACAAAGAAAAGATTCCTGAGAAAGAGCTGTTAGCAATCAATGATGGGATTATAATAAAGATGATCTCCATCACTTCTTCATTTTAAACTGAAAATTATACCTAGGTTAGAACTTCCTATTCTATTTATTTGAGCAGTGGACAAAGATCACAAAAAAAAACTCTTAAGCTTGACGATGTTTCTTGTATGTGAAAGTTTCAGACAAAAAAAACCATTTCTTACCAGCTCTACTGTTTTCACTGGAAGAAATCTGAAGGTCCGCAAGATGAGATCCCTTTTCATCAGATTCTTGTTTGTTGATTGGCAGAGGATTAAAGATGCTTCCAGAAGATAGTGTTGGAGTGGCTAGATTGCTACTAACTGTGCCAACAACTGGTAGAACCAGGCCAGTGAAAGGTACATCCTTCATTGTATCTTGAGTAATTGGCAATGGAGGCTGTACTAAAGCTGCAGAGAAATAACACAAGTGTATCACAATAACCATATTTTCATCCCTCATGTTCAGTTTGGTAGATGTCAAGATGACTAACCAAGATTCTTTTAATTACTGTAACAATTATGGTGGTTTTGATAATTATTTTTTTTTATGTCCAATCAGCACTGTAATTCTTTTTTTACCAAGGATATGAACTGCAGGCACCTTAACCAATCAATGCCTCTTTAATAACACTCTCACACGTTAAATTGATAACACTTAAAAGGCTAACCAAAAACAAATCATTATAAATTATTCAGCAACTAACACTTGATAGCTTAAGTAATAGATACACCTGTTATAACCAAGTACAAATATTCAACTATGCATGCAAATATTAAATAATCCATTTGCCATTATTTTTTTTCCCAGTTTCTCCACGGCAACTATCATTTTTCAGACAACTTGAAAAGTTCTGTAAATCTTTTTATCAATACCTGCTTAGAAAAGCTACACAATAACCTGGTTTGTTACTATTTTCCATTAGACAAGATTAATATATCAACAATTAAGCTTTTCATGAAATACAACAACTATGAGAAGAATCAAACTTACACGTTGGAACAACCGGTGGGACAACAGGTGGTGGGACAACAGGAGGTGGGACAACAGGAGGAACTGGGGGAGGCATAAAACCTATATGGAAAATTTACAAATTATTACAATGAAAAGCAAATAAAATTTACAATTAAAATCTTGCTTACATTATTTGTCCTGAAAAGCTGCATCACTTAAAACTAGTGAACAACACATGTATGCGAAGATGTGACAATGGTAGTTTCAAAATTTTCCAAAGGAGATGAAATTTTAAGAATCTCTTCATTTTGATTTTTTCCAAAAATTAAAAACAAAAAGAAACAAAAACAAGCAAGCCAAAAATCAGCTTTAATTAATATTCTACACAAAATACGTGAGTAAGAAGTAAATTTTAGACATTAGAAATTTCCTATTGGGTTAAAATTCAAGATTCTTGAGCTGGTTGAATCAGAAACCAGAAGTTGTTGGAAAAATGTACAAAGCAAAATATACATAGACAGCACACAGTTTGAGTATACTTACTACATACTCAATTTCATTCTCACTAACTTACCTGGAGGTGGCTGTGAAGGATTGAAACTTGCTCGCAAGAAGGGTGGTGGAGGAATCGCGTTATAGCCAGGAGGAGGGACAGACATTGTGACAGGAAATGCAGGTGGAACTAAGCTAACAGCAGGCACAGCTGGAGCTACTGGAATCTTTTTATGGAAAGAAAAAAAACAAGTAACTTCAATACTTACAGTATTCAGTGACATTATAAGAGTTTATTCACTGACTTGTCTGCAATTCATGCAAAGCGATAAATATATCAAGTACTTTGTATATATTGTGAACACTCTGAAGAATTAGACTGCATTCTGGAATAGTATCTGCATTACAGACAAATAAACTAGATGAATCCTATGCTATCTTTTTGCTTTTCTAAAGGAACAGAAAGTACATAGTTAGACATTATCCTAACCAAAATAGAGAAATATACTTAGGGAGAGAGGGGAATACAAGAAGAAAGAGGGGAAGGGAAAGAAAGTATGGGGGGAAGCAGGGGTGAAAGAAAAAGGAAGAGAGAGAGAGAGAGAGACGGAGGGAGGGCGGGAGGGAGGGAAAAGGTTTGGCAATTTGAGGGCACATAAAAAGCAGACATTCCATTCTCAATAGAAAAAACAATATATTTCAGAACACTAGCAGAGTGTTGTGAGTTTAGCACAATTATCTAACTAATAAACCTGATGAAATCCTGGAAATTATTTATTACTACTCAAAATTCTGTTTGAGCTGTGCATTTTAGTACAGCGCAAAAAAATTACAATACACAGCAGAATAAATGCAATATATGCATATATACACGTATTTTTAAAGGCAAAAATGTTAATTTCATAGTAACTTTACATCAGCTCAAGTGCTGCAAATGTCTAAACATGTTAAGAAAAAAATGAATATACAAGTTGTTTTTTTTTATTAAACAACTGCTTCTCATTTTACGATTTCATTGGTCATAACAGAAGGATTTAAAGAGTTTGACTTCAGGCATTTGAATTTATACTTGATAAATAAGTACTGTGTAGTATACTCAAGGAAAATTGTGTTGCATTCTTCTGGTCTTCCTTAATAAACTGCTATTAATTAGATGCTAATAAAAATCATGTTATATCAGGTGGAAGAAAACACAGTACAAGCTCAAAGGCTCTCATAAATTACTGTGTCACGGACTACAACAATCTACTATTCTGAATAATCAATTCTTTTAATAATGAGATTATGAAATCCTGTCTAAAATTACTGGGAAAGTAATTAATCTGATATTCAAACCCGATATAGAGAAAAGCAGACAGGTAGATAGAAAAAAGGTCACGTAAAAAAAAGTATTTGTATTGCTTCTCTTACAGAAAGATGCTTTGCTCTGTATGCAAAACACTTTCTGTTATCTCACTTTTCCTCTGAAAGCTAACGAGTGAGTTCACTTGATCTTCAACATTCAAGCCTTTATTTGAGATTGCATTCAAGTTTGGGATAGGTTGTGCATGACATTAAGGCTTTTACCTAAATTTCATCTGATTCCTCATGGTAACTTATTCTTCTCTATAATACTTCAGAGAGAAACACACAGGAACATGGGGCTTTAAATACTTGGCTTAGGTACTTTCTTTAACACTGAAGCTCACCTGTGCTGAATAAAAACTTACCCCTCCTGTTATGTGGAGATTCTGCAAACTCAAACTTTAATACAAACCTGTAGCATAGTGACTGGCTGTGTGTAAGCTTCTGTCTGTGTTGTAATAACTGTGCTCTTATCAACTGCAGTACTCTGCGTAGTTTGAATATTTTCTTTAGCAGGTTCTGAGCTCCTGGCTGTTTCCCATTCTTTATTAAAAAAAAAAAAAAGGTGCATTTTTAACATTAAGAGATAATTGATGTGTTTTTTTTCTTTTAATTGTTTACATACTAAAAGGTCCTTTTCTATTATAAACAGCAAATACAATTATTTACTTATTATTATACATTTTAAGAATGTAAACTGTCACGAAATCCCTGCTTGACAACATTTAATTGTGCTTGTAACACAAACTAGATTTTTAAAACTTGACAATTTTTTTCACCAATTATTCTGTTAAAATTTCACAATACAAAGTACATTCCAGATTTTTAAAAATCACTGTTATCTACATATTTATATTATCCGGTTGTGGTAGATAACAGATCCTCATGTGGAGAAGAAAACACCAAAGAAAACCAACCATAACTCCGTCTTTCAACCACCTCCTCACACTCATTTCCATCAATAGCAAGAAAAAAGGTTTGCATTTTTCAAGTATAAAATAGTGAATATACCCCAGTAATGTTCCATGTTTAAATTCTATTATCTACATTACATTTTTACTCCAGGCATTGTGAACGCATTTTTATCTGAAAAAATTACTATCTGTATTATGAAACAGTCTACATTGCTTATTTCAATGTCTAGTCGTTTGGTGCTAGATCCATTTCAGTACTCATGGATCTTTTACAAACCCAGCAAGCATCTCAAATAGTTTTCAGTATATGGTCTAACACTACTTTGCTTTCTTGTCTCTTTGTCTGTAATGGAGGAAACACTTAAAAGTTCAGCTAAGTTGTGTTCTTTTGGACAAGTTCCAACTCCAACTTATGTCTCACACCAGAATATAACATCTTTCACAATCACAACCAAATCACAAGTGTTAACATAAATTACAAACTTAGAATTAAGCACACTGCAAATTCAGAACTGTTAACCATTATTATCTTGCTTAAATTAATCTCCCTGACAACTGTTCATAACAATTAATTACACCTCTACAAAGACAATCTAGATTTCAGCACCATTTATATTGTAAGCAAGTAGTTAGTAATATTAATGTAAATTTTACAAGAATACACATTACCTAAAGCAATAGACTTCCTGAGGATTTGCAATTATCAATAAATAAAAACATTATCAGTGTCACTGTTAATGCCCATACCTGTATTTACTGTCTCCTGATCAATCATGCCACCTTCAGCAAAGCCCTCCAAATCATCCAATTTTACTTTCTCCCAAGGAATATACGAAACTCCCAGATCCACATCCCAGAACTGCTTATACTCTGTTTTCACACCTTTATTTAAAGCCCAGGCAATCTGAAAACAAAACCCAACAAGATAATCTGGTTACGTATAACCTGGGAACTGGTAGGATGTTCACTAAACCTCTTCAACAACAGTGACATTAATTACATTCAAAAGCTAAAATTTCTTCTACATTATTACTAACTTATATATATACATATATATATATATATATGGAAGTAAAGAATACAGTATTTCAAAGACTCTTCCCCAAGTGTTAACCTCAAGAATACTAGCAATTTTAAGTTATCTATATATAGGTATCTATATATACCTAAGTGGTCAGGTACAGGATTTCAGTTGTTCACAGTATTTTTTATCACTAACGTGTATATTAAACATTTTCCAGATATTCTCTATGTATCAAGTCATAATTTCATTTTAGTATCTTCCATATTACCTATTAAAACCTGTATTTTACACAATCTATACCTAAATGATTCATTTTTCTTTTTCATATTTATTCAATTTGAATTGTAGCCGTTAAATAACTGATCAACATAATAAAACTGTACTGCTTTTGAAATGGACACCATCCGACTTACCTTAATAATTTTAGATCCAATTTTGTAGGACCCAGAACTAAGTTTCTGAAGAGCACGATATGCATCTTGTCTATGAACCATGCAGACATAAGCACAACCTCTCGGGGGAATCATCTATTGAAAAAAAATCAATGGTCTTAAAAAGCAGGAAAAATGGTACTTCAGATTACATATCTACACTAAATACAAAAAAGAAGATTATACTGTAGATAATCATCACTGCAATAGGCATAATTAATAATTTTGAGCATCAGCAAAACCTAAGAGTGTAGTTGACAGGGTACAGCAGTTACAACATTTCCAAGAAGCAGCAGCAAGCTGAAGAATGGGTGCTAAAATGGCATGACAGAATTAAATGACACGCAACAGGCTAGAATTTGAAGCAACACAATGGCAAATTCAGAAAAGCAGAGGACACTAACCTCCAAAAACTGAGCTGAGCAATAATTTCTCACTGAGACAGAGACTAGTAGTCACAAGTATCCTAAATTTTTGAGGGTAAGAGATCTCATTCTTGAAGTTTTACTTCCACTAGATTTAATGTTTCATTTAGAAAAGTATGATGCAACACAATCTTCTGAAGCTTTCAACTCACGTATAACAATTACCTAACCTAGATCTAATTAGAAATCATAAAGTCTAGATGTGGTTTTATGTTGTTTTGTGAACATATGCTTAAAAAATGAACAATATTTAAGGCGGCCAGTTTTAATTAAGACTGGATAAAAATGTTTAAAATTACAGAGCAATGTAATCCCAGTTAACTAAAGGTTTGTGGAATGCCTAGGATGAATCATTTACTAACTGGCTTGACTCTGAAATCTAACAGGTAATAGGACATTATGGCTGCTTTCCCTTGAAATTCATTCAACTTTTAAAGTACCTTTCTTAACTTCTACTCTCTGTAAATCAAAATGATGTTTAAATGTTAGACAATATTTTCTTGTGTGCCTGGTTCTTCCTTTTGTTTTTTTCTGATTTGTGAAATTTTTTTAAAAAAAGATTCAGCAATGCCATTAAAATTATTCCTTACAAGTTACAGTCTGAATATACTAATGTGATAGGAAAAGTAATAGCATTATCTGAAAGATATGAAATTGCATGAGAAGCACTTAAAAACTGCAAGAGTAAGAGATGGAAAAATCAAAATTTCCTTCACGTAGAAATGTCATCTTAGGAGAAAAAGATTATCCCAAAGATGAAATATAGTCAACACTGAATTATGACATTGCCTGGACATACAGAGATAAGATCAGGAAAGCCAAAGCACAGATGGAACTGAACTTGGCAAGGGATGAGAAAAATAACAAGAAAGGCTTTTTTTAGATAAATTGGTCATAAGATACAGGCAAAGGAGACTGTACTCCCTCTGATAAATGAGAAAGGAGAGCCAGATTCAAGAGACATGGAAAAGGATGAGTTCTTTGCCTCACTCTTCATCGGTGATCAATGACAAAGACAGTGGGATCAAGTGTACAGCCAGCAAGTTTGCTGATGGCACCAAGCTGAGCGGTACAATTGATACCACCGAAGAGGCCAAAGATGGTCAAAAGCAAGGTGTTACAAGTTGGGTGGGGCAAACCCAGATATGCATACAGACTGGGAAAGGAACTCAATGAGGGCAGCCCTTCAGAGAAGGACTTGTTGATCCTGGTGGATGAAAAACTGGACATAAGCCAGAAGCATGCCCCTGCAGCCTAGAAGGCCAACAGTATTCTGGGCTCCACCAAAACAGGGATGGCCAGCAGAGCCAAGGAGGTGATTGTTCCCCTGTAGTCTGTCCTTGTGAGGACCTATCTAGAGAGGTCCTCAGCACTAGAAAGATGCAGAGGTGATGAAGCAGGTTGAGGAAAGGGCCATAAAGGTGGATCAAAGGGGTGGAGCACCTTTCTTATGAAGAAATGTTGAAAATGCTGAGCTCGTTTAGCTTGGAGAGATCTCACTGAAGCTTTCCAGTATTCAATGTACTAATAAGCAAGAAGGGGACTGGCTTTCTACAACATCTAGTAGTGACAGGACAAGGGAGAATGGCTTTAAACTAAAAGAGGGAAAACTTAGGCTGGACGTTAGAAAAAAGTTCTTTACTCAGCAGGTGGTGAGGCACTGGAACAGACTGCTCAGAGAAATTGTAGATGCCTCCTCCCTGAAGGCATTCAAAGACAGGTTGGATGGTGTTCTGGGTAGCCTGATCTAGTGGTTGGCAACCCTGAACATGGCAGGAAGGTTGAAAATAGATGATCTTTAAGGTCTCTTCCAACTTAAGCTTATTCTATGATTCTACTACGCTAAATCTAAATGATTCTAAATCATGAGAAATAAAGCTCCTAATGAAAGCATGCTTTTATAGTCACATTTTATAAATACACACTTGTTTACAGTACTATGTTTTAGATACACTGACTGCCATTAAGCACCCCATGCATGTATAGAACCAAGGCAATGCAGACATCACATCACACTCTGTCGATTAGTGAAAGAAAAACTGATGTGTTGGCACGAGTGCCACAACACATAAAGTGAAAAGGCACAGCCTTGTACCTGCTAAAAAAACAGCTTTAAAAAAGCTGTGCAACCCTAGTTTTTGTCAGGGAAAAGTCATTTTACCATAAAGCATACTGTCTTCAGTGCTTCAAGCAAAAGTACCTGAAAACCAACAAGCAAATACCATAGCTACAGTTTTTAAACAGTGATTTAAAAAAAATAAACAAAAAAAATCAGCTTCCTAAATACAGGCTTAGGCTAAAAAGGAATCCAGATATTTAAGTATGTTTAAGTTGCTTAAAATCCTTGAAAATGCATGATAACATGCTCACTTACATTAATAGATTCTATTTGTCCAAATTCTTCAAACAAGTTAGTCAAATCTTGCTGTGTAGCCTTCTTGTCTACTTGACCTACCCAAAGAGTAGTGCTGCAAACTGTCAGGAGAAACATTCATGTCACAATAAGTACTAAAATGTTTGCTTATGAAATACATTATAGAATGTATATTATAGGCAGAGAAATTGTGAATCAAAAGCAAGGATAGTAAATTTATAACTTATTAAGCAGAATAAGTAAATTAATAGAAATATTAAAAGGTTAAATGAAACAACAAAAGCTGTTCAGTACAAGTGCTCACTTTCCTTGTTTTATTTTCCTTTAATCAAAATAGATGTTTTAAAAACAATGAAACAAATAAAATGCTGTCAGCTATTATTGCCTGCAGCATTAATCAGGTTGGAACCTGATAAACCTTCAGGACCCTTCCAACCCAAACCCTTCTATGATTAGCTATGGCAAGCTGTACTAGCAATCTGCCGTTAGAAAGCATACCTGTATGATTAAAACATTTTCAGTTGACAGTAGTAGTCAGTAACGCTGAGAATGACTACCCTCCAGATTTCTTTCAGACAGAACTTGTTACTTATGCTTTGAAATGTCATAGAAGTCAATTTGTTTCTCAAAATGAAATGTGTAAGAAACAATTCTTCAGTCCTCAACTAGTAGTAACAGTGGTTGTCATAGAATGAAATCAACAGGCAATTAATATTTTTTTCAAATTTCCACATGTCACTTGTGCTCCTTTGCATCTCCCTCCTAAACAAGCCAGGCTACCTCATAGTACTTCAACTGCTGATGGCCTTCTACCGGGTACTTAGCATCCCTGCTTCCCAGTTTCCATTCACTCTGATTACAGATCTCTGCTTTGTGGTCTGCTGGGAGAACTTGACACCACAAAAACAACTTACTATTTATCATGTAAAAAGAGAATAAAGAATGTACATCTAAACTCCAGTGAAGTTCTGAGTTTAAAGCATTGTAGAAAGATGTAAAATATTTATGTATAGAGTACAGAACACTTTCTTCTAGAAAAATGAATTCTGAACTGCTTAACTTGACAGATACGTGACATAATTTAGGACACAAACTAAATGCAGAACTACACCTGAAACTGTTACCTAACCAAAGTTAAATTTAAAAGCACAAATTTGTTACAAAAATAAATTAAGTGTAATGTCTGCATCTCAAGAACCCAGGATCCTGAAAACACCATCAAGTAGGGTATCCTGGGTACAGTATCAAAATTAATTCCCTCTCATTTGAGCACCTGTGTAGAGGAAGTTCTTCTCTGTGCTACATTCCTTACATACATTACTCCCCAGAGTAAGCAATATACTGCAGTAGCTGAAACTTGACTTCTGGATACTCAAAAGAGATATGACCGTTATGGTGTATCTTATGATACCAAATATTTTGCTTTCACACTTCCAACTGTTTAGGCACTCTGTACCTGTGAAAAACTTTAAAAAGCACTGTAGTGTACTTTTTCCCCAGTTAAAAAAAAATATAACAAACGAACAAAAAATAGTTTCTATTTAAAGCACTCAGCAAATTGACCAAAAGTGGGCAACTTCGAACAGTGTCCACCACATACTTCAACCCCTTATTAGTGATAACAAATTTCAAACCAAGTGTTGCCCATTTCAAAATGCATCGTAAAAGACAGCATTAAAGAAAAAGTATATAGTAATTTAGGGACACTCTTTATAGTAGTATGAGCAAAATCATCAGTGGAACAGTATATTTGCTTTTCTCTAAGATGAGATCATGTACCTCCTTAAGTTGTAAGAAACATTAGAACGTAAACTTAGAAAAAATAATTTGTCTACCAAAGCTTTGCAGAAGCTGAATATTGTTCTTTCAATAAATTATAAGGCCTTTTCCCTTCAGTAGTGAATTATTAGATCAGCAAAATGACGCCACTTACCACTTAGTGTTTTTGACCGTATTGGAGGCAATCCCTTTTTCTGACGTTCTTTTTCCCTTTCCCTAGCCCTTCTTTCACTGGAGTAAGACCGAGATGACTTTCTCTTCCTTTCCCTTGATCTTGAGCGTGAACGCTTTCTGTGTTTACGCTTACGAGAACCAGATCGTGACCTAGACCTTCGTTTTCTTGGCGACCTACAAAATACTCAACTTCAGTACACCGAGTTAAATAATAATAATAATTTGGTTTTATTTTTAACTACTAATGATTTCAAGCTTGCTACAAGTAATTCCTTTGTATTTTCTCAAATTCCCATTACTGTTTGGAACAGGACATACACACAAGACTTTAAACAACAAAAAAAAATACTAAGAGTTTCTTTTACTGGCAGAGAAAGCCTGTCCAACTCATTCCTCATTCATGGTATCTCTGTTACCTGAGCAGCTCTACAGAAATTTAAAGTAGTCTACAGGTATGCAAAACAAGTTGTTACGCATAATGTCTTCATCCAGTGTACAAACACTAACTGAACAAAATTACTCATGATAACTTTGGAAAATACAGAATTGAGAATGATAATCACAGACTAAAATCCTGTTTAAAAGAAACACTTTCATTTTCTTAACACAAGTTCATTACTTTACCTTGAACGAGATCTTGAACGAGTTCTTGACCGTGAACGAACAGCAGATTTCTTTTCTTCTTGTTCAAAAATTTCTTCTTCAGCAACATCCTGTCCTTCATCTATGTCCATGTCCTGAGGTCAGACATAGTAGATACTCATAGACACTTCATAAATATATTCACAATATATTCAAGTGTATGATAAAAATGCATACATTTTGTTTTGAAATCAACTTAATATCATATGTTTTCCTTTCAACTTTTGCAATTAAAATTTAAAATAGTTTTACCTGTTGTTGAATGTCCATTGAATCATCTACATTTGTTTCTGCTTCTAAAAACTGCTGTTGACTGCTCCCTTGTGATGGTGATGCGGAGTGCTCTGAACCAAAATTCCCTTCTTGATTCTCCTCAGGGCTTGCCTAAATAGCAAATAATTATAAATTAGTAAAAGCCTTATAAATCAAATTGCTTATTGTGTCAGAATACAAGACTATATGAAACAATTGATAAAATACTTCTCAAAAACAAACAATTTTATTTTATTTTCCCTCTTTCCACTCATATGGCAACAATTATCTACTGATACATACTGGAGCATAGAATTAGAATAAATATCTACAGGATACAAAATAAATACAAGGAATACAGGAAATAAAATCCAAATATTCAGAAAAGTAACTGAAAACTTTGTTAACAAGTTTTTACAATTAATTTAATGTTTTTGTCTTCTAATAATATTATGTAATTTCATTTCCTTATATTTATTTCCCTATAATCTCTGTTTCTTAGTATCAGTTCCTACATTTCTCGTTGCTCCATCCATCTCTTTGCTATCCTCACATCCTCTCCCTCTGCTCCTAATCAAACATTTTAACAATTTTGGTTTATGTTTTATCTTTCTTCCTTCCCTTAATCTTCCTCATTGATGCCTAAGTGTGGAATTGATGAAAATTTTCCTTGTAACACATTGCAGTCAGCTCTGAGGAGGTTCAGTAGAAACTCATGTCTTTTAGCTACTATCAAGGTGAAAACTATACTTATTCTACGTACCAACTAATCAAGAAGCTGAATGAACCTGAAGGGAAAAAATTTCTGTAAAATCATTTGGAATAGAAGATCAAACAATAGGGGGTTAGTCATATGACCTCTCCATCCATATATGTAACGTATTTGATTTCATAAATGAAATCTAATTTAATATCTAATTCTGCTTTTTTTTTTGTTCTGTTTTGTTGGTTTTTTTGATAGTTTATTTTACAGTAAGGTAGGTCATTTAGCTTTTTATTTCAAATTATCTAAAAATAGCTTAAAATACATAAGTTATATCAAAAGCTCCTGAAACAGATTCACCTTTCAAAGTTATACTTCTGTACAACAATCTATATAGAGTTTAAAACAGAAATTGCTAGATTAGACATCTACATCAAAAACAGTTTAATCTGTACCTATGTTGTACAAGCTTCCTGTTACTATAGTTAAATAAGATATGATAATAAAACAAAGTAAAATAAAGTAATATGTAGCAAAAATTTTACTAATATTTTTCTACACAATTAAATACTTGAAGTCACAAATTCAAAATTCCTACTGACATTTTTGATTGAAAGCCGAGGATTGCGCCTTTGCACACATTAAAATAAAATCCCCAACAGATCGTTATGTTAGTGATTTTCTTTCAAAACAGAAATTTACATTTTACTGATAAACTGCATTAAAATACCCTATAGAAAATCCACTTTATTTCTGGCCAGTATCGGGACAGAATAAACTTTTTATATTCTCATGGGATCAAGAATTAACATCACGATGGGAGAAGAGCAGCTCAACACAGAGGACAAACTTCAGAAGAAACAAGACAATTTACTCTGTTGTGGAGAAGACTCAGTTTACGCAGTTCAGAAGCAATCTTGCAATATCTCAAGCATCTACTCTTACCATAGAATCACAGAATGGCCAAGGTTGAAAAGGACAAGGTCATCTGGTTTCAACCCCCCTGCTATGGGCAGGGTCACCACCCCCTAGACCGGGATGCCCAAAGCCACATCCAGCCTTCTCTTGAATGCCTCCAGAGATGGGGCATCCACAACCTCTCTGGGCAATCTGTTCCAGTGTGTCACCACCTTCTGAGTGAAGAACTTCCTCCGAAGTCCTTCCTTTTTAATTAAGAACTTAACAGGAAGCACCTAACTCAGTGCTTTAGTTTAGATTCTTTAGCAGAATAAGACATCTATTGTCAAGATTTAAAGCCTGGAAGGGGGAAATTTAAGTTACAGTGCAATCTATTATTCTATACTCTTGTAGGTTTGTAGCAGCAGCTCATACATGGCTCTTCCTAATCATTTCAGGGCTCATTTCCTCCACAACAGCAGGGAAAAAAAAAAAAAAAAAAAAAAAAAAAAAAAAAAACTTCATTTTTCCCAAATAAAAAAACAAACACCTGTAACCCACCTGNNAACGAAAAAAAAAAAAGCTTCATTTTTCCACAGTCAAAGCACAGTCACCTGTAACTCAGCTGAAGGGTAGTCTTTCCTAAGAGAAGCAAAACGTACATCTAATGTATTAGTTTGCATTTATTTTTCTGCTTGATGCATTATCTACTGCTTATTCCATTTACTCTGCAAGTTTCTGTTAGATGACAACCACAAGATGGAGTTCTTACCTTTTGAGGCTGCTGTTGCTCCAGAAGTTGCTGTCTGAGATGTTCCAAATTCTGTTGCTGCAGTTGTTCAGCTAGTTGGTGAAAAAGTGAGTTGTTCACAGATTCTGGTACTAAAGGCCTAAAAAGAAAGAATTTTTAACATAAGCATATTTTCTCTAAATGGTTGATAAAGAGGCTTTCACATTTGAGTTTTAAACTTAATTAGAGATACAGAACAATAACGATGCAGACAATGTAACATCTTTTGTTATCACCATTACTGCATCACTGACATTCATGTAACTAACAAAGCAAAGAACGTGTTAACCTCAAGATAAAGTCAGAAAAACTGGCACACATATAAAATGCTTAAAAATGTACACATTTCATTTAGTAAAATGTCTTTTCTCTATGTCGTTTTGGCTTACTTATGCTCTGAAACAGACATATTCCGTTCTATGTAATCCTCAAGTTCAATTAGTGCCACACAGATTTTAGCATTTTCCTTAAGAAACATAGCTTGATCTTACAGTTGGGAAGTGGGAGTTTCCTTTTTAGGCTCATCATTTTGTTCAGATTCTTCCCCAAAGTCAAATCTGTCCATCAGCTTCTAGGAGAAAGCAAAGTAAGCTTTACTGAGTACTCCTCATAAAATAAATATTTTATGTATATTTAGTTTTCAAAAGAAAATTGTTCTTATTTCTCAATTAAACAAACAGTTTGGCAATGACTTGAAAGTTAAATGCCATACTAGTACCACTACCAAACTTCTGAATGCACCAAACCCCAAGCCTCAGCCATGGCTTTCTTGAGCTCTGCCTGCTGTCCTAAGCAGAACAACATTCTTGCAATATTAAACAACAGTATTTTGGAGAAAGGTTTATAAAGAGATTAATTTTATATAATGGTACTTTTAATTGGAATAAGTTACCACAAATGAGCGAACTACTCAATCCTTTGGCAATCAACAAACTACTCTGGTCATATTATGAGAAGATCTACAGCTTGATTACCTCACAGATAATCATAGTATCAGGGTTAGGGTTCAGTAGCGTTTTACTTTCTTAAGACAAGACTAAAGAACGAGCATGAAAAATTACAGCAAATGTTACTTCTTTCTCAGATTATCTGAAATTTTTTCTTTAATTATGCATTGATAGAGCACTGCTATCAAATTCACGTCCATATAACCTTACACCTTGGAAGTCTTCCCAAAAGCAGAGTAGTTGCTACTGTACTACAAAATATCCTTCTCAAACATTGGTCTCTCAGAAGAAAGAAACGGAAATATGAGAACACAGGCCAGGCATTCGGAAATACTAGGGCAAAAAAAAGTCTGAAGTAACCACTGTTATGATTTAGTAGTCCTTCTGTTTCAGGATGCTCTATCTCTTTCCAGTTACTGGAGTCCACAAAGAATGTGAAAAAATGATATGAAAAAAATCTATACTGCCACTAGCCAAAATCAAAGAACTTCCAACAAAAGAGGCAAATGTAGCATGATTTCTGATTAAATTGGCCTTCAGTAAATATAAAACAGTAGATGCTAAAGGGAAACTTTTGAATTTAAATCTTTTTAAGTTAAAGGAGAATCATCTTTATAAAAGCTGATACATTTAAATATACTAAATATTAGGATATCTAGGATCAATCCACTACACAAATACATATAAAACCAAAACTGTTATGAATGCCACACCTATTAATCTAATTAGTTATGAATACATTCAGAAAAAAGCAATGGGAACTGTAAAAGACATGAAAAAATAGCTTTTTTATTGCAAAGGGAAGTGGAATTCTTCTGAAGCAGTAGACAGGAAGGATCACCTCCCTCTACCTGCTGGCCACATCTTTTTTAATGTGCCTCAGGATACAATTGGCCTTCTTGGCCACAAGGGCACACTGCTGGCTCATGGACAACCTGCTGACCACCGGGATACCCAGGTGCTTTTCCGCAGAGCTCCTCTCCAGCAAGTCAGCCCCTAACTTGTACTGATGCACGTGGTTATTCCTCCCCTGGTGCAAGACTCTATGCTTGCCCTTGTTGAACTTCATCAGGCTTCTTCCTCTCTGCCCAATTCTCCAGTCAGTCCAGGTCTTGTGGAATGGCAGCACAGCCTTCTGGTGTGTCAGACACTCATCATTCCGCATCATCAGCAAACTTGCTGAGGGTGGACTCTATCTCATCATCCAAGTCACTGACGAAGATATTGAACGAGATCAGACCCAGCACCGATCTCTGGGGAACACCGCTATTTACAGTGCTCCAACTAGACTGCATCACTGGTCACAACCCTCTGAGATCTGCCATTCAGCCAGTTTTCTCCTTGTTCAATTTCCTGTAAGCACTGATGGGTTGGTGTTTGGTCTCCCCAGAAGCTGACTTTGTCCTGACTCAGCCTGATCCTCAGAGGTTACAGCTGGAGCACTTGCCCAGTGTGGTGGTCCTTCACTAAACTCACCCCAGCTTGTCTGTGTCTTTCTTCTACAGGTGGAGGTCTAAAACTTGATGTGACACTCCAGATGTGTGTCTAGTGACTGTTGAATAAAGGTGGGTTGATCATTTCCATTAATCTTTTGTTCATATACCTCAGGTTCATTACAAGAGACGCTACATAGGACAAGATCCCTGTGAGTACATTTCTGGAGGCTTACCACTAACAAGTCCACTTGTTACTGACCTACAGGTAAAGTACGGTCAATTAATTGCTACTTGAGCCCAATTACACAAATAATTGTTTTACCTATCTCAATATCCACCTATGGAGAACATAATATAGTCAGTTGGATACAAACCACTGTGTGAGAGGATGTCAAATACTGTGTTGAAGTCATGGTAAATGATATTTACTACTCTCTTCTCATCCTCAAAAGCAATCATTTCACCACAATGAGGAAACCAGGTCAGATAGGTGTGATAAGCCCTTGGTAAAACAACCATGGCTGCTCCAGTCACCTCATCTTTTGCACACCCAGAACTGTCTTCCAAGAGTACTAGCTTTGCAAAGCTAAGCCTAAGTGAGGCTGACCAGCTTGTAGTTCCCTAGAATGATTTGTTAGCCTTCTCTGAAGAAGAACATTTGCCCTTTTCTAGTTGCTGGGACCTCCTCTAACCTCCATTAATTATTATTTTTTAAATAGCTAAAAAGAAGGTACAACCCTTGCTGAACACTAAAGTTCTGATCATGTTTATATATAAAGTAGCTTTCAATTATTCTGAAAACCAAAAAAGGTACACCACTCGTTCAGTTCGTTCTTTCCAAACATAAGCAGGTGCCCAGTAGGTAAACAAGAGACAATTGGTCACAAACTGGAATACTGAAGGTTCTATCTAAACATTATGAAGCATATCTGTACAGTGCAGGTGACAGAGCAACGGGCACAGTTTGCCCTAAGAGTCTGTGCAGTTGCCTCCTTGGAGATCTTCAAAACCTGTCTGGATGTGGTCCTGGACACTCTGACCTGAGTGGCTCTGCTTGAACAGGGGATGAACCAGAAGAACTCCAGAAATCCCTTTAGACCTTAACCATTCTCTAATTCTGTGATGCTAGATAGGACAGATCAACTTTGACCATCTGCTGCCTGATACACATCAGATTTCTAAAACTCCTTCTGTCTTTGTAAGACAGACCTGAGACAACAGGTTTTTCTGCCTCCTTGCTCTAGATACCTTACTATACATTTTTTTATCTCCCATGATGTATTTTAATTGATCATCTTATTTATCTTCTTTTCAGTCTCTTTTACGAAAGACTCCGTATTTTTTGAGAAGTCAACCTACGTATATTAACTGGTTCTTGTTCATTTTCTTTTGACACAGACTAGAGCCTCAGGGATTAAGCAACTATACGACCTATAGTAAAAATCTGTTAACAATGTAGTATTTCTGTTCTTTGTACAAGTGTAACAAAAAAAAAAAGTGTCAGAAAGGTATCTCTACAATGCAGAACTGATATAGATTACATGCTGTAAATATGACCATTCCTATGTTTCAAATAAACATTATAAAGCCACTGGAAATTTGTAAATTATCACATTGTCAGTCTTGCACAAGAATTCTTCCTACAGCACTTACCTTGAAAGTCCAAGAAATAGCAATTGTTACATTCATTCTGCTGAAAACTTTCAACCTGCATACTATCACTGGCATAAACTGAGTACCAGGCTAATCTCTCACAATGCCAGTTTCATCAATTTGCTCCAGCACACTCCCATTCAGCGTTCAAAACAGTCACACCTGCCAGTACATTTACCTATACAAATAAATGCTAGAGTTCTACTACTACTACTACCTACAGCAATTGCCAGCACAGTTATTGCTGCCTGGTATTCAACTCATTTTTTTTCTTAAATTCCTGTATCTTTTTTTTTTCCCCTAAGTATATTTAAGAGACGCATATACAGCAGTACACACAACTTTCTTTATTTAAAGGTTTGGTTTGTTTCTACATTTTTATATCCTCTAAAAAAAGTCCCATGACTAGCTTTAACTAAAACTATTATTCCTTAACTCACTCTCACTTCGTGAGTGAGAAGATTTCTCGACAATTACAAATACAATCTCCTTTTAGTCTTCTTGTAAAACTAGGTATATAAATTTTTGCATGTTTCTCTTTCACTGCCGTGTAAGAAATCACTTCAAGCATTAGATCATAAATACAGGAACACAAGACATGCTCAGTTCTCCCAACCACTGTGCTTCAAAAGGGTGAAGAAAAACACAGAACAATGTCTTAACTTTTTAAAACAAAATTCATCTTCATATAAATGCCATTTAGCCTTAAACTCACTCAGAACTACGTATTTTCATTTATACGACTCTCCCCAGACATTTTTTTAATTTTCAAGATAGAGCACTACATATATTTATGTACTTTAATGCCTCTAAAACAATACAGTGAATGACTTTCTTACTTAGATGTATTTTAACAATTAAAATTTTTACTATTCTACTTCTACCTTATTAAAAGAGACACTCTGCTCCAGTGGATTAAGAGTATTGGCGGCAGCAGCTGCAGCTGTAAGTTGTGCAGTTAGGGCTTGCAATTGAACGACAAGACCAGCATCGAGGGCTTGAAGTAGCGAAGGCTGAGGTTTCTGCTGCTGTATCTGCAGTGTCTGTATCAACTGCTGGAGCTAAAAGAGAAAAGACAACAACTACATTAAATGAGAAAATTTTTTAAATATAGCCTTTTCCCCTTCCGATTAGGAAAAAACCTCAAGAACGTAGTACTGTCTAACCTACAACTATTAATTCATCTTAATCCATTCTCATTTATGGCAAATTATGTTCCCACTTACTGGCCAATTTGTTTTCAGTGGCTGATAAGACATGCAGATGCTTCTTCCTCCTAACTTGCTCTGACAGGTTGCATGATGACCATTCACCACTCAGGATTTCCTGTTTTCTAGGTTTCCCTCTCTTCTGTTTCTCCAGTTTGATTCCTTCTCACCTGAAAAAAATCTGTTAGCCTACTCCAGCTTCCTGAGGACTCATCTATATGAGGAAAATTTTTTTTCCGTATTATCACTCGTAAATAACTGCACTGTAGCTAGATCCACTAGAACCCTATATTAAGAATTTCTGCTCGTGTCTTTTGGTAGGTCATGAGGAAAATCTTAAGCTGAAACTCAGGACTGCATGTGAAGAATGCAACTGCCATGCTACATGAACCAAATAAGAAGCAAATTAACCATGAATTAGCAATATAACTTAACTTCCTGAATTGGCATTTTGTATAGCCCTTAGGATAAAACGTGGCTAGGGCAGTTAATGAGATACAATGCAGAACCAGAAGCTGCAACTCTGGGGCAACGCATGCTCAGTAAGAACCCCAAACTCCTTCACGCACTATGGCAAAGAATGGAACAACAAAGAGCTGAATCTGCTTGTCACATTAAAAATAAATAAATAAATAAAAAGAACAACAACAAAGTATGGGCAAAGGCGTATGTTATTTTTCTGTTTGTTTCTTTTTAAACAACCATATTCTGCAATCCAGAAGAGGTCCTCAATTACACTGGAAAAAATACTATATATCATCAGAGGAGGAACACTCAGAACTGCAGTGAATACTCCAAAGTGGACTTAAAGACTTTATCAGAGTTTATTAAGATACCCTATGAGTTGCCTCCTTCAAATCTAGAGAAGCAAAATAAAATAATTTATCTTCCATAAAAGCTTTTTAGAACAAACGTACCAAAAAGAATATCCAATTGCCTGCAGTGTATCACATTTTTCCTGCCCCAACCTTCTGTTCATAAATACATATTTTTAAAGGAGTTGTTCCACTAAGGAAATGAAAGGCAAACTTTATCATGTGCAGAACTGTTCATCTGTTGAACAGAGATGCATCCATTAAATTGTACAATTTTATCTTAACGCAAAAGGAAAAGGTACAATATCTATGGAATGACCTCCTGAAGTACCTCAGAATTAGAGGAAGTAGTCCTTTCACATTCCATGTGATAGACCCTTACAATCTAATCTTTGGTTATCACTGGAAAAGCACTGAGCAAATCCAGGTAGTTCAAACTCTGCTGACATAAATGCCCAATTATCTTTAAGTTCATGTCCCATCTGCTCATGGGGTTCAATATTATGATATTAAGGCTTCAATTGCTCCCTTTTCACTAGGGTTCACTAGAAACTCTAAGTTGATTAAGTCAGTCTTCACTATAATGTATCAGAAATGCTCAATCATTTTTCAAGACTGTTTTTAAGGTCACCTTCTGATAACATGAATTAACTCTTCCTGTCCTTTAAGTACAGAATCCTTACTCAGCAAAGCCTCTGGAAATGCTTCAGTTATTGCACTACTTTACTAAGAGTTTCACTAAATACTGCAGCAGATGTAGCTGAATAGCTTCCCACCTCCTTCTTGGTTGTGCCACAAAAGATGAGCAAATATGGCACGTCCATCCTGTACATTGCTCTGAGTAGGAAGGAATCAAACTGAAGAAGCAGAGATGAAACCTCTAGAGTGGGAAAATCCTGAGTGGTCACCATTCCAGCTGCATATTCTTGCTGTTCACACCTTTGTTACTCCTTTTCTCTCCAATATTTAGACTCTTATTTCACCTACATGCACTCTCATCCACAAAACAGTATCTCAGAATGAAATCAAGGACTTTGGAGCTCTGAGAGTGAGCGGAGTGACTTAGAGAACTGGAAGGAGAGGCAGACAGAGGGTGGAAACATTTTTATAGGAAGCTGACTGACTGCACTCAACTTCAGGTTGCAAGGGCAAGCAATTCATCCGATGTTGTGCTTCAAGCCACTTCAATGAGTTGAACATTTAGAAACTGAAGAACACAAAACCAGTCACTTCTAAACAAAGATTTTTTGAATGTTGCAAAATAAAAAACATATTTAGCTGACTGATATATAAACAAGAGAATCAACACACACAACGTACTTCCAGAATAAGAACATTTCCACTATATAATTCTGTGCAACGTTTAGCTTCTTTGGGATATATTAAATATTATATTATATTATATTATTTCTTTCCAGCAAAGAAATATGCTTAAACTGGCATTCTATTTCATACTCATATTCTTGAAAACTTGGCACTGCTCTGGATTTAGTGATTTGCAATATTAAACACAAAAGAAATTGTATGTATCATAGTCCACCTTATCTGAAATCACATTCTGGGATACTCTCAAGGAACAAAGAAGGTTGGTTATAAGAGGTAACAGGAAATTGTGGTTTACCCAGAACTTACTTGTGATGAACAACCTCATGGGACAGTTAATATGGATACTGGACAAAAAACTACTAGGTACCCAAGAAAGCAGTATTTCTTTAAGAATACCTTAAAGATGCAGAGTATCAAACAACCTACAGTGTAACTGCCTACAAAATACTCACCTGTTGGCCTTGGGGACTCTGTAAAATCTGTGCTACAGCAGCAAGTGTATCTGTGTTAGCAATCTGAGACACCCAAGGATCAGGTAAACTTTGCACCACATTGGCTGGAGTAACTGGAGTCACAGGCGTTCCTAAAAGAAAGAAAATTCAATATGCCAAAATATTTTAATGTACATACTTAGAAATAGTGTTGCAGGAGAGGGGAAACTGCTGTAAAAGAAATGATAAACCAGACATGAATGTTCCCGTTTATTTTCTAGAGCAATCACTTCTGGACTGCAAGAAACAAAATCATAAAGAAACTCCAATCTTCCTAGGACATCTCAAGTCTACTTATTGAGTACTGAAAAACCCTTCCTTAACATGAACAAATACTATTTTTCCCACACACACATAGAGCACACAGAAATAAAACAGATTCACAATAGCATTCTTCAAGAAGCAGCACTGCTGCGTAAGAGCAGTTCACAGCTCCTTCCACTACTGCCCTATGACAACTACTAACAATAGCACTGACGAATGCAAAATACAAGAGGAAGGTGTCAAGGAATCTAAATAGGTTTCACACAGTACTCCAAACCCTTCAGTGGAAGCAATATCTAGTAATTGGTAATTAATAGTAATCCATTCAGAAAAATCAATTAGTCCAAAATTTACTGGGATTACACTTTATACTCAGGAGGAACCTTGTGGTTTCTACTAAATTCCAGCCTGCAGCAATTGGATTCTTTAAGACTGCCCATTTAATCATTCCCTCCATTTTTTATTTTTTTTTTGCTCCTAACATTTCTTCATGAGGAACTTTGGGGCTATCTAATCACTAGTTTCCTGCCACAATCCAGAGTCACCCTTCAGCCCTGCAAATACTCTTGCTTTTAGCTCAGAAGTAGATATATGCTGATGGATGTCAAGTGAAAATATAAATGGATTACCATTTAAAGAGGAAATTTGCATCAAAATTCAAAAACATTAGAGCAAAGTCCTGATTTCAACATTTTAAAGTAATCAAACTAAAGAAAATAAAAAAAAAAAAACATTGGGGATAGGAAATACAGTATGTACAAGAACAGGAATTGCTGCATATTTATAGACACCGTTGAAAAACAAGATTATCTACCTTCTTGATTTTCAACAAGCGATCAGCAAAATGTGAATAATAAAATCATGTCCCTGTGCGTTAAAAGTAAGTTTTATAAATAAAATTTCCCATATATCCCTATCTTCAATGAAGAAGCCTCTACAAAATGAAAAATACTGAAAAGTCACCTCCCTGGCATCTACCCACAAAAGTAAGATGGTCAAGAAGGAATATATAAAAATGTTACTGTTAGGTAACTCTGGACATACTCCATGAGCAGTTTCTTGCCCACTTGATTCTTACTCCAAAATAGAGGGACGAGAAAGAATGTCTGTAGATGAGCTTATTTTATCAGTGTGGGTTTTTTTTTCCTCAAAATCTTTGCCTGTTGACCAGCAAAAGATCACTCTCTGACTTTATCTAAGCAGCATGTTCAGTACTAGACATAGCAAAAAGATACTGATGGGTTCTCTTTTCAACTGTAAATTATCTTCTTTTTTGCCTTTAAGGTGCAAAAGTAGGTCTTACTGCACTGTTACTCAAAATAAAATTATTTAAGATACAGGGTTGGAAAGTAAATACAATGGGTTTCGTTCTGTTTTTGCTATTTTCCTAACATGAATGCTGGCTATAATACACTATTTTCTGAAATTCACTTGATTTACCAGTGAGGTTTGTTTTTTTTTCAGCATGTTAACAGCCAAGGTTCCAAAGATTACACAAGGATTTTGATACAGTGTGATCTACCCTATTTTAATCTGTTTTGTTTACCTGGTGTATTGTTGCTCATAGCAGCAGTAGTGCTGGGCAAGACGGGGGTCACAACTGGTGGAGGAATTCCTGCTGCCATATCCAAGAGAGGCTGAATAATTTCACTCTTGAACACGTTATTCTTCTGCCATAAGTTTAGCACTCTAACAATTTTACTCTAAAGTGATAAAAAGGATAAGAGAAGACGAGTGTCACGATTATATTCCTTGTTATCGTGAATTATCAAAGTTTTAACTAGCAATGCCAAACTGTTCAGACTGAAGTACCTTTGGATTTACAAAACACTATGAACCTTAGGCAGAGATACATCAAAGATGTCTAACCCATGAACCTAGGCTGACATATATAGGCTGTACATAACACACACAGGATATACACCCTTTAGTAAAAAATTAATTTAGAGTTACTAACTAATCTGATTATATGCATCTTCCCCCACCACTATTCTCAGAAAAATAAAATTAAAGAAATGCACATAAATGCGTAAGGAGATGTCTATAGTTAGGTCCACTCTGATAAGCAAGATATGAGATCAACATCTTTATTCTTTATAGGCAACATACTAAAATTGCTTTGATTAGAAAAAGTTAAACTAAGTGTTTCACCTTGTCATCTCCAGGACAACGATACAAGTTCTGAAAAGTGCTGATGATGTTATTGCTGAATCTTGGAGCAAATACATCCTTCTCTTGTCCAAACTGATGCCGGGACTGTCTCACGATAGAGTCAATGACATACAGACCAGGCACCTTGTATTCTGGTTTGCACTAGAAATAAAGATAATTCATAACATTCCTACATCAAAAATAATACAAATCATTAATGGTAGACTGAACAAAAATAGCTCAGTCTGATTTTCAAATGGGTCCAAGTATTATCAAAATGTTCACTATTTAATAGATTTTACTGAAGTACCAAACTATCTCAAACAGAAACAGTTAACCCTTAGTGTTCAATATGTCACAGCTACATATACTCAACAAATATGCATATGGCTTGAATTTCATTTGCTACCACTAACAAAATAAAAAACCTCTTTCGAGTCTGCCTATTAAAAATCAGCAACAGCAAATCTTTTTTAAAGACATTATTTTAAAAGATGTAGGGCAGTATAAAGCACAAACAAATTCTTAATAGTATTAGAACTATGATTAAAAATACATTTGTGTCTCTTGGAGATTCAAAATTAACATTAAAGTTAACATTTACTCATTTTGCATCATTCTCTAGTGTGTGGTATATCCTTTTCCAAACAGAATATGAAAATAATAAAGTAGACATCTATTTCATTGAGAACATACCATTGATACTTATTTTAAAACTGTGGAAAACTTGCATAATTTACAAACAAAAATGTATGCACTTCAGTTATTAACACAACTTTAACAGAACCTGAGATGTTCTATACAAAGAACCTGTCGCTTCATATAAAAAAGATTTCAATGCTTTCAAGGGTAATATTGTTTTTATTAACATGATAACATTTCCTTCATTTAAAATACAAATTCCCTGGACTATTAGTTTTATTATAGCCTATGTGCATTTTGAAAAGGGATTTGCTAGCATTTGCAACTTTCATAAAGCAATTATTTGGCTCAAAACATGGTCTAGTGTTTGCAAGTGTGGTATCTATGTTTTGAAGAATATGTGGCATACATTTAAGAAGATGTGTATTATAATATTAATACATAATTGGATGTATTACAAAGTCATCAGAAAACAACTTCCGTGTATTTTAGCTATTTATATTTTAGCTAAACGATTATAAAAGTTTTCTGGATAAAAGCTGTGTCCAGCATTGTAGTATTAATAAACTAACTTCTCTAGCTTGTTTGAGAAAATAAAATGGCAATTCGATCACAGTTTATTTGTATTTAAAAGAGGAACAGAAATTCAGTAGAAAATGATAAACTGAACTATCAAGCACAATGCAGGCAAGGAGAAAAGACTCCAAAACCATAACCTATATTCTAAATGTAGATAAAATGTAGTTTTACTCATGAAAAATTAACTGCTCCAAGAAAATAAAACACAATAATTGTTATTTATAATCTTAAAATTAATACTCCATCTTGCCCCGAAGTAATTTTAGTATAGCCATATTTATTTAATTTACAGGAATCACAAGAGATAAGGTTGAGTTGTCATTTTTAATTTTAAAAACTTAGCTGAAAACCTGATTGAATAGCAAAAGCAACTGTCACTTACTGGACCACTTTCAATTACTTTGCTGTTCAGATTTTCATAGGCTTCTTTTAACATTAAATAAATACACACAGAGAAGTAGTTCTAACACTGTATCTGCAGTCATTGAAATCAAACTGTAACATAAATACAAAATGAGGACAAAGTATTTGCTTTTCTCCATCAGTTACAATCACCTACTGATTAAACTACTAACAGCACCTACTACAACACCTACTAGCAGAAAATGAAGGCAACTGAAAACTGAAATAAACTACTGTGGGGTAAAAAAAACCCAAATTCATACATATACCAAAGACTCAATCACACTGAATAATGTGTACAATACATTCTCCATGATAACACCAAATATTTGTTCCTGACTTACCTTTTGAATGAATTTCTCAACGCTCTGCACAACATGCTTGTAGAACTGCAAATTAACAATAGTATTTCAGTACAGGAGAAAATCCTATGAATCTTATCCTGAATATGCTATCTTCCTCAGAAAATTTAACAGCATCAGAAAAAGCTAATTGCACTTACTCTTTTTTAAACTGATGTCCTTATTTAGTAAGCAAAGGTAACTGCTTCTTCAGAAATATACTGTTATTTCAACACACTTGACTGAAGATGTTAGCACAACACTACTAGGAAAAGCATTTCACTCTATTTTATTTTCCAAATGTTAACTTTAAGAATCTAAACGTATGAGAATGGGAAGACTTTTCAAACATCCATTGGGTACTTCTTTAGAGTTGTCCTATTGGTTTCTTTTTTTTTCCTGTTGCACTTTTTTAAAATCTCATGTACAACTGCAATAGCTCTACATCATCTTAATAAACACCCTACAAAGTTAAACGTTGTTACTGAAATGATAAGCACAAAGCTTGATCTACACTTTTCAATATCCCATACAATGCACCAAGCCACATCTCAAAGTGAGTCTGCAAATGCAGCAGTTACTCCTCCTCGCCTTCACTGTAGCAAGGTGTTTGTGGTAACAGAGAAGTCATAGTTGCATTCCTACAATACATTACATTGGGTGTACAGACTGTAGTTCCAAGAACAACAAGTGTTAATTTCTATGTGATAAAACACATCACTCCCACGTACTGAACTTACGCTCAGTTTCTGGCACACCATTATAGCATCAAATATCCTAAGGTTGGAAGACTAGGTACCAAACTGATAGCTACAAGACAATACTGGAAAAAATGGAATTAAAACGTCTAAAACTTTAGCAGTTTAATGTCTTTGAGGTCCATTTTACTCAATATACAATGAAAATCTTGAAACAGACATACTATTATTCATTTCAAGGCTTCCAAGATTCTGGTATCATTTAATTTATAGAACTATTTATCATTAGCTTGGGTAAAGTTCAGTACAAGTTTCTAGCATAACACTGCAATGCATACACTCTAATTTAGATAGACTTATTCAAGAAACATAATGAACTCCATTCTTCTACCATCAATTTCCTCTCTCTGAGTCACACAGAACTCCAGTGCAGATGTCACCACATAATAACATATCTACCTTCCTAGAAGAGATGCGTACACATGAAGACCATAAGGTAATGTCTTTTTTGCTTTTGTTCTATGTTGTTTTTTAAACTCTCCAGCTTTCACCAAGTACTTGTTTTCATGCTCAGTACAAACTGTGTACTCATTCCTCCATTATTTTTCAGTGCTGTTTTCTGTTGCTTTGCTATTACTAGGCACTTATGTAGTTCTACTCTAGCAAGATTAGTCTTTAGTTAGAGTTCTAATGCTAGAACTTAAAAATATTTTTTATCAAACTGATGCGTCAAGTTGGTACAATTCTTTCTCACCTTTGACAACCGGGAAACAAAAGTCAAACAACAAACTAAGTCCTCTATTGCACCTTTGAAAATCTTCTCACTATCACACTTGATCATAACTTGGCAATTGTGCAAGGGATGAAGGGGAAAAACTTTCAGCAGGAAGTTCTGTAAGGTATTCAGGTATTTTGTGAGAGGGAAGAAACTGAAAGGAAATTAGAAGTAGTAAGTCAGGCCTTTACCTTTATAGCCTTGATTGCTGCCTTGGTGATCTGTGTCATTTTAGCTTTAGAAATGGGTGGCTTATAATCATTCAGCGAGTACAGCTGCAAAACAAAACAACAACAAATGGGTCAGAAATACATTCTACAATTGCACAAGGTATAAAAACACAGTATTTTTTCATAAAGAAATACCACTTTTGAGTTTCATCTGATTTTACATATATATATCAGAAAAGAAATTCCCATTTAAGACAAAATAAAAAGGCCCAATGAAACATAGTTTAACATACAAAGTGCTTAAAAGACAACAGGATTTTCCTTCCAATGGACACTTAGTTTTATTAGCACTAAATACAGCAGACATCCATACGTGAAACATCAAAGGAAACACATATGATATTCAAATATGATAGCTTTCATTATGTTTTCCTTTCTAGGGCAAAAATAATAATACACTCGATGACCCTCATGAAAACATAACAGATACTTAACCAAATACTTATTATGTGCATTATCGCTTGCCTGCTGAATCTTATCTTTTTACTTCCCATAGAAGAAACACTTTCAGCCCAGCGAGAACGAACATGTAGCCTTTGTGACTATTAACACAGCAGATCTAGAAAAACTATAGACTCAAATAAATAAACATACTAATTAATAAAAACATTTAACCAAATTCCACCAGGGTTCTAAATTTTAAAACAGCTTTGTAACTTCCTTTCTAAACATCAAAATAGGCAAAGTACACAAGCTGATTTGCAACACTTTTTTCCAAATATGCAGCAATAACCTTATTATTTTTTTACCTGTGCATGTACTGCCAGAAGCAATTCAGTACGACAGCAGAAATTTGCTACATACTGAGAGCTGTACAGGAACTAACTTCATAGCTCTGACTGATAGGTGGTAATTGGAAGCAACTCCTTCCTTCACAGAGTCAGGAATCCTTCATCTAAGGCTGTATGCTTGCTGTGAAAACCTCTGATTATTTGCAACATTTCGTTTTGAAAACAACACTGTTCTTTACTCCCTTGGCCCTAGATTTGAACTAACACTGTACTACCCAGTATTTGCTGCTTTCACGTGCAAAAAGACCAAACACAAAATGTCAAACCAGTTTTAAGGATGTTCTTGACTTCGCTAATACTGTATGTCTGCTAGAAATGTAAAAGTTTAGAAGCATATTAGTTTGAAAATGGAGCCCTGATAAGGAGAACAGCCATGCAAAGAATTTTTTTTTCCTTAAAAAGAAAAATCGGAGTTTATTCCAAAAAACTGCCAACCTCTGAAACGAAGTCAAAAGATCACTCACTTCTACTGCACACTCTAAGCAATGCAATATATTTAATTCTTTAGCTTCCTAAGATTCATTCAATCCTCGGCAAACAGCTCCCTAGGAAAACCTAATTCAAAACTGTTTACATTTAGTAAAGTAACATGCAAGAGTAAACAGGATCATGCAAGGGAAAGAATTAAGACAATTGTAAATATGTCAAGATATGTCATGCTCTCCAAGCTCCTTATAATAACTTATTGTTTTGAAGTTAACAACAAGTTCCCGAGAGAACTTCTATATATTCTTTCCTATAAAAAATAGTTTAACTAAAACTTGCATACTTGACAAGAAGTGAACTGGTTTCTTCTCTGTTTTACACTCATGTTTCAGTGCTCAGCTTTTAAGTTAAGCTTCAGTTACTCACTCACAGGTGACAGTGCAGGTCATTTTTGTCCTGTGTAATAGCCTGGTTTGATATGTGCCACTACTGCTAAACTATTTCTGGGGAGCGCCAGAAACATTTGGCTTACTTTCATGCAGTTTGCCTCAGTTTGCATGTTCCTAGTCAGCATCCTCAGAGTACAAGCAAGAGTGTCACACTAGCTACAAGAGAAAGACCGAAATCAGCCTGAAATTCAGGAATCCACCTTGCTGATCCAAAACTGATCGTGAAAAGACAGGAAAATACAGGAACTCCTTGATCACAGATATAAGTAGCTATAAAGAGGCAGAAATGCTGACTCACATAGACGTGCTGGGAGCACACATCACCAGCCCATCAGCTCTGAAATCATCACAAAAAAGGGGGACAGGGCAGTTCACAGCAACAAGAAAGCTACAACACAGCACAGAAGCACGGAACAGTTGCAACTGATTCTGAAGCTATAGCTATGTGCAGTCAGGTGTCTTAGTATCATAGATCTAGGATATGCCCAGAAACAACAGGAGAATATGGGATGTTGTTATAGCATCCCATTACTCTACTCCAGGTAGTAGAAAGTCACATTTGGCTTTATGTTTTCTATTTCAAATTATGTGTCATTAAAAGAATAAATGAACCAAAAGAAACAGTAAAATTAGGAACAGAAGTCTCTAGAGGGGCTTCTTGGACTATGGCTATACCTGCTGCCGGCTTAACAGCTGTTGAAAGCAAAATACAAATTCTAAATCAGTACTTGGAAGAAGGTAAGACAAAATAATAATTCTTAATTATTTTTCCTTAAGGTTTTAGGAAGCTTTCATTTCTTATAAATATTTTATTATGAAAATAACATTCACTTGGCAAGCTAGTGATTTAAGGCCTGTCAGTGCATGGTAGAAGAACTGTGAAGGAGCAACATCTGGAACACTGCAAGAGACAATGAGGGCCCTGTTTGAAATATCTACTTGCAATTTTGCAGCTTTTAATGCAACATTTTGAAGAGAAACAAGTAACTTACAAAATGTTTGTTAAAATGTAATTCAATTTTTTGCATTATAAAGGATTTACCTACCCAAAACACAAACATTCACTGAGTAGGGGCCAAAACCACACTTTCTGAATACAGAAAGTTGGACACGCACAAGTGCCTTCCCTAAATACCTACCTACAGCACCATCCTCAGGAAAGTCATACATCAAGTTTATTAACAGTCAACCAGGAATACCCCTCCACTAGCTCTAGTGCTAGGCTGGTTCAAAAGGTGAGACTTGGATGACATTCAAGTAGGGCAATTTTTTTTTTTTTTTTTCATCTGGTACACATGATTATCTAAGATGGTAGGCGTGTAAAGAAATCAAATATATTTCAAATCTAGTTCACATAAAGTAATTGCATTTATTCAGGACTATAAAACATGAAAATAAAAATTTTTTATTTTTAAAACTTGCCTTTCCATTCTAGCTCATTTTTTTTCATGTACACCCTCTGAACAAATGTTTAGTCAAAACAGTTTGCTGTAATTATTTCCTGATCCTGATTTTATAAGGCACTCGCAGAAGCTCTCTAAGCAAACCAGGAAAAGCCACCAATAAAGCTAAACAGTAAAATCAGGGAAATGAACTGAAACAAAATGATACAATTCTGATTATCAGAAGTGAGATGCAAAAGAAAAAAAGTGGCCACATGCTCTAGCTGGTGCAAAAAATAAAGCAGTCAAGTTTGAAAAACAGTAAGGAAAGGACATAACAATAAGCCTTTTTCAAATGACAGAAGGAAGGAAAGACATATTAGTGGGTTCCTCCAGGGCCAAAAGATAATCACTGCAAACAGGAGGACTCATAGGAGAGAAACCCCAGCAGAAGAAGAACCCACCTCTCCTCATCCATTGTGAGACCTATGCACAAAGGAAAAACAGGAGATCTCCTTTACCACAATCTCCTTCTAGTGGCAAAGACCACGTTTGCGAAGTGAAAAATAATGGACTGTGAGAATCAAATTCTGAAGAACTCAAGAATCAAAGACCTGCTGCTAACTGTCATTCTCACTTCAAACAGCTTCGATCTGGTAGTGCTGAAAGACCAAAGAGAAAGAACTGAAAAGCGCTCAAGGGGAAACTTAGGAAACAATGTATCAGCTAGGTTCAATATTTGTACCAGAAAAAAAAATATATAAATTTCTCCAAAGAAAAGAAATACTGGGCATGGATAATTTCAAGCAGCTGTTGAAAAAGAAAAGACACAATTCAGGCTGTTGTTCTTTGAAAGGCTCCACAAGTTACAACCCACCTGGAATACCAAAAGACATTTATTGCACACCTCTCACAAAATGCTCCAAAGAAACCAGGGTCTCCTAAACAGGCACCAGCATGACAAATAACCTCAGCAGCTGTTCCTTAAAGAAAGTCAACAAATCATTTGAATAAATCATTTTATCTGTAGTCGTAACTCATTTTGTTTACAGTAAAAGGAAGAAAGTCCTGTCTGTGCTGGGGACTGTGCCATTCTGTATGTTCTAGATAGGAAAGATGAAGTCTGACTATCAAAAGTTGCCAAGGAACATCAGTGATACGAGCAATAAAAAGGTAGACAAACTAAATACAAGCACACATGAAGCAGTGGAATTTAAAGCAGACTACTGGCACGCAGGAATGAGATGTGCTGGTGCAGGAGACATTTGTTTGAAAGTAACAGCTCAAAAGCCAACCAGAAAAAGTCTCAGTAGTGAAAGCAAATGCTTTTAGAACCACGCCATTATTTAGGTTACTGTACTAACCTACAGAGCACTCTTGACCTTAGTATTTCTGGAATTTCCTCCCCTCTAATCTCCAAGTTTTGCAGGAAATCATTAGGGTTAATAAAACATATGGAGAAGCTTTTAAGTGAAGAAGGGTGGTTCTTCGGCCTGCAAACAGGACTTCTATCCTTATAGGGGGACAAAAAGACATCAGCAGAGACTGAGCAAAAACCAAGCTGGTGAAGGTGGTTTGAGATTGCTGGGTTTTAGTTCCTCCAAGAATTCCCTGCCTCAGAGGGAAGCTTTTGTATGCCTCACAGGGATGTGATTCACTCTTAGACACTTAGTAACATCTTGATACACGTTTGCCCAGATACTACAACCAAACACACCCACTCTTTTAAATAAATATAAAATAGTCAGCAATCTGTACATAAGTATGAAATGCAACTCTTAATTATAAAGAACTTCCTCAAATGAAGTTTAAGCTTTATCACATCAGGCAGCTGCATTTTTTCTTCAATGGAAATGAAGTTCACTTAAAGAGTAGCGAAAGTGAAATACTGTGATCTTCCTGTGGCAGACGAAACCAAGAAGTTTCAGGGTTTTTGAAACAAGTTACTCACATTTACAAGCTTGGAAGAAGAAAGCACGGGAGCATACACGCAAACGGTAACACAAACTTAAACATGCTTAGCAGTTGAACCCCACGTGCCTCAGCAAATTTTGAGTAAAATCTACTGAATTCCATCACTACTCCTTTATCTGCTTATCCCAATAAGCATCAGCACACACCAAATGTTGAAAAAGACAAAAACTGCCAAGTGTTTCTTTATGCATCAGATGCCTATCAAGAGATACTTGGCCACTCATAAAACCTGCTTTCACTGCTTATATTCATAACTTTACAGTTGAAATGACTTGCATACTTAAAGTGTTTGCATAATTTCTTTTTACATGAAAAAACAGTAAACACAATAACTTGAAGCACTGCTTTGGTGGGGCACCACACTTCCAAGTCTCTTTTAAAACTGTTCTAAAAGAATAAAAAATCTTCTGAGAACACGGCATGTCTATCAACAGTTGATTAAATACATACATATCTGTTCAAAATCTTATTCAAAAATGACCTGATGATATTGAATCAACTTGTTGCATCCATTTAGTATTTCGTATTCATTTTACTATCACTTAGTAGTCAGATGTTGTACTGGTAACTAAAAAGAATACGCTTAGCCAAACAAAAGTAATCTTCATTTCTCAGCTATCCTAATATCTGAAGGGAAGAAAACAGTCTTCTGCCATTTGCTCAGAAGAGAGTACTACTACACAGAGCTCTGTATTCACCCAAGATTCAACCAAACATGAAAAGGCTCTCCTGAGAAAAGTCACCGGATAAAAAAGATAAAAAGATAAAGATAAAAGATAAAAGAAAAAAAAAAGAAAAAAGATAAAAAAAGAAAAAAGATAAAGATAAAATCTTTGGGAAAAATGCTGTTTTTGTTATTATTATTTTCTTCATTGCTCCATTAAGTCCAACTGACGTGAATAAATGGAAAAGCTTAAATTCTAACCCAGAGCCACCTTGTGAGGAATCTGTGCTAGTAAAACAGAAATCACTTCCAAACTGTTGGCTCAGTTTTGCAAAAACAAACCCAAACAACTAATGCGAAAGAATTAAATTAAAAGAACATCAAATGCAGTTTTCCCATATGACTTTTTGGGAATATCTTCCTCCGTAAGAAAAGCAAAAAGTATATTTTCAAGTTTCTGAGAAAAAAAAGTGCCGGTGAATTTTTCAAAGTAGCACAATTAATACATCTGTTTGCATTGCCAATGAAATGTAATGCACCACTACTTTCTTTTAGAAAGCTGTGGACAAAGCACTTAATTGCCTGTCTCAAGTAGTCCGGATGAATGAACACTGCTCAGCTTCAAACATACTGTAAACAAAACTGGAAACTACAAAATGTAACTGAACATTACTCTTCCCAACCCTTTTACTTCTAAAGGAAACACCAGGGTAATTTGCAATGAATTTGGGTGAGGGGAAGCTGCTTTGCAGCTTGGCTCTATGGTAATTCCATCTGGTCAAGCCCTGACACCTCTACTTTGATAACAAGGTGGGAGACAATCAATAAACACGATAAAAGTATTCACATTTGATTAAATACTGAATACACATCACAGGGAAAACCTTAAAAAGAAGGCCTGAATTTGAATGGCACTTAAGGGACAATATGAATCTGCAAAGATATGCTTATCTCCAAACCTTAATGAAAGCTATTCCCAGGGTAATGATCTTACAAGGCAAGAATCAGATGCCAGCCAAATGGCCACATAAGCAGGTAACAGCTTATCAGACAGACAACACAGAGTCTTCAAGATGATCATAGAAACAGGTAGTTTGAAGGGTCTATTTTTGTGCTCACTTTATTATATTAGAAGACTGTCTTCTCAACCTGCTTTGTTACTTGTTCAATTTGAAAAATATATTTCCCAACTTCACAAGTTCTTATCCTAACTGCACTGTACAGAAGTGTGAGACAAAGGGCCAAACCTTCTAAACACTTGTTAATCTTTATCATGCCCAATACCATACAGCAAAGACAGGAAGTTTAATCAAAACTTATACAAATAAACATTTTTTCTTGTTCTGAGCTCAAATTTATTAATGACATTAGCTTTGTGCAAGTTCTGAACTGGAAAAAATAGTCATTTGCCTCTTCTGTGTCAGTACTACAGACCCCCATCTCATGACCCTTCAGTCACCTCTGTTCCAGCCTGAAAAGAGTATAAATATTTACTAATTCCTCATACAGACCTGTTCTGTTCCTTTGACTGCCCTTTCTGCCCTGTACACACAGTTCTTACAGAATGGTCTCGTGAGGAGGAAATGAGACTACACATTATACAAAATGAAGATATAATGGCATTATTATGAGTCTCTATTTTTTTCCTAAAAGTTTCAGGAATACTTCTGAGCTTTGAAGAGGCATTTTCACTTTGTAAGATCTTACTAATTGCCAAATGATGTAATTTCAGGGTATATCACTGAGTACATAAAGGAAGGGTTGCCTTTTCCATACCATCTCCCCAGTCTGCACTACTCTACATTTAACTTGATGAAATTGCAGTTTGACATCTAGAAATCAGTATGGCAATGTAATTTTGCAATTCTTCAAGTCTAGCCTTTCATTATCACTACCCCAAATAACGCAACTCAGCCTCATAATGTTATTCCTTTTGCACAGCATTTATTTCTACATATGGTTTCTCTACCTTTCCTCTTTTAGCAGTTATCTATACAATCTAAAGATGTAGAAATAAGTCTCTTTCTTCACACAATTCAATTTCTTCTCCAAATTTTGGAGATGGAGGATCTTGTCAACTACTTTTTGGAAATCCCAGTACTTAGTACGACCTAGAATTCCGCAGTCCACATGCTTGCTGATTCTGGAAGATCTCTCTTACATACGTCATACAATTTTTCCTCACAAAAACCACACCATATCTTCCTCGTTTATCACATCCATTTGGGCGTCGTTTCAGACAAATTCTGCTACTAATTTTTCGCTACCTTCAACAGTTATTTCCTTAGAGTTCTATATCTTTTAAATAATAAAGCCTTAAAAGTCAACTTTACTATCATATCTTTAAAACAAGTGCTTCTCGCATACCACCCTCTCACTCATTACAGTAAATTGATATTATCTGGAAATAAGACTGGAAATTGTACTCTAAAGGATTTTGAATTAATTTATTGGACAAAAGAAAATGTATTACTTCCTCATGCATCTCCTTCATAAGTAACAGGTTCCAAATGCATTCGTTACACCGAGTCTTTCACAAAAAATCTGAATGCGTCATGTCCAGGAAAGGAGGTTGGCAAGTAAAGCCAATTAAATTCACAATTTTGTATTTTTCCCCACATGATAAAACAATTTAATGCTTTGTATAGCAAAAAGCAATAACACTGACAGCTAAGAATCTATGTTAAAGGCAGTATTCCAGCATACAGAGGAGTTGGGCTTAACCACATCATTAATAATCTCTTTCCCCAAAGTCATTCTATATAAATCGTAGTCTTATTTCCAAACTGGGAGAGAGGGGTAGAAATCACCTCTCTGCTCAAAGATTTAATGAGCTACATAAACTATCTATTGCAAATGAGTTAAGGGCAAAAATTGGACTGATGCTATAGTTTTGAGCACTGAATTTAGGTTTGATAGTTTTACTTTAGTTCTTTTAAAATAAGCAGTCTTTAAGAGAAGGATTACTGGAAGCTCAGGAAATCATCAGCATCAAATTCTGATTGCTCAGTAATGAAAATAATATCATTAAAACTGCAATTCAGAAAGTGTTAAATTAATTAATTTTTATTGTAAATATCTGTAAACAGTGAACTCTACTGTAAAATAACCTATAATTTACAAGGCAGTCTGCTGCGTAACTACAGCCTAAAGTTTCTCCAGTGAAGATCCAGCACCATGCAAATGAACTATGCCCTCTGTGAATGGTCAGCTGCCTGCAGAGCAACTCACTGCATCTCCATGGAAGGCAACAGCATACCACACTTCTACAAAGGCCAGTATTTTATTCTGAGGTCTTTCACCATCCTTATTCAACAAGCAAGACAATCAACTGTTTCCCTACTACAGTGGTATCCTAGACAAAAATCAGAACGAAGTGCTAGGTTTATTAAAATAAAGCTTTGCCAGTATTATATCTTTTTTCATATCCCTAGTCATGGATTATAAAGGCCAGAAGAGATTGGCCAGATAACAGTAATTTACTCATACTAAACAAATTTTGCCCCTAGAAGGCTTGAAAGCTAAGAATACCTCTGGTCTCATGTGATTCAAAGGTATACTCTATCTGTAACTCAGAAGTTGCATCATTATTACAGCAACTAAGGGAACAAACATTTGTTTATACTGACACTTTAGGATTCAGACCAGCCTCTGAGATCGTGACTAGAACTGACACGAGGATTATCAATTACATATACCTCTAGTGAAATATTTTAGTTTTCTCTGAAGCATTTGGTCCTGGCACCAGGACACAATGCTACCCAGATATCAAATACAGTAGGAAATGTTTGCAATTTTGATGCGCAGAAGACAAAACAAATACTTCACAGTAAGTCTAGTAAATATTAACAAATTACATTAATTTTTCACATTTCAATAGCATTAGAAATAAATAAAATCCAATTGCATATACAGAAAGAGTCACTGAATTGCTTACCAAAATATCTACATCACCACACTGCAAAGAACAAGAAAAGAGCATTGTCAGTCATTGCTTTGAAAAACAAATAGAAACAACAAATGTTATTGTTGCATTTTATGTAGTCTCAATTTTATTGCCCTAGGAGAAGTTACTTAAATGATCTGAGCCCATCCGTCAGTGAATAAAATTTTTGCTTGGAGTTGACTACAATCTACCAGTGAAAACTGCTATTTAAACCCAATTAACACATTGTTGCTCTCTGTGTTGCACAGAAATTTTGTTACAGATCAAAAACGTGCATATAAGATGGTGAAAATGACAAATGTTTGATTCTACGCATGATATTTTTGGCTGAAATTAGAACAATAAAAAGTTCTATTCTTCCAGTAATCAGTGCGAGACTTCCAGTAAACAATACAGGTTGCCAAAATCCAATATTACAAAAGCACAGAACAAAACAGCAACCATCCTAATATAACTGTTACCAAACACTCAAAGGGCATGATATGTGGTTCACGTTAACAAACACATAAAATAACAGTCAGTATGCTTGATATCCCAATATTTTCCTTTTATCATTGCACTTAATTGATTTACAAAGTATTTAAAATCAGCTGAGAATATCCACTGTAAAATTTAACTCTCTCCATGTCAGATTTATTATATACCACTCCCTGCATATGTTTATTTTGCAGAAGTGATCTGAAAGTTCATCCTAACTGTGCGTACAAGCAGTTGAGTAAAATAAGCTGTAAAGTCAATAAACCAGTTTCTAGCTGAACACTTTTCAGTATGGGAAGAACTCAGGTATCACTATCACTACCTTTGTTTAGTCCCTCTCCCATCCACTTCGCTTAGGGGAGCCAGCTGAACAATTCTAGATGCAATGATAAAATTCTATTTTAGTTTTCATTTTTAGAGTCATAAGTCATACTACAGTCTATGTACAATTTATTAACCCCCTCTCCTTTTTTACATTTTTTTTTCTCAAAGAAAGCTTTAAGTCCTGTTGGTATAACCTGCTTTGTACAAACAGACTATAAACTTAAAACCAGAATTTAAAGAAACCACCTGGATTCAAGCCTAGCCTCCTGAATTGCTTGTGAATTCTAAGAAACAGATGTTTAGTTGAGAATAGCCTCTAGAACATTCTTTACTGCCTTCAAACCTTTAACAAGTCATAAAATACGATTCCCCTTATTCTCTTCATAGTAACTTAGGATGTTTACAGCCTTGGAACGAAAAGCTCAGAAAAACTTAAATGGTCCGCATAAAATAGCTGGGCAAGACTAAGCTCTTTACCAAAGCCCAAGCTCCCAACAACAGAAAAATGACTGATCAAAAAGGCCATGTGACACTTGAAAGCATGTTGCATAAGAAAACAGGGAACTTAAAAGGGATATGTTACATTTTGGAACTCTCTCCTAATTCCTGACAGACTTTTTTTTTTTTTCCCATAATTAACATTTTCATTGTTTTCTACCTAGTTCTTTATCACCAACAGAAAAACCTATTAGCTTAACGCATAATGTCAGCCTGCAGAATCCCAGAGGTCAGTCAACTCAATGGAGAAGCTCCTCTCCACTTGTGGCAATTAGTTGATTTGGAAAGATGCAGCACAGTGCAAAGTTAGGTGCCTCAGACAAGTCTAAACACAATCACATCTCTACAGTTGTGAGAAATAAAAGTATAGGGACAGATCCCAACTGTTCTGAAAATCGAAGACTGGCACATTTTCTCTGCCAACTGCTTTTAAGGCTTGCAACAAAAGTTGTCCTGCTACACTGACTTCAAAATGTTTTCTCCTTAGGTATGGCTTAAATTCCCTGCATTCCCAACAAAGCTTCATGGTTTAAAAATAAATAAATAAACTAAATAATAATAATAAAAAAATCACGGTAATAGCAGGATACATTTCTTTGTAACTAGCATATTTGTTAAATGTATGCTGCTTCTCTCCTGCTACGTATTTCACTTCTGAAAATTAAGAAGCTACAGCTGCTTTTCTAGTAACAAAGCCACAAAGAGCAACATGCTATCTGTAACCATAATATGGAGTATATTCACAGAATAATCCATTCCTTTTCTTGCGAATCAGCTTTGGTTTTTCTTCAGTGATATGAAAACTTCACTCTGACCATATATTTCTATAGGTTTCAACAATCTGTTCAACGTATTGCAAGTTCTTTGGACTTGGCTTTTGGAAAATGTGAAGACCTTTATAAACACGATTATTTCTCTTTTTAAAACTTCAGTCGCATCAATATCAAAACACTAAATTGCATTTTCTAACTACGCTATTAGCTTATAAATGGTCTGTCAAGAGAGTTCCATAAAGACGTATTTTAAGGTCAACATTTTTAAAGAATCTATTTTACAACGAGCAGCATTCAATTTATAGTACTTTGTACTTCTGTAAAGAAGCTATAGAATATAGAGATGAAGAGCAATGGATTCGTGCAATTAACTGACATCAGTTTTAACAAGAACCTCATATATATATATATATAAATAAATAAAAAAGGAAAAAAAGATATTCCAAAAAAGATGGAAGCTCTCACCATACTGTTTCAAACCAACAAGTATGCAGGAACACTGAAACTTAGTGCCAAACAGCACATGAAGATGTATCTTCCAAAATATTTTTCCAAAAAATGCATGCTATTCCAATTACAAATTCCAATTCAACAACGCAAGACGGATATCTGCTGCCTTTTATAAAACACCTTGTGCAGCTGTAATCTGTTCATCAAAGAGTATTTACTACTAGCTTCCAAAACTGATGTTATAATTAGGACAGAATTTCAAAATAAACAAACTCAAGGCTACCAAAACAGGCGCCTTCAGTCCCTCAGCTGTTGCTATGCTATACTCTCTCACTGCTCAGCCACCACTCATCCAAACCACTGCTCCTTGCAGCTAGTGCCTCCTGGATCTAAACTTTGCCCTTCCTCTATTAAACACTTTCTACTAGTACTGTAAATGAGAATAAAAGCACTGTCTGCTAAGCCTCCAAAACAATAAACAGTTGAAAGATGTTATTGCTTTTGCCATGCAGAAGGTTGCTTTCCTTCTGGAGCCAAGTCTTACCTTCAGCACACGCATTTTATTTACTTAAACAAACGCACTGTATTTCTGAATGTCAAAGCATCAGAAAAATATCCATCACCTACTTGCTTACATAATCACAAAACTAGAAAAAAAAATAGAAATGCAGTATGCAATTGAAATTTAAAATCAAAGAACAAAAAAACCTCATACCATCTAAACCTATACCCAGTACAACCAGATAAACCCTGTAGGTATGTGTTCAAGAGGAAAGGCAGTGGCAGAATACTGTATATCCATGGTAGCCATTACTATGCAAATGGTATTTCACTTGCTAGAAACTTGACAGCATAAAGAGTGGATTCATCTTTGGTGGAATAAATCTGACAGAGGGTCATGGTGGCAATGCATTCTTTTCCTCTCACTTTCTCCAAATTTAAACAGATTCTCTTTAAAATCTATTTTTAAAAAAGGTTTGGTTTTGGCTGGTACAGCTGACCAAGGACAGGTGAAAATGAGAACTAGCACAGCAGGAGCTGAAGACCTCCTGTTCTCTTGCAGAACACATCCATACAGTGTAAGCTCCCACGGAAGACAGTTAATAAAATTACCCAGTTGGCTGCTGCTGCTGTCAGTACTGCCAGAGAAATACAGCAGAAAAATAACTTCAAAGAAGTGAAGAAACAGAAGAAATGTACATGCAATTCATGAAAAGCTATGACATGAGAACAAGGACTAGTCTTGTACAGAGTTCAAAGCCAAGATGAACTGAATACATACATGAACAAATGTAACCCATTGTTGCCACAGAGTTACACCAGTGTTTGCTGAGGCCAAGAGTGCAGGCTCTAAACAAGGCTGAATCAGCTGCTCAGGAGATAAATTTCTCACTGGCTGTCTAGAGATAGAACAGTGGACCAATTTTACAGTCAGAAAAAAAAAGTCAGCCACCTTCCAAGTGAAAAAATCTTCATGAAAATAATCAAATGGATAGAACATATTTGAATACACACTTTATCAAATGCTCTTGTTCTGAATGCTCCTTCTTCTATAAGAAAGTCATTTAGCTTTCTAGACTTTACAACTGCCAAAGGAAAACAGACTGCTGAAGGCAAACTCAAATAAGACTTAAAGACAATTTCAAGTACTTCACAAAAGATTATAGCCTTAGGCATGGTTTTAGTGAGTATGTGAAAATCAAAGGATCTGAACTCCTAAGAGTTCAGCAGTGATTTGTATTAAGCTGCAAAACCATTCAGTGTTCCCTAAACGAGTGGCAAACAGGACCAATAAGTAGAACCATCCAGCTACAATCCAGACGTATTGGTAGAATCCAGAGACCTAGATTACAACTCACACCCTGCTTCAAGCATTCAGGGATCTAATCTAGAAAATGATTTAAGAAGAAGTTTAAAGACAATGCGTGGAAGGCAGAAAAATAATTCCTGTCTGCCCTACACTAATTCACAAAAGAAGTGAGGTTATTGAGCAAAATATGCAGAAAAGACAGCTAATATTTGGGGCCACTGACACATCCTTGCATGATCATATGCTCAAGATTCTGTGACTGGAGAAAGGCTAAGGTCAGATAAGGTTTTGAAAATGTGATACTGAAACTATAAATATTTATCCAGCAAACACATGCACATTTAATCGGGTGATTTCATAAATTTCATACTTAGTATATTCTGGTAAGAGAAATTATTTCTGTCTCTGTGCTCTCTTAACAAAAAGCAAATAGTTGGACTCTTGCTGGGAAGCAACAGGGTGAAATATTTACCTTTCACTGATGCTGCTCCTCATGCCCCTGACAGCAAAAGTGAAATTAACCAATTCTTACATATTTTGCTGCATCCTAATAGAATTCATGCATTTTTTTCTAGATTCTCTGTCATCTGTTTTTTCTTCTCTAAGGAGCACTACAAGATTACAACACAAAATAAAACTGAATGCTGTTTTCACTTCCAAACCAGAGGTTAAGAATGAAAAATTGAGAAAACTTTCTGGATATGTATCTACATGCACATGCAAATACAAACGGTTAATTTTTGATCCTAAAATTTCAGAATAAGAGGTAAAACAAAAGCATCCCAATCTGCTACAATAAAACATACAAACAGCAGATGATAAATGAAGTACCAGATAAAACAAAAAGTAAAACAGCTTTGAAGGTATCAGATGCAGAATCCTTTAAAACAGCAGAGGATGTGAAAGCAGGTTCCACTTTCCTATTACTATTTTCTATCACTGTTAAACTACTAGTGAGAAAAAAAAAACAGGTACAGGATTCCTCATTTTCTCAGTAGCAAGGGAAAGAAAACAAAACTCTGAAGATGTTACAGGTGCTTCTGCAAAGGCAGAATTTCAGAAATCTGACCTGCCCTGGAGTAGCTTACATGGCCTTTCACTGTTCCTCATATACAACTGCTATTATAATTACTTGCACTAATCAAAGCCCTGACTCCTCATTTCAAAGAGCATCCTTTTCATCACTCTACTCAGCTATTCAGCACCGATTTCTATTTAGCATCTTTATGAGCCATGCCATTTAGCTTTTTATTTTTTTAGCATCAACTAGCATTCTTTTGTGAAAAAGCTGCCTTGATTATTTTTAGAATGTGCCATTTAAATACGGTATTCTAAAACAGAGTCAGTGATTTACACTGTACTTTTGTGCATCTATACTACAACATGTAATGAATGTGTGAGTTATTTTCAAGGGAACATGTCTGAAATCACAGTTAACCAAAGTGTTCCCCAACACCACTTCCAACATACTGTCTAAAGAAACATAGCAATGGTGACCCATGGACAACCCAGTTAAATAGAACATGCAGACAATGGGATCACCAGCAATCGATCAGGGACAGTTACATCCACACCACTGACAAAGTGCAGAAGGAGTTACTTAATGCAAGTGTAACTATGAGGATTTTATGTATCACTTCCTTTCATCTTACACAGCTCTCAAAACCATTCTGCACACCAAAAGCTTACTGCAACTCCACTTTACCATGACCTATGTATGGTCAACCATTCTCATTGCTAATAACACCTGAAGCTCAGCCTAGTAATTCTGGTCAAGTTTTACTTGTGACTCTTCTTCCTAGAAGACACAAGGATTTACAACAGAAAAGACACAGGAACCCACATCACTCTTTCTGCAAACTACAATCACTTTCTTAATCTTTCAGTACATTATGTGCTCCCTACCCTCAAATACTTTGAGACAGAGCATATTCCATGTCCCCACAATGATATTTATTTCATCATTCAATTCAGTTGCATATGAAAAGATCAATACCCAAATGTACAAAGAGATTTCTTGTTATCTGCATCAAGAAGCAGCTTTGCCTTTTTTATTTTTTAATATATGGTTGACCTTTTTACAACTGCCTTTTTGATATCAGTAATACATTGTGCTGGTTTAAGACTAGAAAAGTAGCTGTCCAAAGTAAGTATCAGGCATTTTTCTTCTAAGTGAATGGAAAACAAAAAGACAGTAAGGGTAGCATCACCAACAGCAAGGCTTTAAGGTAGTATTTAAAGACATCTGAGATATGTTAAATGAATAGAAATGCTATATTTAATTGAACTAGATCAATGAATTATTACTGCAGTTTTAAGAGAAATAAGCATCTAAGTTGGTTCCTTAAAAGTTAACTAATGCTCCTCCTTGCAAGAATCTCTTTTTTATACTCAAGACGCAGTTAACATGACTAACAAAGTATTAATTCAAATATTCACTTTATATTTAAAACTAACTGCTTTCCCTACATTTGATCCCAATACTGTAAGAAAACTCTGGGGAGTACGGCATCTGAAACAGTTCCACTCACAGTACCTGAAACTAATGAGAAAGGCTAGCTCTGAAGCTGATGACACTGAACAGTATAACAAACACTGTGTTATAGTTACTTAAGTTTGCAACTAAACCACTATCATCTCACTGCTGGAACTTGACAGTATGTGTGTTTGCCACCAGTCCATTTGAATTCCTTCAAACAAAATACATTCTATGGAATGTATAAAGAATTTTAAACGTTTTTTAATTTTCTTCTGACAAGACTTATTTTTGACTTCCATGCTGTGCTTTTGAGAAAAAGCTGAGGGTATGAGCTGACATCTTGAGGAAAATGATTCTGCAGTAGCTAGCCTTCCAGGATTTCAACTATAGCAAAGACAAACCATGCAGTATGAAATATTGACAATTAACAGCATACAAAGTCAGCTGTAAAATATTTTAACCTTCCATTTAGTTGCTAAGCATTTTTAATCAAAGGTAAAAAATCAACCATTACATGAAAACATGTATTGCCATGGGCAGGGTTGCCCCCAGTAGATCAAGCTGCCCACAGCCCCATCCAATCTGACCCTGAACCCTCCAGAGATGGGATGTTACAGCTAATTTTACATTCACAGCTAGGTTCAGCACGGATAATGCCAAGTATCAGCACAACATGGAACAACTTTCTGCAGTAGCAGGCATTACTTCCAGTACTCAGTTCAAGGAAACTTGAGATAGTTCTTTCTAGTCAAATTAATGACCGAAGTTAATCACTTCCGTTGTGACTCTCCTATAGGATAGCTACGAGATCTTCTTTCAGTTTACACAAACGTTTCGAGTAATTTACACTACCTAGATGGACAGCTGCTTTTATTTTAGCTTCATTGCAGAATCCAAACACAAGTCCTTCCCTAAATTAAAAAAAAAAAATTGAAAAAAAACCACAAACGAACAACAAAAGTACCCAGTCTGCAGATTCAAGAGTTTGAACATATTTGGAACGTTCTTTCTAAAGTGTCATTGTGATTTCACCAGTAAGTTACATAAACTGCATAAACTATTGTAAAATTGTGAACTGTAGGCAAGCTGCATATGAGAAAGCATGGTTAAAGGTTTTTCTTTCACTGTAAATTTAGTCTGATGCTAAATTTAATTTACATCTATTTTAAGGTAAACATCTCTAGAACAAAAGTCTAACGTCATTTCTGGAGTATAACTTAACTTTAGAACGTAATATAACAAAAAAAAAAAAAAGGAATGTTGGAAGCACAGTACAAAAATTTTGTAACTTATTCAGAAGTGTTCAGGTATACTGTAGACCATAAGCTATGGACACATCCAATTGAACTATTTAAACTATTCATTAGTCATTTCACATTTTTAAAATGCTAAGCACGTATAGGACAATTAGACCAAAAATACCGAAAATTAAGTTAAAATCAAGTACTGCAGTGGATATGGAGGTGTTTGAGTATCTAGCAATTATATTCAGGACTCCACAAACACAGCAAGTTGTGTATCTCTTACTTCCAGAGTGAGGGGTTTGGTTACAGCATCTTCAAAACTTTCCTATCAGGGTAGACCAGTGTTCAAATAGAGACACATATTAAACCAAAACAGGAAGAAATTATAAAAGCAAATCTATTCATAGATGGTGTCTACTAATGCTATAGGAGAAAATATGGTTCATCTTTTGCAACTTCATTTCCAAGAATGCAAACTCTAGCCTTTTTCAAGCACTTAAAAGATTTTTAGGGCATACTCTGAAGCTTTCCACACCATAAGCCTCCAGAGTTAACCTGTTATTTTGACAGTATTTATACCTGCACGTTCAGCAAGTCACCCAGAAGTTGTTTCTCAATACAGACGTAAGGACTATTGCTCACACTAGGAGATACACATAAGAAAAAGGTTTTAAACTGCTTATGCTCTTCTGTTGTTGTAACTAGACTCTTCCCTACTTAAAAATATAGCATGTAAGCTAACTAAGAAGTAGAATATAAAAGAATGTTTCTAGTATGCATTTTCTCTTAGTGAGTACAACATGATTTTTCCACTCGAGAATTCAAATTATGTTACGTGCAGTACTTAGAACCATACATCAGTTAAGGCTATTCAGCTGCTACTGAGTTCTCAAGAAGTGCCTGCCCACCCTAAAAATACTTTTAAAATCTTATTTTGGCTTGTAGGTACAACATGGTTAGCACACTGCTCCACTAAAAAAAAAAAATAATCAAATTACCATTTAATAAGAATTGTATTACTTTTAAATTATTAAATGCAGACCACTTTGATGTCTGAAGTGGAGAGAGCAACCTGGAGCTCCAATACAGAGCAGCCTACAGAAGTATACATTGTAATCAGCTTACATTTTCTACATTTAATAAAAGTAAGTCTAGTTTTATAAAGGCACAGAACTTTCCATGGAGAAAACGGGTATTTATTCTCTTTATTCCCACCTGAGCCCTCAAAATATAATAAACTCTCGCAGTGAAGAGCTATCTTAGGAACTATCTTGCAAATAAACTACTAGCACAAAAGAAGAAGAAAAATAAGCTATGTACCCTATCGATACCTGAGCTTTGTGGGCGGTGTTTGTAAATCTTCTCGCACCGTTCTCAACAGGGTTTTAGTGCGGTTCTATGTAATACGTGTGGAATGTCTGCTCTCATCCTGACCTCTCTAAATACGCTATTTTCGGTCGGCGAGAAGAGCCCCCAGGCCCTCGTACTCCCACCCCCCGATTCCAAAAGCAGCTCCAGGAGGTGCCGAGACGTATGCTGGCGGGGTGCGGGCAGACGGTTAAACAAGAAAGGTGGGAAAGGGTGCCGGAAAAGGTGTGCGGCTCACAGAAGGGGGCAGACCCCGTCTAGCCAGGAAATGCCCCGCTCTCCTAGAGCCCTCTGCGTGAAGTTGGCCGGGTCCCCCCAGCCTCCTCCGCTGCCCTCCTCGCGCCATCTCCCCCAGCCCTACAGTAGAAGCCGCCCCGGGTGGGGAAGCTCCTCCCGTCCCCCCACGTCCAACCCCCCCCAGCCCTGCTGACAGCGGCCCCCGCCGCACCCCGGTGACCTTCCCGGGGGAGGCCGCTCCCCGCTCCCGCCGGACAGGGCTGCGCGGCCTCAGCCCCCCGGTTCCGCCCCCTCCCCGCGGCGAGGCGCGCGCAGCGGGAGGGGGCAGGGAAGGCGCCGGGCCCCAGGGCCCCGCCCGCTCTCCGACCCCGGGGAAGGCGAGGGAGGGGGCACGCACCTCGCTGTTAAAGGCCTTCACGGCCTCCATGTCGCGGCCGAGGCGGGAGCCGAGCGGCTTCTCTCCGCTGATGGCGGCCGGGCCGAGGCTCGGTTCGCTCTGTGCGTGCGCTCAGCGCTCAGGAGCCGCCGGGCCTCCTCGCCATGGCGGGTTGGCGCAGGAGGCGGAGGGACGCGGGCCCCGCTCGTTTCCGTCTCCTCCCGGCGGCGCGCGGTCTCCTCGCCCCCACTTCCCGCCCGGCGGCGCCGACGTCCCCTCCCCCGCCGGGCTCCGCTGGGCCGCGCCGGGAAGAGATGGAGGAACAAGGCGCAGCGGCTGCGGCGCGGGCACCAATATGGCGGACACGCGGGGGATCCTCGCAGCGCAGCTCCGAGAGCGGCGCAGGCGGCTACAGCGCCGCCTGCCGGGCAGCTCCCGCGCCGCAGAGGCGCTGCCGGGCGAGGCACGCCCCTCTCTCTCTCCCAGCGGGGCGGGAACTGGCGCCGAGCGGCTCCGCCCCGGTACCGCCCCGCTGCGACACGGAAGGGAGGAGTGGGACGTAATAGGGTCCAGTGGTCGCTGAAGGCGTCGCAAGTACTTCACGAGGTGTCTCCCTGATTGAGCGCAAAGCCGGAAAGATAAAGCTGTATTTAGAACTCGGTAAACCGGCACGAGGGCAGCCCCATCCGGCATGGAGGCGCTGTTTTGTTAACCAGAGTCTATTTCTAGCTGAACTCCCACCAGCAGCCCTGCCACGCAGCAGTGCCGGCCTCCTGGGAGCTGCTCTCCCTGACAGGAAGGCGTCCGCAGGGGTCACACCTGTGATGGGGTCAGCACCAGGAGACGTGCTCAGGCTGGAGTCATGCTTGCACCTCCAGCTGGAATCTCTCCAGATCTCAATGCTGTTCTTTAGACCCTACAGACACAGCAGTTCAGACCAGGTATGTTTTCTTTACTTCTCTCCGAAGACCCTGCCCTAGAGACAGTACCTTCCCACCAATAGCATTTCCTCTCAGAAAAAAAACCACCACAGCTCTCCCTGCTCCATTAACTAACAGTCCCATTCAAAGGCATCCAGCTTTGACAGACCAAGGCACACTTTGCTTGGCAAACAGCATAGCTGAGAAGTTAAACCTAGGGGAACATGAAATTGCATTCTCACAGAAACTCACATACAACATAAATCTCATTTCAGATTTGCAAGTTATTCTTATCCAACAGGTTCAAATGAAGGAAAAAGCCCATCTCCAACAGCCAGCAGAGCTGCAAGGACAGGCCACAAAGATGATCAAGAGGTCAGAGCAAATGCCCTCTTTGGGAGATAATAGAACTTCAGTGTAGAGAGGAGATGAGCTTGAAGTCAGGAGGGTACCCAATAATAGCCAGCACCTACAAAATGAAGTGACCAAATAAAGTGCCTTAACATTTCTCATCATTCTGAAATAATTTCAAATCATCTTTTCACATGCTCTGTATCTCTTTATCAAAGACGTGTCCAGTTTAGAAATGGCAGTCTTAAAGCAGAAGTTCTGACTCAGCGGTAGGAAAACATTTTCCACCATGAACATAGCCAAAAAGTCGAATAGGTTCCCTAGAGGAATGCCATGGTCTCCATCCCTTTTCAAGGTCAAAGAGTTTAGAGGTCTGCCTAACCCACTTTGAACTCACAGCTGAACTTACTTGGAGCCAGAGGTTGGTTTAGGGAGCTTCTGAGGTTCCTTCCAATCCAAGCAACACCAGCAGTCTTCTACCAGAAGGACAGAGCTGCCCTCCCCTTCACAGACATTTTAAGATGAAGTCATTGTGTTTCCCAGTTTGGACATGGCCTTTGCTCCTCTTTTGCTCTTTTCCTGTGGGAGATGGAAGTAAAATGTGAGGAGACAAATGTTCAAATTATTGTAGAGAGTTCACAAGGGATTTAATATATTGAAATAACTAGTAAAATCACTGACTTATTACACTTTTGGAAAACTTACTGAAATATTTTAGTTATGAACTACCATCTAAGATCTGGTAGCTTTCCTTTGGGATGAAATTGAAGCAGTTCTGGTTTTGTCTATGAGATTGTATGGAGTGCTACACTGGACAGAAAAACATTTTGCACAAACTTATTTCAAAATTGGCCTCAAGTGGCCATAAACTTCCATGTGACTGCTTTTATGGAACATTTATTCCAGTAGCATAAACTTCCAGAGAAGGAAGAGTAAGATTCACACTTGGATATATACACAAAGCCTTGACCTCTGGAATGCAGAAGTAACCTCTGAATTTGAAGTGAGGATGTTAGTTATCATCCAAGAGTGAAAAAGCAGTTAACAGAGCGAATAGTAAGTCTTTGATCATAGCACTAGATGTTCTCAGTTAAGCAGGCATACACCTGAAGTAATTCCAAAACAGTACAAGAAGAATGGTTTGTTCTGGAGCAAGGTTACCTACCTCATGACACCATTTAATTTAATAACGTGGTATTACTCACAACATACCAAAGTCAGGAGGTTTCTGATCTTGTTTTGGAACAGAATGAATGACAGCTTACTGCAATTCTTCAGTTCTGGTACTTCATGAAACTACTCTAAGTCATAGCAGAAACTTTACAATTTTACAAATAATTCCTTTACATTTTGGAAAGCTAGAGTAATCTTATGTGAGACTTGCAGTGAGAGCATGGTTTCTGTTTGGATGCAAACAACTTTGCAATTGTGAGAGAAAAACAAGAATGAGGATATCTTAATCTGACATGTACTGAGTTTTCCATAAAAAGGTAAAACTATATCCTCATTTTTCCTACTTCTGACAAGTATAAATAGAGTCAGTAGAACAACCAAGTGTCATTCTGGAAAATGCTCTCAAGAAATTCTCCATAAACAACAACTGCTCTCCTTGCTTTTCTCTCTCCTTTTAGAATAAGGATAATAAAAACAACAACATAGTGTCATAAGAGAGAGCTGGTGCTTAGGAAGGCATCAAGAAAAGCAGATCTGTAATAACAGCCACTTGCAGCTTTAGGTAAAGGTAAGAAAATAGTAGTAAGTTTCTTTCCAGCAAACTCTTGCCACTTTTTTTTTTTAAAGACATCTACAAGTCAAAGCCAAATCATTCTGCATGCACACTGCCAGACTCTTAATTTTTTCAATGTGCTTTTGAAGAGCAACTTAGAATTCTGACTGAACTTTAGCACATTTTTCTTCTTTATCCTTTTTCACAAGCTACCTCATCATCATCATAAATTTGTATTTTTAGTCCCCTCTCCTTTGTTACAACCATTTTAAAACAACTTAATTTGTAACTGGAGGTACTGAAACATTTTCCATTGAACTTAACCAGAATCTGTTAGACAGGGGAGCTATTCCCCGCCATTCCCAAAGTGGGCATGCATTTCAAACATTGTAAAAGGAATTCTGAACCACTATTAGTAACAATTCGTAGTATGATATCTGAATTATTGAAAATCCCCATCAGTTTACTGTCCAGCTCCTCATGATTGAGTTTAAATTACTCTAAATGTGTTGTGCTTGTCCTGGCTTGATGGTGTCAGGCTCTAGCCATTACACCACAGGAATCATGTGAAAGTGTTTTTACAGTGAAGCGTGATCTTTGAAAGACAACTTACACTTAAATTTGCAGTCATGCTTCAGTGCTCAGAGGCACACTCTAAATCTACATGTATTTCCTATTTCCTTCATGAAAAAAGACTTATAAATTACCTTCAGCAACTTTTCTTAGACTTGCTTGTAGGTTTGGATAACCTGATGCAACAGTGTTAGCTTTGTAAGTCACACCTACAACAGTGTTTCCAACACTTCTCAGACAGGAAGCATTTGTTGTTGCTTTCTTATTCTGTACAGTGTTCTCACCCTGAAGCTTGAGCTTCATGCTGTACTGGTTTCTAATTGCAGCGTACAGTCACAAGGTAAAGCAATCGCTATTTCTTACAGCTACATAATGAACGTTTAGTTCTGCTTCTAATATGGTTATTTTAGAGAAAATGTTAGCCAATAGTTTTGCAGTAGCAACTACAGCATGCTTATCTCATTGTAATGAAGCAGAACTACAAAGTTGGAACATGGAAAATCCTGATTCCCATTTATTGGCATTGTAAAGATGTAATAGTAGTCTAGGTTTCTCTAGCCTATTACAGCTACAATCAATTTTTGGAAACTCAAAATGAAAAGCTATTATAAACTGTATAAAGAATGTGCACAGAAATCTTGAAGAGCTCAATTCTGGTAGCTCTGTTCATAGTCCAACAAGACAAACTAAAATCAAAACGCCCCAAGTGAGAATACGAAAGATGACAGACATAAAGCTTTTAAGTCTTCAAGAAAAAATTGTTCATCTGCTAGCTCACCTTCCGTTTGAGATACAGGCTGACAACCAGGAGCACCAGTCCTTGTTCAATCACTTGGACTATTTTTTTATATTACATCTTCTCTCCTCTCCAAATCTGTCTTGCAGCCATTAACACCGCAGAAGGGGAATCACTTCTACCATTCTGATGTGAATTTTATTTGGTTTTACAGAGTACAACAGAAGTGAGCACAATACACTAAGATCCATTTACATAATTCTTCTTCACTATCTCAAGCAAATGTAGGAAAATGGGTTTTATTTTGCCTTATGTTTTTTTAGATTTATTTCCTGCTTAACATGCGAGTCTTAGACTGACACACTTAGTACCTTAATAAAAATCTTGAGAAATTAAACTATTTTTAACCATTTCTCTATCAAAAGGAGTACAAAACACAGCTCTCACAATTAAAATTAGTGTACAGATTTTTCTAGACATAGGTCACTGCCACAGGTATATATAGAACAAGTTTTCTGCAGTGTGGTCTAGGCTTTCATTACACATTTCTGTTCTGTCAGCTATCAAAATCATAATATGTAGAAGACCAGAAATGAAGAAATTGCCAAGGTTTATTCTATATTGATTAAACCAGTCTGCAATGTCTTATCAACTACTGACCAAAAGGTGTTCTATTGTTTGAAGAAGAAAGCTTCAAGACTTGAAGCAAACATTCTCATCACACCAACAATTTCCTCATTGTTTTCAGCAGTTAAACCCAATTTTCTCATTTCAGAGCTTCTTCTCTGCATGTCATGACCTCATTACAGTCATATCAACTACACTTCTTTCCTAAAGAGACTGAGTTCTCATCTCTTCCTTTAGCTGGAATCACTGTTCACCAAGAAGTAGACAGTGGAGTAAAACATTTCCTATCATTTAGTGTTCAATTTTGAACAGTGGAGCTCAACTCATCAGCAATTCACACAGCAGAAGAGGAGTCACCAGAAATCTATGGTGGCAGAGACTGAACAGCAAACTACTAAGACACATGTAAAATTAATCCGTTTTATTTACAAATACATTAGTGCTTTGATAAAAGACAGGTCAGTCAGTGAAATCTTTTCACTGAATAAGTAAAAAACAAGCAGGATAAAGAGGATTGCAGGTACACACAAAGTGTCAGTCAACATACAAGGATTTCAGGATAGTGAATTTCTTACCACACCCCAGGTAAAGTGCTGATGACTGCCTGCTTGCAGCTTCAGAAGGAAGTTACATATGCAGGCTTTCCTTATCCTTCTTCTACTCCCATTTCCATGTGCTTACCAAAAATGTACATTAGAGCATTCATTATCTGTACTATTAAGTGTGTTTTGAAGTAGTGTTCACAGAATGACAGTTAGATATTTGTGCCAACATCCAGATTCATATGTTCTAACAAATTGTTCAAGTGAGACCTATATGACTGAGATAAAGAAAATAAGAACAAACTCTTGAGTGCAATCTCAAGTTCTTCATAAGGAAGTTACTGTACTGTTAGATCTTATCATATAACACAGTATGCTTCAAGCATGTGCTCACAGGTTTTCACCATTAGCTTCACCAGTTGTACAAATGGTAAATCAGAACCAAACCAAAGGCATGGCAGCACTTTGTCTTCTTTCTCCAAGAAAGGAACTTAACTTTCCGAAGTCACAAAGACCATGTTATTTTTTTTGAAATTGTACAGAAGATGCTTCATGAACTACAGAATTTATTGGTAATCAAGGTATCCTGCTCTTTTGCCAGCATAGGCAGGAGAGAGCAATCAGTCCCTGATGTGATAGGAGATGATAGCACAGCAAAAATGGAACTTGATGAGAGGAATTACAAGCACATTCAGTGTGTGCAGAATCCTATGCCCACTAAGGCCAAGTTGTTAGTGATGTCTAGAAATATACCTATATCCAAAAGGTTCAGGAGTCTGCAAATGCATGGTCCTTGCACACCTTTATCTCTTAGCCAATAACTAATGCAAGATATTAACAAAAAAGATTTGGAAACTCCACCCAGGGAGAAAAATCATTACTTGATTATAATTACATTTAACTCTCTGAACATTGTTTATTTTACTCATTATTTGTATATTTATATAGTTATACCCCTTCGTTGTAAAGGACAATTTAAGACTGGACAGACTGGCATACTGTAAGTACCTTAGGACTTTGCAAAACACCACCTAAACTGCAGCAGAGGCAGCACTGAGCTGAGCTACTAAATTCAGCTGCATTGAGCTAGCATTTGCAGCCAATTATTTGACTATGACAGCACTTGCAGTTTTTCCAGAAGGGGAAATTAGATTGTCCTACACAGCTGAACTCACAGCTTTCCAGATCTTGAATGCAAAATTCAGCTCAGGATGATGATGGAGTTAGAATTTGGCTGGCTTAACAGTAATTTGCAGAGCTCAGTAATGCCCCCACATCCACCTTTACATTTGTCAATAAGAAAAGCAAGAAAATACTTTCTAGATCTTAGTGGTCCCCAAAACAGTGTATTAAATCAGCATGATACTTCATTTCCTTTTCAGACTCATTTGAAGTTCTGATCTCAGAACAGAGAGAAGGCAGCTGTATCAGGAAGTACATGCCTTCTGGAAAGAGCTTGTGTTAAAAGGAACATTCCCAGACAAAAAGTTATTTCAACATTCTTGATGTACACCATCTACATTTTGGGTATAAAAACATCAATAGACCTGGTACACTTAAGAGCTGAGAGTACCTTCTGAATTTGTAAGCAGATCAGGAGTAATTACAGGATTCAGCTCAACATTTGCAAAGGTTCCTGGTGAACTTTCTCCAGTTTAAAACTCAACCAGCTTACAGCACCAGGGGAGCTTCTAAGGACACCACATTACAGGACCAACCTTTTTTTTTAACTGATACATTCAAACAGGTACAAAGTTGCATTCTCTCATACAATTTACTTATGATCCTGAAGAAAAAAATAAATAAATAAACAAAACACTCCAATACAGTCTCATATAGAATTCATTTTTGAAAACAGTTCATTAAGAAAAGAACCATATGCATTGGCTACAGTTCACAATTGCTTTTACCCAAACATAAGCAGTACAGAAGTTACTATTCTGTGGTAAACAAAACTACGCTTTTTGACAAGTACCTTTGTGAGTGCAGTACACAGGACTGTATACAATATTAGGTGTAAAAGCACGCTGTATTTCAGTACCTGAAACAGGGAAATCTGGAAAAAATGATAGGGATTGAGAGCAGGAGTACATGCTCCTTCAGTAGCCAAGTAGCATCTACAACACAGTACAGCCTGAACTCCTTTGTTTGCTTTAAGTTTAATACAGGAGAATTTGTGCTCTACTTCATCCTTTTAAGTAAATAGATTTCAGTGACAAAGTATTCTTTGCCATGCTTGATGTCCCTAAGTGTGCTTCACCTTCAGCTCTCAGAATCCTAAAACAGGCTTCCCATTTCTAACCTTAATGCAAGATAATGATAGGCATGTGCCCAATAGCTCTCTAATACCCTATTAAAAAAACCCTACATTTGTGCATGTGAAAATATTACTCCTACAAGAACATAAATACTGAGATACTTTATATTCACTTTATAAGTCTTATTGTTACAGAATAATAACAAGTTATTCTTAAATTTGTCAGAATTTATGGAAAAAAGCTTTCAAAAGCTCTTCTTTCTCAGCTTCTTATGAGACTTTTCAGGGGAATCTGGGGATTGTGGACTCTCAAAGGTTTTAAAGAAGAAACAGCAGAAATCTTGTCACACCTAATATGTTTTAAAATGGTCATTTTCAGGGCAAGCCTTAAGGAACTAACACTAGCATGGCTCTTCATGTCTTAATCAAAAGGTTATTTCCCTAGGCAAGAGTCCTACAAGAACAGGAATGTTCAAGACCATTTTGTATTATCTGATCTGTTCTTGATGTGAATGCATTACCCTAAGAATTCCTCTCACATTAAGCATCATAAAACTAGCACAGATTACTCAAATTGCTCCATGACATAATCGGGAGAGCACAGCAAGGCCTGGATTTGGGTATGCTTGTGGAGCTTTATGGCATAACAGCAAAGCAGCAGGTTACATTAATGCTTTAAAGATGAAACCTCCCCCACAGCATGTGAATAGGAAAGCTGAAGCTGATCTCTCCAGACTGGAGCACAGCCACTAGAGAATGAACTGTTATGAGCCAGATGATCCCTCTCAGTCATATGCTTGCTTTGCAGGATTCGTAAAACAAGATTATGTCATTTAAATAACCCTTATGCAACCAGGAGTGTGTCCTAGTAGATAGAAAGCTTCATTCACTCATGACCAAGTCCAGCAATTCAGCTTCACACGCAACTGTTCAGGTGTAAACTGATAAAATGCTGACCTTCTACTTGCAAGAGTATCAGTGATCTAAAATCACTCGTGATAGCAGAAGCAAATTAAATACAAAACGTTGGCGGCACAAATTATTTAGAAAAGCAGAGTATTTAAATATTTTGTCTTTTAAAGAGTTCAGAAAAGCTTTCAAATGCAGTGCTGTCTCATCTTTGCATGCAAATGAAAAAGCACTGGGGTGTCATTATGTTCTGCAGAGAAGAGATGCCCAGGGAGCTGTTGCTGTTCCTGAGGAAAGCTCCAATATGACGACAGCATCCCCAGAAGGGATGTTTACAAGAGAGGCTCCCATCCCACGGGAGAGTGCTCACAAAGCCTGACAACTCCTGACCCCCCAAACTCTTTCTGGCCACAGACAGTGCCTTGTCTTCAACATCTGTCCTACTTCTTAACCATCAGGTGTGTTCCCAAAAGCCACGCAAAGCTGGTGGAGTCCACTGGAGCTTGATGGAGATGCAGTGAGTGTTAGGCAAGCCGGTGCAGCAGGCAGCATCCACACGCAGCCAGACTCAGCCATCCTCAGCACTAAGTCAAAAAACTAAAGGGAAAAGGCACGACTGAACTTCACTTCTCGGCTCATCCTGCGCTTAGAGTCAACCGCCCCCGGGTGCCCTACCCGCCCAGCGCACTGTGCCGCGCCCCTCGCTCCCGGATCAGCGGCGGAGCGGCACAATGACGCCACCTGGTGGCCACTCACGGAGAAGCCCCGCAGGTGGGAGGTGCGCCGTGCAAGGCGCGCGGCCGCCTCAGGCACAAGCTCTCCTCCGGGCACTTGCTTCTTCAGAAAGAATTGCGCTTCCCTTCCTCTCCTTATGACTGCACCTTGTATCCCTTCTCTCCCGGCCCTTCCCATGCTTCCTTTCCGTTTCCCATAGCCAGCAGTGATTTTTTATTTTTTTTAAATCACTATTCTACTAAAGAACTGTTACAGTAATAAAGGATTGCCTTTAATTGGACACTGGTTTACTAATTGCATATACCACTTCAAAACAAAAGCCAAATTATTTGCAAGAGATTTGCATTTCAAAACTGTAGTTTTACATGCATTTGCTTTGGCTTAAGAAGAAGAATCCATCTGACATGTGCTAAGCACTAGAACTTGAATTCAGCTTACATGCATCAACCATGTTCAGAGGTCTACTGAAATAAACACAAATGGTGAACCACTTCTGCTAAAGACAGGCTGTTATCCTAATTGTTTTTTGAGGAATTATCCAAAGTATAATTATATACAAAATGTTAAACGGATAGTCCCTTCATACCTTTAGAGGCTTGTTCTCTTTCTCCAATGTCTTGCTTTCTTCCACTTTACAGTAGATTTTCTTACAATCTGAGCTCTCTGGTTAGGCCACAGTCCATCATAAGGGCTGTTTATCACTTTGTATACTAAGACCACACTCTGGCCTGAATTTCTGAATTGTTAGCTGAGTAAACTGAATCTATAGAGAGAAGATACTGAATGTCTCTAATTAAGCACACTTGTCTTGTCCCAGAATGCTGTCTAGAAAAAAATATGGAAAATCATTTAACACAAGCTTTGTCCTTAATAAATTGATACAGTAATTCTTCCCTAGCATCAAATTATGTGCTAGAGTCCACAGACATGAGCAAACTTCCATGAAGTTCCACATGGAAAAACAACAGTCTATTCAATTACAGGATCAGACTCTACTCAACTATAAGTGATGTTAACAGTTCCTTAGAACTTCTCTTCATATTTGTTTGAGAAGAGGTTAGGTAAGATTAGAACACAAGAATTCAGTAAGAACAAAGCTAGATTTCATGCTTCTGTTGCTAGTGAGACTAAAGTAAGCAATGTCTGTTCTTCTAATAATCAAGGAACAGTAAATGCTATTGTATACAGTTTCTCTGTCAGGAACTATGTGTAGTCCTTAGTAATTTGCCAGTTCAATCCTTCACATGGAGTTTACCTATGAAGAATTTAAGAACTGGGGTTTCTGGGCTGCTCAGACTTACTACATATTTTGCTTCCTGTAAGGCTTGAACTAGATGTGAAATTGCAGAGAGTTTTGAGGGAGACTTGGAGAAAAATGGAAAGAAGACTAGAGTGGAAAGACACCTTCAGAGAGCAGATCAATACTTAGTGTACCTTAAAACAAATCAGACTAATATGGGAATCATAGCATTCATTTTACCAATTCTGTATTGTTTCCCTCCAGAGGCTTTTTCTATATGAACTTTACTATATTAAATACAGGAATAATAGTAGCATGCATTAGGTTTATCATTATAATTAACACCTGAGTTGCGTGATCTTGAAAAAGTACACTCATTTTAAACTTCATTATCTGCTATACAAGTTCTTCTCCCAAAACCACAGTGTAACACCTTACATTTCCTGACTAGCAAAAGCTGTAACTGTACTTAAAATTATTCTGATAATGCTAGACTTTCAGTTTGGTTCTGAAAAGAAGAGAAACACAACATAAAATTCTCACAGATGTTCATTTAAATGGGAAGTAAAGAAAAGGGATGACTTAATATGACCATGAGGAACACAAAACATTCTTAATCCTATGCAATATGCCTAACTTTAATTAAAAATGAGGGAAACAGTTAGTAAATGCATATACATATATTTTAATGTATTACTGCCTAACATATTAAAAACATGCTACACTAGAATATGGGCCTTCCCCAACCCTTAAAGTACAGCTTCACATCTCTGTTCTTCCAGTCTATTTCAATGATGCAGTACCTTCCTTATCTGAAAGCAGAATAAGAAAAAAAGATAGAACCACATCCATACAAAACAAAAAGGGAACTGAATTTACCTTAGCTCCTATAAAAAAAAACTTACTTTTTTCACTCTATAAAGCAGTAACTGTTAGTGGTGAAGAAGAGTTTGTGCCCTGTTATGCCGCAGAGCTGAAGATAACCTAAGTCATTGTCTTAGAGCCAGGTACAGAGGAAACTTGTTCAGTCACGCGAATTACTAACAACATCTATTTTCCTGAAAGCACCTGAGATGTTTAACTGACTTCAGCAATGTTAGTCAGTTAACTCTGACTCACAAACACAGGCAGGCAGCAAAAGCAATACCTGGAACTAATGAAGTTCATAATACTTCATACTTAGTACTTGCTTACATCAGTAAAGCAAACTACAAATATTACCTTTACATGAACTTCAGCTCTCCCTACTATTGCAGGAACCACAAGGAAAGAACGCTACAAGATTGCCTATTTTAGTTCTGCTCATGTTCTTAAGCATTAACAAACAATAAACAAACCAATAAAATACAAGGTAAAACACTCAATAAAGATAGAAGTTACACTAAAAATACCACATTTAAACAACTTGTAAAACAAAAGTATTCTGAATTATTAATGTAACCATAAACATACAATAGAACAACAAAAAAAGCTTTTAACCGCACCCAGAACACATGCCATATTTTTATGTATCTATGTTTGTATTAACCAACTAACATCTAGAAAGTAAATAAGTATAGCAGCTACTTTACATTATAGCATCATTTTTTCCTTCCAAGCAGCAAGATAAAGAAGAAAATAATAAGGCTTGTCACCTTATATAGCCATCTTAGCCTACCTGATGAGAAGAAAAGGGACAGGTGAGAGAAATCAATCCAGCTGTGCCTTGTTGGGAAAGAAAGAGATTGTATGTGGTATTTCTCATTGAGAGCAGGTGTCAAGTTATTTCAAATGAAAGGCTGTTATAAAAAGGTAGCGTGAGGGACTTCTAAGGAACTTAAAGACTTCAGAAGTTTGATAGGTATGTGGTTGTGATATGTGTTCTCTTGTAATAAGGCTGTGCTTTTTTTTTGTGATATTTAGATGGAGGTGTAGGGAAGCTTTGAGGATGAATTAAGTTATGCTGTAGTTGCACTTGTAAGTGCCTTGTTTTGCAGATTTTGCACAAGAAAAAAGGATTACAGGTTGCATACATGTTACAAGGTAATGTGTTATTGGTAGTTTCTTGTGCTCTGCTGCTGGGTGATTTTCTTGTCTGCTGTTGAGCAAAGTGAATGCTTTGTAAAGACTTCTACAGAAGAAAAAAGAAGCTTAATAGCTTAAGACATCAGAACTATGCTAGAAGTTTTAATAAATGTTGAGTACATCTAAGAAAAAAATCATTTTTCAGGTATAAAAACTTACTCAGTTCACCTTTCCTTTTGTGTGCTTTAATCACCCTGTAATTTTAATGGGAAAGAAGATATACTGTTACTCTTTTCTATGCTGGTGTGTGTTACGCCTTACAGACGTTATGAACTTCTGTACCACTTGAAGTTTTTATTAGGGTTTTTGTTTAAGCTGTCTATGCATGCAGTATGCTTGTTGTGTTTCTGGGTCTCTAAAAGCTGAGATGTGGTGTCTTAAGTAGTGGATAATTAAACTTGAAAATTTAAAGTTTATGGTGACTGAGTGATAAAAAAAGTACACATTTAACTCAAAGCAGCTCTCTACTTTCTATGTAAAGTATAGCAATTCATGTTAAAGTACTGACTTATCTTCAAAGGCAGCAATACCTTTCATCTAACTTGTCATATAACATAAGATTTGTGCTGGCTAATAGTGTGACTGCATAGCAAACTTTATCTGGTCTTAAATTATTGTCTCTATCACTTAAGATGTTCTATTTGCTGGGAATCTTGGAGTGTTTATTTTCTCTTAAGTCTTAATAGAAGTATTTAATGTGATGCTTATGCAAGTAATACACAATTTTTTAGGTCCTTGAATACAGGAGAAAATTAGGAAAAGTAGTCAAAAATCCTATGGAGTAGGAATTTTAGATACACTTTCAGAAGCAGTATTTCTTGTGCTTCATAGCAGAATTTGTATGTACAACTCTTACATAAAACTGTTACTATCTTTTTTCTTTTCACACTTTATTGTTCGGTCCCAGATTATGTGGACTCAATCATAAAACCACTGAAACTTCCTTGGAAAAATTTATTGTTACTGAGAATGGGGCCTTCTATTCCTGGTTGCATCATCTGGAATAAGATATATGCTTTAGAACAGTTAGGGAGAGTTTAACAAAACATGTGCCCTATTTGCTATTATCTGGTGTTCTAAAGCAGCGCAGTAGGCTCTGGGGAGTTGGTGCAGCCTGGCAGGGCTTGTGACTGGTTGGTGCATAGGCTGAGCCCAGTGGAACAGAGTAATAGGAGGATTCTGGGCAGCATCTATTGTAGCCTTCCAAATAAAATAACAGCTGATGTTGTAATACCTGGACAGCAGTAAAAATCTCTTGGAGCCTTAACCTGTCATGTCTTCATTGCTAAAGATAAGCCTTCCCTACAGAATTGTTCTAGTGTGCATCTTCTTTTCCCTTTATTCAAAAGAAATAAAGACAAACTTTGTCACTTTCTGTATGGGAACTGTTGAATCCTGGCCTGAACTAGTGATTGATCACCTGAGGCGAGCACTGAGTCAGCTGCAGGTGCACAGGAGAAGGCGATTCTCCTTTGTGGCCAGAAGGGATGGAGTCTGGCTCCAACTCTCCCAGACCCCATTTAAGGGCTGACCAACACTGGGGAAGAATCTCTTGTTGGAGATTCCTCCCCTGTGGTGTTCCAGGTGAGCCCTTCCTAATTTATTGGGTGCCTTTTTACCATCTAGATAATCCATACAGAAATATACTGTCTATCTTCATTATATTGTGTGGGTACTATTCATTCGGGGTATTCACCCTGCACTTTCCCATACTAGTTTGGGACTACTGATATCTAGAGTAGGGTATCTTTTTCAGGAGAGCCCCATATAGAGATGGGAGGTGATTTTGCTGCTTTTCTTGTTTTGTTTTGTTTAAACTACAGAATTTTTTGATATAGAAGAAAATGTAGTGTAAGCTGTTACTAGCAGCCCTGATAGGAATAATAGGAGCTAGAGGCCTTATGACAAATGTGCACTCTTCCCCTGGTGTTCCCCTGTGGGTTTCTGAGGGGGACCAGCCTGCCCTGAGTGTGGTGGGAGGTGTTGGATGTATTTGATACATCATACTCTCAGTAAAAAATTGCCTATTTGTTCCCTTGGATGTCCTATGCTTTTATCTTCTGTTCCCTTAAACTAAGGACAAAAATCCTGTTGAATGCTTTTCCCTTATCTGATAGGGGAAAAGGGAGGAGAAGAATAAATCTTGACAATTGCACGGTAAAATCTTGGTTTCTTGGTCTTTAAAATAAGTGGTACATGGGTGTGCTCCTGTTTGCTTTCACTCCTCCACCTCTGAACGTGGATAACCTTTATTCTGGTACAATGTGGCTGTGTTAGATCTGAAAGGTCCCCTGACATCACGTGGCTAAACGGGCCTCCCCAGTGAATAGGATCTGGCCCGTTAGCGTCGTCCTGAATGCCCTATTGAGTGGCTGACAGGAAGCCCTGTAGCGATAACAAAGGAAGAAATGATTCAGCAATAGCCGGAAGCCTCCCTTGAGCTCACATCTGTGCGTCCATCTACTCCTGCCTTGCCAGCTGAGCTGCCTTCACATGAAGGGAAAGGCTCTCATTGTTCTGCACTTGGTTCTTCTCTTTCTTGTTCTGTTCTAAATGTCACATTTCCCAAAGACAGCATCAAAACCAAAATAAAACAACTGCTAGGGTGACAGAGTCAGAAAGTATTTTCTGCTGGCTGCAGCAGAAAATGGATATGTGAAGGCGAAGTGCTGTGTTATAAATGTCAGGGCAATTTCCAAAATTAGTTTAAAGTCCTGGGGATTAGGGTATTGTTTTACAGAGCTGTGACAGACCGTTCCTGTCTCCAGGGTGACTCCATTGCGCACCTCTAATTGCAAAAAATCAAATCCTTCTTCAGATAAGTAGTTCTGGGTAACCTTAAGAAAAAGGCAACATTCAAAGTTTGAAATGGTTTTTCCTCTATATTGCAATACCCAGTGGGCTGAAGTAACTAGGAAAATGTTAGGAAATACTTTTTTCTCTACAGAAAAAGTGGTAAATTCAGGCCCTGATACATGCTTTTTGTCTGAATTGCTGAGTAGCATTCCTAATGTGACTGTGAAGTTCTGCTGCTGTATTTAGACAACACATATATATTTATATTAGGGCATTTTTTTACTTGTCTGTTTAATTCAAAACATCAGATATTCTGATCTATATACTAGTACATGCTTAATGGCTGTAAATTGCAACATCCCAGACCTTACTATTTGCGTTGTAATGAATGATATAAGTACCATGAAGGCCATAAATCTTTGTTTTAATGTGGTTTATGATATAGAAATTTGAATCACCTTATGAAGTCATAGCTGTTGTCCATGTGCTTTTTTTAGTTCATTTTCTAATTAATAAACAAGTTTGAGATAATCCTGAACTTGTGTTCTTTGCTCTGATCAATAAAATCAAATGGAAAGTACCATTTCTTCTTCACTTAGACAGAAGAAACTCAGTTTTTTCCACATTAGGGTCAGAGTAGCTCTTTTAAGAGTTCTCTTTCAGTTGTTTTGTTTATTTGGGGTGTCTTTTTTCAATGCAGCTATACTGCTGCAGGGTTTCTGAGGGATTTTGATTCTTGGGGTTAATTTTTTGTGATAGGGTAGAGGAGCAACAGTGTAGAAAGAAGAAAGGGTTGTTTGCTGATGTAGCTTTAAGAAGTGGAGTGAAAATTTTATTAAGGGAAAAAAATTTGGCAGACTGATGCTGCTGTTGGGACCCAATCCAGGGTCAGAGCACTGGAGGTCAGCTGGGACATTGTAGGTTCCATTCTGCCTGGGGAAAGGGTGTTGTGTTTATATTTCAAATGAGATATCAAGTCCCAGTTTTAGGACTTGTCTTTAGAAGCTGGTAGCAGTCACTTCTCACTCCAGAGCTGCATCCACTGTAGGATGGGGCTGCTCAGAGGGAAGGCAGATGTCAGGACTGTGGTCTTGCTCAAGTGGCAGTCTTGTTAGATTTTGGCAGGGTTGGTATAAATTAAGCCATAAGTGGAAGTGTTAATCTAGAAGTGAAATTTCATTCATTCACTAAATTGCTGAATTTCCAGCTGTGTAAAGGAAAGCAATTTCTTTTTGTCCTGGAGAGCAGCTGTGGATTCCAAAAGCACAGGGCACTGCCTGACTGCAGGGCACTCACAGTGGTTTGCTGGAAAGTGCTGAAGAACCACTTCAGAATTCTCCCAAATGATTTATGGGGGAAAGCATGACTTAGCTGAGCTGTGTGACTATGGCTCTTCTTCTGTATATAGAAGGTCATTATCTTATAGAAAGACAGCAATTCAAGAATTGGTAAGACTTTCGTGGCATTGAAGAGAGAAATGATCTGGCATTCTTCTGGTAAAGTGAGATGAGGATGTAAAGCGTGCTGTCGTCTCTTGGGGACTTTCTGTTGCTGTCTATGGGCTTTGCGAACTGAAGCCTCCTCGGAACCTTTGTCCCCACGCTGCCTGCCGTGCGGGGCCGGCTGCAGGCGCTGGAGGGCAGTGCTGGTTGTCGGAAAAGCAGGCTGCTCGCTGAGCTTCGGGCGCTCTAGCGGAACAGGAAAACAGCCCTGCATGGGTGCCTTGTGCGCTTCATTCTTAATTTTTCGCGATAAGTCTTATTTTGTGTCCCATTTCTCTCTGGAAATAATATAATAGAAATAATACAATATTCATATGTGTACTTAATCTTTAATTTTTTTAGCAGCCCGATGGGTGCTGGAAGGAGCCAACTTATATTCCATTCACAGTGCAGCTGGTTGCAGGAAGCTGCATATTATATTTTCTCAGGGAAACGTGATTTTTTGCCTTAGGCTGATATTTTTCCATGAATTCGAAGTAACTTGAAGCTGAAGACTGTTAGAACTGTTCTTTGAGTATAAAGTATTGACCAATGGGGCAGAGTAAGTGTCCCATATAAAGGAAATCCTTGATCACTGGAAGTCTATTCTAAAAAAAGCAAATTTTTATCGACTGTTGTTCTTAAGATTAACCTCTTTGCTGCCTCAGGGCAGGGAAATAGTCAAAAAAAAAAAAAACCTCCATAAAACTCTTCTGTGGTACCCAGCTTTTTTATTTTGTGGCTCTGAGGAGGCTCAAATTCCTCAGAAAGCATCTTGCTATTTATCTTCTTCTTGCCAGATTAGTTAAGTGACTTGTCTATTGTTTTCATCACTGCATTTTCTCAGTGACTTTTGTTTGTGTCACTGGGAAATGATCTTTTTTTTTCTTAGCTACTCTTAATGCTCTCTTTCTCTAGAGTTCCCCAGGGAAGCAGATTCCCCAAACCCTTATTCATACAAGAAAGCAAAGCGATTACTGAGGGACTTCATTTGTATTTGTAAAGATGGTTTGGTTGCTAAGAATCACTGTGATTTAAACCATCTCTGCTGGGACTTCTTATGTTGTGATAAAAACATGCTTCAATCGTTTCAGTTTATAAATGCAGTTATTCTAATGTGTAAAAATGGTGCTGTGGAAGAAGTGTATTTCCATGTTTCATTTTCTGATGGAAAAGGTGAACATTACTTTTTTGTAAGGATTAAACCACAAAAACTCATTGTGGTTGTTTTCTTCAGCTTAGCCTCAGTGATATCTGTATCCTATGTCTGGTGGGTAACATTTCCACTTCATACATGGAGAACTGAGGCACAGCGAAGTGGTTTTTTTTTTTTTTAAGTCATGGAAGGCATCCAAGAAGCACATGGCAGAAGTTGGAAGGCAATCAAGTATGCTGAGAACCAGTCATCTGCTTTGTGGACAATGGTTCTCCACTAAATTGGAGGGATTTTCTTTTATTAGCAATGAAGGTGGAGCAATGTGAGAGGTATTAAAGCTCTTAGCCCCAACTAGCTGAAAAAGAATGCAATGCCCTGCACTTCCAGAAATGGAAACTTCAAGTCTTTTAAAATTTTGCTAAAAAGTAACTTGATGTAATGAAAGAAAAAGTGAAGATAAGGAAATATTACTATAATACTACTTTTAACTGATAACTAACCCATTTAAAGAGTGTGTAAGCTTGATAACGCTATCCTGACAAGACCTATGGATGGAATACAAAGCTCAGCTCTTATGAGAAATACTTTAACCCTACGGTTAGACTCTCATCATTCTCTTTTTCCATATATAATAGTGTGGTGGTCCCACAGCTACAATGTACACTGGAATGGAAAGGCCCCTATTTACAGGACTGCTGTCCTAAAGCACATGCTTATCAGCAGTCACTGAGTAAAGCTTTTGATCCTGGCTGTCATACTTTTTCTTTGAACCTATGAGCCAGAGGACATGCCTTATGATGTTGAAACAGTTTGTGCAAAACATCAGAACTCCCACTTTGGGCATCAAAAAGGAGACTCACTCTTGGACTGAAAATAGGAATTCTTCTGTGATCTGCTTGTTGTCTGATCTTGTGCCAGTGGATCACAGCAAGGGTCATTGTTGTTACATCCCTGTTGTATCACACTTTTCTTGTCCTCTTGTGACTTGAGGGTAGAATATTCCTGAGGGCTGCTAGCCTATGTTCCTTGTAACCATGCAGGAAACATTCAGGGGGATGATATTCCTGTTGCCATCCCTCATGTACACCATGTTTGTCCATGATAGCTTGAGCCAGGCTGATCTACTTATTTGTCTGCACAAAGCAGTCATGTAAAGTCAGGTGTTCATTCAGAGTGCACCTTGATACCTATGCTGCTGCAGGAATAGAGAGCCAGTTTACAGAAAAAATTCTACTTGCCTGGAGGTGAATATTTTGGTGTTGATAACCTGACTGGATGTTTCTGCAGAGATTCATTTTTACAGATCTGCCTTTAGTGGTGGAAGAATGAGATGCATAGAGAAGGAAATGCTTATTTTAAGACCAGAAATGCTCAAGTTTGCTCCTATACTGCTAATGAACATTGTTTTTTCCTGTGTCAGTCCTGCAGAAAGTGAGGAAAACTATGCTAGATCCTGGTGATTTTCAAAGGTAACTGGCTAATACCCATGACCATGATGAACACATGATGTCTGTGCACTGAAAAATGTTAAGAAGAAAGCTGAAATGTTTCCTTCTCATTATTGGGGTTAAAGTTGGGATGGATTACTTATATTTGGGGCTTTTTGCCCTTTCCTGTAACAGAGAGGAGAGGAGTGAAGAGTTCCACTTGTCTATGAAGTTCTGGAGGCAGGAGGATGCCATTTTCAGAGCTGTTTGCTTCTGTGGCAGGACTTATCTGTGCTGTTATAGCCTACATACAACACTACTGAGACTGAAGAAATGCTTTCAAATGTACTCAGTTTGCAATGTAGCTGGTTGTCTGGCTGTGCTCTGGCCACCAGGAGGTGTTCTGTTAAACACTAGCATGTCTTGGACGGAAGGGGGAGAGTAGGGCTGCCGTGTGGCATTCCATGCTGGAAATATAGGGTGGTGTTTGGGCTGCTTTCCAAGTCAAATCGACCAAGGGACCAATTAAAGTTACTTTTGTGGTTATGAGTTTTCTAGCAATATAATGTTTTTCAAAGATGTCTAATGGAGGGCTATTCTGGTCATTTTAGGAATAATTTTTTTTTTTACAATTTCAGTATTTTTTTCTATAAGCCTTTATTGTGATGATTTAAATGTAAATGGGAAGTTTATTCTTAGCAGTAATTTTGAAGTCTTATTTGGATTTTTAGTTAAAAAAATAATTATATCTTTCTGAGCAGTTAGACAATTATCCATCCCTAATTAACAGAAATCTCCTTCATATATGCAAGGACCTGCAACATCAGAGGCGAATGTTGGTAGTATGGCAGTAGAGGTTGAACCTTCCAGCCTGTATTCCATTATATATTATTACCATGCAACAGATGGCAGCAGAGGGGCAGTCTGACAAAATGGCATCTTAATGGAAGTGTGTTCGAAGCAAAGGTGTGTCACTGAATTGCTGTATGTGGGGGGGAAAAGAAGTGCACCTGTTGACATAAATCAATGTTTTCTGAACAGACCAAACAGTGGATATGAGCACAGTGAAGTGATATGTGGTGCATTTCAGTAATGGTGACAGTGGATCACCTTCACTGGTATGAGTCTTTGTGAGCATGGTATCCAGCTTTTGTTTATAGCTGACGAAGATGCACAGCTCATGGTGGTGGCTATGAAGAAGTGTTTTGTAGCTGAGAATTTCCCTTATTAAATGGTGTTATTGTGTTCTGTGTATATGGTGTTATTTCAGTGAAAATAAATACATGGCATTACTTTCAAAGTGACCTATATTTTTGTTTATATATATGTATAAATTTATAACTGCTTTTGAGCAGATAGTAGTATGTAGAATTAGAAGACAGAATATCAAAGGAGGCAGTTATGAGACAGGTGAGTGCCAGTAAGACTTAATAGTTTTTTGAAGAAAACTTAGGAGGTTGGAATCTGTCGGACAAAAAAGGAAGAAATTTAAGTAGAAAACTTGCTTGACTAAGGAAGAAGCTTTTTGTAGAACAATGATTTTGAAAAAGGAGGGAAAAAATGGAATGAATGAGGTGCCAACTACTCTATAGGCATTTAGTGATGCAAGTGGAAAGGTAACTGTAGATAAAGATAGTGAAGGACATTAAAGGTGACAGTATTACAAAAATGCTGATAGCAGAAGGGTGTAAACACAAATCTTTTTCAGCTTGCAGGGCAGTCTGGAGGAACTTGCTGGCTCAGCACAGGGACTTCTTGCAGAATGTTTCCAAATGTATGGATGACAGAAAAGTAATGGGGAGCTGTCAACAGGTTTCAATTTACCATGGTCAAATCATGCTTGATAAACGTGATCACCTTGTATGGTGAAATGACTGGATATCTGGGTGAGGGGAATATAGATTAAAAAAGCAAACAACTATTCTGGTTCCCACAGCCTTCTTAGACTATCAGATATGCTGAATATTCTTTGGGCCACAAGATTCAGAGAATCAGTCTCTGGGGGCTTGAAATAAGCAAAGTACCTCATAAACTAGTACCAGAGCTGATATGAAAAAATATTTCTTGGTGGCCTATAAAATTCAGTGCACTCTCAGCATGTTTGTCTTTGTTGACCTAGGGAGACTGAATGGCAAGCTGAGGAGTCTTGGAAAACCTGGACCAGCAGAAACCTCATTAAATGTAACAAGACCGAAGTCCTGCCTCTAGGGTGGCATGATCCCGTGTGTCTGTCCAGGCTGGGAATTAAATGGCTGCGTAACAGTCCTGCTGAGGACCTGTAGGTTACAGCAGGCACCAAGTTGCAAGTGAGCCAGGATGGTGGTCTCTTTGCAAATTAGGCAAATCACTAACTGGGTTTGCTAATTTTGTGCTGTTATTAATACTGCCATAGGACAACTGTGGCTAGCAGTCTGAAGGAAGTGATTCACTTCTTCTGTGAAGTGCTAGTATGGCCACATCTCTAACATCGTGGTCTGTTTTAGGGACTCTCAAGTACAGTAGGAAGGGAAGGCAATAGAGTGTCTGGTGGAGGTCTGGTCAGGAGCCCAGAACGCCTACCCTGTGGGGAAGTGCAGGGGGAACTCAATTAATTTAATTTTGTGAAGAGGCAACTAAGGAGTAATCTAATGCAAGTTTTGGCTACTGATTTTTTTTTCTTAATAATAGGTGGCATTGGAAGGGTCAGCTGCTGCTTTTTTTTTTGCTTGGGTGGATGTGAAGCGCTTGCACTATGGGAAAGCTTTGGCATACTTGAAGTTTTTTGCTGAGACAGTGGTGCAGCATGGAAGAAAGTACTTGGAGAGGCTGTACCCAGGTGGTCTTCAAGATTCAGTTAAACAGAAGTCTGGCTGATTTATTTAATATTGGCAATAGTCTTGGTTTGAGAAGGTAACTGTACTAGAGGTGTCCAAAGGTGATCTCATTCCAAAGTATGAAGCAGAAGCCTGTCAGCAGTAGCTACCATCACGTATCAGCTGCTGGAGGCTCTGATCTTGTTTTCATTGTCTACATCCAAAGTGTGTTTTGCACCATTGTAACAATGGTGAATCTGGAGTAAGGTTGATATTACAAGACTGTGGCTTCCATTGCCCAGGGATTTCCAAATCTGTTGCTGTTTGTAGACATATTTGTAACCAGCCTCAGGGAACAGGTGCTGGGGCTGAAGCTGAGCTGTGGAAGGCACTGGTGACAAGGGGAAAGAAACACTGCACAAACTTGGTATTCTGTTTACTTCCCATGCTTTAGAGGTTGCTCTGTCTAGGGTAGCTTTAGTCTATCTAGATGTAGCTCTGTAGTTACAGCAACAGCATAAACCACAAAGCTTTTCTGAAATGCTGAGTAAAAATACTGGTGGGTTTCTTGTGCTAAGCTGTGAGCTTCCTCAGCTATGCTGCAAGAAAAGGGAACATTATTTTTTCAGTATGTAGTGGAGTTCAGCTTATTTTTCTTAGCAAAATTAAAACTTTAACCTTTCTCTTGCTGGTTTTGAATAGAACTTGCAGAGACTGACTGTTCACAGTGTCAGGATAAAAGTGCTCCAGTGATCTTGATAAACAGGCTTTCTAAATGGTCTGGCATGTCCAAGTCCTACAGCCACACTGGGTCAGCCCAAGGACAAAGAGGATAAAAACATGGCTTAAAGCCTTTTCTCCATGTCTCAGCTTCTAGTATAGCAGTGTTCATTCAGGCCAAAGAATCTACTGGATTTGATCCAGACTTCTCTTGTTCTTAGGGCTAATTTTACTAGAGTTTAAATAACAAGAAAATGTAAACTGATTTTTGTCAGTCTGACTGCTCTTTCAGGCTCAGACCCTTTCATCCATTTTTACTCCTAGTCTTTTCCAAGAACAATACAACCACAGATCTGGCAGACCAGTGTGCTGCTAAAGACAAAGAGTACAGAACTCAGATCCCAGAATGGAAAAACTGCTGGCTTGTGGTCTGTGCTAAAGATCCAGCAGTGGTATTCTTTCGTGGATGTCAGTAACTCTGGTTGCTGGTGGTTTATATGTTCAGACTGCTGCATCCAGATTCTTTTCCAGAGCAGCCTCTGCTATGTGAACTGTTAAACAGCCTGATGAGCTAGTAGCATAGCCCTAATGTGTTCTGGCCCACCCCTGTGAGCTGGTTTTGAAAGGGCTCTAGTCCCTACCTTAAGGAAGACTCCTAGATGATGCTGAAAATTCGGGCTTGTTCAGAGGAGTGAAAAAGCAGTTTACTTCTTACTCAGGTACCAGTCTGACTAACTGGCTAAGGACTACTTGGTGGGATGCTCCAGATCCTTCTGCCTGCTGGCACCTTCCAGGGTGATTTTCAAAGGATTCTGGAGAACTGTTACTTGGCTGAATCTCCTTGTGCCACACACAGCCAATGAGATGAAGCAGTGTGATTTTTTTTCTGGGATATGTGCACATTAAGGGATGTGAAGATGGTGACTAACTGCTGGGAGGGAAAATATGTGGCAATGTAAACATTATTAACCTATGTGAGCTGGGGTGACAGCTCCTTTCTGAGAAAATTGTGAACATCTTACAGGAATTTGAGCATTACATGTCTTTTCCCCTCCAACCAGCGTGATAACCTGTTCAGAGCAGAGAGCATGTTACAAAGGTGGCTCCTGGTGATATTCAAGCATGGGGAAAGATCTCTAACTAACCCATCTTTGAACCAGACTTCTCCAAACTTAATATTCACTCTCTTTGGCACTAATGTTCTTTCTTCCAGTACTGGTACAGTCCGAAACAACACAAAGGGAAGTTGTTCATTTGAATATCTGTTTCAAGAGTGCCCCAGTATTCCCAGAGTGAATTATGACCTTTACGATGTCTGAAACATCTATTAGAGGCATGGAATTGATGAAAATTGACTTAAGGAATGCAAAAAGCTTGCTTTTTTGAAACAACAGTGGATACTTCCTAGTGTATATTAAGAGGGATAAAATCAGATGGAAAGCAACATGAGTGGGTGAGACTTTAGTCAGTATGTGAAATGGTGCCTTGGCAGAGAAACCGAAGGCTGTAAAAGTGTTTTATCAACATGAATTATTCATGGTCCTTATTCAGTGTCTGGTGTTCCTTGTCCTGAGAACTTCATCCCATCTGCATAGAGCAGATTCTGAGGAGACAATTTCCTGAAGGTACAGAATTTCTATAGAATGACTGCTGTTAGAACTGGGAGAGGACTTGGGAACTGAGGGTAGAAAAGGTCTTGTCTTTGGCTGATGTTCCTGGAAAAAATCAGGAATTTCCAGAGATCTAAACAGAGCTCCTTTTGTTTTGCAGGCGCACAGGCATGCTGACTGCTGCTGGTGTACCCTCACTGGGGCCACATACGACCGTTGCTGCTTCTGGAGTCTGCAGATTCATGGTACCAGCAGGCAGGAGTTGTTCTGAAGGTAGAGGGACATGACAGGTTGGTGACATTTTCCTGCAAGATAGCAATGCAGGATTTAACCAGCAGCGAATTTAACCCTTGTTCTTTTTTTCTTGATGCTTTGTCACTATGCTAATTCATACTATGAAGGTTAATGTTTTTTTTCCATTAATTTATCCAGTTTTGAGGTACTTAAGCTAGCATCACTTTCTTGATACCTACAGTAGAAAAAGAGGAGTGTGTGTGGTTGGGGGGGAAGGGGCGTGGAAAGATGTTTTTGTGTTGATGGCCCAGAAATTTTCTGGGTCCTAAAAAGGTTTAGTTGATGTTTATGGCTAGAGTCCAGCAGTGTGGATTTTTTTAGTAGCAGCAACAACAATCATAATGTAGTTATTATTTGGAGATATCATATTCAGTTGGTGTGCAGCTGGGAAATCTCTTGTGAAAGTATTTCCCCCTCCCTGATAGCTTAGAAGTAAAAAAAAAAACAAAAACATATAAAATCCTTGTTCAGAAGTTTCTGATCTAAGTAATTAAGGCAGAAAGAAGGCAGTCAGTTCTATGACCCATATATATATTTAAATCCAAGTATTGCTCTGTCCCTTTCCTGTTTATGAGGGCCCTCCATAGCATTAGAATACTATCCCATCACAACACTAGAGCAAAGATCCAGTTGCAGCAATAGAAGTCAAAGAACTTCTAAGGCACTGTATTTCACATTCATTTAGGACTGAATATGGCTGATAGTGAATTAAGGGATGAGGAACCTCTATGATCAAGGAAGGGAAAAGCCTCCTCCATGGGAATATTTGCTGTACAGGAAAGAAAGGGCAAGTTCAAACATGGTTTGCTGCAACAGAAATACCATTGTATATTTTGCTTTATCTTGTATTTACTAGAAGTTGTCTAAAGTATGAAACAATAGAACTGTGTGGGCTCTGAAGCTATGTACAAAATTTCAACAGAAAGCTAGGAAATGTTTTCTTGGCTTTTTAGTAAAGTAAAATTTTTCTGTTCACTGTCTCGTGCTAGTGCATATTTCACAGTTCTTGCCTGCTCTTTCACCAACTTGAGCAAGAAGTTGAGGTGGGGGGTTGGTGATCCATGACTGTGGGACTGCTGGCTCTGGTTTCCATGCACCAGCAGAGCACTATTTACAAGCCTCTTCCCAGCTCCCTCCCCCTCAGTGTGGAAAGAAGTGAATAGCTTCTGTGTTCTGTAAACACAGCAGAAGTCATAAAAATATACAGTACTAACATTAGCTCCTGCTTTTCAGCCTGCTCTACCTCAATTTGACTCCATATGATTGTGTAACAGCAAGGAAAATGCTGTTTGGTCACACCTGTATCAGGAGGAACTTCTTAGTAGGTATTACTGGCTCAGGGAGGTTAATTTTGTTTGCACTGCTAGAAAGGCAGAGAAACAGTGGTAACAAATTTCTGCTCACAGTTTTACCTGAGGGGTCAAAAAATAGCCCACATCTGCCTGTGACTAGATGTGACTGTTCTATCCTTGATTAATGCTTCCATACAGAGCTGACTGAGAACTGCTTCATCCTGTAGTGATCTACTTGACTGCATAAGTGACAAATGTGACTGGCATGGGATATCTAGGAGCATCTAAACATTTTATGACACAGACCTGCTCTGTCCCACACTGGTAGGGTAAATAGGTTTTATTCTGTAAAAGTAATGGAAGTAATTCATACTCTTTCTAAAATACTTGATGAACTTTTCCTAGAAAGACATTCAGTAGCCTCTGAGTAGTACATCAATAAATGGGAGTCAGGTCTATAAAACTGAACTCTGTTTTTCCCTGGCAGTCACTGACTTCCAGACTCTGTGCTCAGTTTCCTCAGGGCTGGCATGCAGCGAGGACATCTGTTCCTGTGATTGAACGGACTGCTTGGTCAATGTGCATGAGATGCATTTCTGCCTATGTTACCATGTTTTTGCTCAGAGCTTCTGGGAAATGTAACTTCTGTGTGTTCAAGGTTGGTGGTCAACAATGTGAAAACATGAGTAGCTGTTGTTACTGTGTCACTTGTTCCTTCCTCCCCCCGCAGTTTAAAGACAGAAGAGTTTTATCTGACCTCTTTGAAACAAAGAAGTGTGAAAGTACCAACTTGCCCCAATCTATTTAAAAGCCTTCTATAACCCCACTGGAGATTGAAGTGTCAAAGCAAGCTGTTGGAACCATATCAAAAATGGGCAATTAACATTTCAAACACTTTATTTCAGTGTCTTTACTACCTGATAGTTGTTGTGAGGTTAGTCTTGTCTTGTTTCCTTTGTGGAGTTGTGAGGGTGGCATCCTCCTTCCTCTGCAGTCTATGGTAGAGCACGCAGTTGGTGTCAGTAAGAGCAGGTTGGGACCACTCTGGGCCAATATCATGTATGTATGAGCACTTCTGCAAACAAACTGGGCCATTCTCCTCAGTTTTGTGTCTCTCTGTTGCTTCTCTATATTCCTTTAGAAGGAATGGATTACCTTAACTCTTGCCAGATTACATCCATTTTATTTGGCCCCCATATTTCTTTTACACTAGTCTTGCACTCATCTTGGTCCATCTCATAACCTCTGGCTTCCTTGTTAATTCTATATTTGTTTTGTGACAGGCTTCAAATTCAGACCATTACACCTTAGAGACTCATTTCTCCATCTCCTTAAAATCTTTGTTTTAGTATTAAAAGCAATAACAGCATATAAGAAGGGGGAAAAGAATTTATTTATGTAAGCCAAACTTCAGCTTTCCCTGATTCACTTTCCCAGCTGGTGATGTCAACAGAAGTCTTTGAGGATTAAGAACACATATCTGATTTCACTGCCTGGCTTAAAGTTACCCCACTGAGAAACAGCACAGACCCTTCTCACTCTCTGCTAAGGAACTTCTTAAGAACTTAAAAATCAAAAAAAAAAAAAATCTGTAGAAAATGAAGACTTCTACTGAACTGAAGTGGATGTGGCCTCCTGCACACGGGACACAGTGTACAGTTGTCTCCTATGGCAGAGAGCATAAGCATTCTGCCTGCTCAGCATCAAGGATGCAGACTACTTCCCATAATACTGTCACAGCTACAACTCCCAGCTACCTAATCTAGACTTGGACTTCATCTGCTCTGGTTACCTGTCTAGTTTCTTCAGATTTGCATTCTGCCTGAACACTGTGAACTCTTGAAGAGTTTCTATCTTCTCCTCAGGCTACTAAACAAGAACATTTGTACTGCTACTGTGGGTCCTCTTGCATACCAGTGTGCTTTAAAGTTTTGACATGTCTGAGGGAGGGTGGGGAATCTTGGTCTCCTTGGAAATTGAATAAGTCCCAATTTTGTTAATAATTATGAGATTGTGATTAGTGGTGTGCTGCTTTTTTCCTTTATTATATAAATATAAAATATAATATGGAAAATACGTAGGAAAATATAACATGATATATAACATTATATAAAGTGTAATATTGTAACACAAAAGCACTTTATTTTTGTTTTATATTAGAATATGTTGTCAAAAGAGAAGCTTTCCTTAGATTTCTTTTAATGTGGTGAAACCAGATCCAGCCCTATTCTTGCCTGGACTCAGTTGTGCTGTGGTAAGCAAACAAGGTGACTCAGCACACCTGTGCGTTTGGAGAGAAGCATAAAATCTCATACTCTGCCTGCAGAGTTGTTGCTGCTCCCTCCCTCTGCTTCTTATTTGCTTATTTTATTAACAAAAATTAAAAAATTCTAGCTGGGATACAAGACACCAGAAAGCTGTGATCAGGAAAGGGGCCCAGGGAGCGGAGTTGCATCTTCTGGGACTGCCTCTGCTTCCCCTTTCAGGGAGTGCAATACAATGACTGATGCTAAGGGAGGAGGCAGAGCCCTTCTAATTCTGGCTGTATTTGCGTTAGATAAGATGGTCATTTTTGACTTAACCTTTCCATGGGAACCATCTGTCATCTATTCCCATCATTAGTGGCATAGAGTAATTCACTGTGTGATCCAGGCCTGGTTATGACCTTTGTGGAGCCAATCAGTGACAGTGCTAATTAATGTATTGTTGCTGGGGAAACACTTTTCCACCATCAGCTGGGCTGAAACCACAACTACTGTCACATGAATCACTAAACAGCCGTCACCTGGTAACTAACTGTGGCCTCTAACTACTTAGGCAAGACCTCGAGCCTTGCTTCTGAAGATAAATGACATGTTGTTTTCATCTGTCCTCTGGAGAGCTGTTAAATTCCCTCAGCAACTTTGGTCTGCAGCATTCACTAGAGAATAGTACTCCAGGTGTTGCGCTCTGCAGTGACAGAAATGTGAATAATGAGTATGGTTAGGTGCTGATGAGGGGAAAGATATGTCAGGCCCAAGTAGCAGAAGCTCATGCTGGACCTTGGAGATGTTTCTTTTTGGTTCAATTTTTAGACAAGGAGGATGGAGTAGGGGAAGAGAAAGTGGTGAAGCAAGGCTAACATATCTCAAAACTCCCAGGAAAGACAGGCTAACATTTTAATGCATTCAGTTCTTCCTTATCCATTTGGCATGGCTGTGCAGTGCAACTATGTGCATAGCCCTGTGGGGAACTGCAGGGGAAATAATGAAGCTGAAGGATTATTTGGGGTTGTAGAGAAGTGTGTTTTGGCAAGGATGTTTAAGAAAGGCAACTAGAACTTTCTGGTTAACTAGGTTTTGCAGCAGGTCAGGGCTTTGGAATCCCTGCCCTCACTGTTCCTGGAGGTGAGGTCTTGTACTGATGATGACACTTCTACCAGAGAAGTGTCCCTGCTCTGTGTGTGGGTTTAAAACGTCATAAAATCTTAAATGTGGCAGTTTGGTCACTGGTTGCAGAAGTGAGCTAGGTGACATCTACCCCTGTGCTGATATGCATGTTATGTGAGAAGAAAAGAAATGAAGGTGCATCTGTTCTCAAGAGTTTAGTGGGGTTAAGGGAGCTATTACCTCTAATGAGAAAGTATCTTCTTGTCAGGAGTCCAGAATGCTCATTTCTCTCATTCTTAAATTACAGTTTGGGGTCTATCCTTGAGGGCTGATGTGCTTTTTACTTTTAGCTACTTTCTTAATGCTTACTGTACTAAATACTTAAGGCAGCTCCTACCTGTTGCTTCAAGGCACATCTCGTTTGATTGGCAAGAGCTTACGTGTATGAATGCTCATCCTGAGAACAAGTCTTGGCTGCTGGTCTTTCATCACAGTCTGCACCACATTCATCTTGACTTAACACAGTTAACATAAACTGTGTTTCTTGTAATAACATAATAGTTATGAATTATTAGCAGCTCTCTCTTCTGTAATAATCATATTTTTAAACTAAAACAGTAACTATTGGTCTTACTAATGTAATTTTAAATAGGACAACTTATGAAATTTTGTACTGAGGATGTATTTTGTCTGTGTTCTCTTTTTCCAATGTTTAGTTTATTTCACTGAGAAAAATCAACTATTTTTTCAATAGGAGCTTCAGACTTGCATTAGGCAATATAGTAATAAGGCAAGAAAATCAAGCAACTGGTTTAGAACTTGAATTCATTGCATCTTTCACAGGCTATCCTGTTAATATCTCCTCATATTTCAAATTAGGTTAAAAAAATGAAATAAAAATGAATGTCTTTATAGGCTGGCTTCCTACCACTTGAGCTGTTGGTTTTCAGCTGCGGGGCTGGGCTTTACCTTGAGGTTGAAGTTTCTCTGCTGGTGAAATCAGATGTGCTAATGGAGTTTCTGAAGTGAAGCATAAAATTAAAAATCTCAATTGTTTGTGATCACTGAAATTTGCATTGCTCTCTTCATAAGGAACCTATTCTGTGGTCCTGGAGATATTTCAGTTTGTATTTATGACTGTTGTTCTTGAAGTACTTTTTTTTTTCCTTCTTGTTTCTGTACTTCTTTGAAGCTGTGCTTTGCTTCGTGGACCACTGCTGTGTAACACCTAACAATTTCAAACTGATCAATTTTAGTGAAGTATAAAGTGATCCTATTGACATGTTGCTTTTCTGAATGTTGCTTACTGCTGGCAAAAGCTATGTAAATGTAGCACAAGACTACTGTTTATGGCAAATTAAACTTCAGTGTCTGTCAGCAACATACCCTGTTTTCAATTAAAATAAAAGGGTTTTGTGTTTCTGTGAATTGGATTAATAATTAACAAAAATTATTTGGCAGAAGTAGCTGAGCTGGAATTATGTGGCAGAAGGCTCCTCAGCAGGAAGGAGGCAACCTTTGGAAGTGTTAGCTCTGCAGAGACTTGGAAGCTAGATAATGTTTTAGCAGTGACTTGTAGTGTAAACCATGTCTCTTTTGTTGTTCCTGTCACCAGTATGCTTTAGTTTGCCTCTCCAAGAACATAGCTCTATGTGATAGCACCCAGGCCAAAATATGCTATGCAAGCTGTTGTTCCAAATCAGGAAATTTTAGGGAATTCATATACTGCAAGGGTAGAGCTTTATAAAGCCTCTGACATGTGGAACCATGACTAAACCTTTCTGGGTTTAATTTCACTTCTATTTTACCTTTCTAACTTTTAACATAGGTGGCCTCCTTAAAAAGGCAAACTAGGACAACCCCCAGGTTTTGGGGGCAAACTGAGATAGGATCTTTGAGCTACACTGTGAGCTGAAAAGGAGAGAGGGTGCTCTGGCTGATGGCACACCAGTTGAGGGTAAAATATGTCTAATGGGATGTCTTGGGTTTTCTGGCATCTAACAGATTATCCTTGACCTGCCCATGCATGTTGTTTTTTGCATATAAGAAACAAAAAAGCTTATGTTCTTCATTATCAAGGGCAGTGGAAAATCTGCAGAAATTTGGGACTACAAAAGCAAAGCAGATGAAGTCAGTGGGTGGTCTGTGCTCACAGCAATGTCATACTGAGTGTCTGGACACTAAATTTATTGTAATCACTTCTGGTTTGTAAGCATATACCAGAGTGAGAAGGGAGTAGGGGAAAGAGGAAAGTAAGAACAGTTACTTTTCTGAGGCAATATGTTCCTACACATACTGATCTTGAAAAAGAGAGTAAAGATGTTTCTGGAAAGGAAACAAGAAATAGGATTGCTAACAATGCACTATTTATAATTTCACATCACAGCCCAACCTCAGTGCTTTTTGTGTTACTGTATTTCATATCACCCTTAATCTTGCTTTTGTTTCTTACTTAAAACTTTTCTGTTATATTTCTGGCTGCTTCAAAAAATGCTGACCAATTGTAGGTCAGAAGTCAATGGGAGTTTCATCTCATTGGTGAGGAGCAGTGGCCTTTTCTTCTCTTTGTTTTTTGAGGAAATGCCTTTATTGCTGTGCACCCCAGCAGCACTATGGGCTTTCCAACTGCAGAGAGGTCAGTTCTGTGCAGCTATGCTTTTCATGCTCTCAGACAGGTGTTCCTAGTGGATATGGCCAATAATCATTGCAAACTTCTTTTTGTTTTCCTTCCTCTTAAGGAACAACAAAACTTCATTATTTTAAAAGAGAGTGGAGAAAGCCATTTTGTATTTAAACTGTACCTCTGTACAGAGCTGCCTACACTTTCTCTGCACAGCGAGCATTGTGCTGGGGTCCCTATGACCCCTCCAGTTTCTAGTGTGCAGGATTGACATTCTCCTGAGAGAGATTTCCCTCCTTTCTGCCCAGAGGTTCTGTGAGGCGGAGTGGGTACCTGGCAGTGCTGTTTGCAAACATTCCCATTTTATTCAACTGTTTGGCCTGAGTGGTCTTGTGTGCTGGACACCTCTGCTTGTGAGGCTGGGGCCAGGTCTGGCAGGGCATTTCCTCCTTGCTGGGCAGGTTCTGGGCAGTGCTGCATGTTATGTGCAACCTGGAGTGAAGGGGGTGGGGGGCAAGATCTCACAGTGTACCGTGCAAATACAGCCTGAGGGCAACAGGGCAAGATCTGCTGTGCATACTCCTCATAACTTCACATTTGCAAACACCTGTTGAACTGTATCACTCTCCAGATTATTATGGCCTTCTGCAGTGCTTTCTCAGTGACTTGTTTCATGCTGTTTGACTACTGGCAGAACAAGCATTCAACTTGGCGTGGTTGTGATTAGAGGTTTTTTTCCTGTATGGTAGTGGGCACTGCTTATGCTACTGACAGTTGAATCTGACTGCCTTGTAAAAATCATAATGTAGGAAGTTTCCCAAACGATATCACTTTTTCCTGTTTGTTCTGAAGCAAGAACCAGGAATTTTTTTTTTTTCTTTTTTTGCTGCCTACTCTGTACTCCTCTTTCCTTTTGTTTACTGAACAAAACTGAATTGAATTAACAAATGTGATTACCTCATGGATGGGCAAGGTTAGTTGCAGGCCTGACCTGTTACAGGACCAATTCTGTTATTTACTTTCTTCCTGAGATTGTCTCAGGTACATTAACACATTTTTTTAATGTATGGTTTTTGAATATTCAGGACTGATTGGTACATAGCATGGTATAAGGCTGTTTTCAGGACCATGCAGTGTGATATGTCCTTGAAGCTAAGCAATCCTTTCCAGATGGTTTGTGCCCATCAGCAAGTGACAAAGACCAAGTCCCAGTTTTGAGACCATCCCTTCTAGGGGTTAGTGTGATGCAGAAGCAGCTTCCAATTGCATTGTACATATGCAGGACTGTGCCTACAATCTATGCTTTTGCACATGTGCAGCACAGCAGCTTTAGTCCTGCTGCTTTTTAAAAAGCTCTTCAGGAGCACAAGAGAAGATGTTTGTTGTCTGGAGAGCTGTTCCATTTCTCCTCAGATAAGGTAAGGTAGGAGCAAATCCATACACTGAATGTAGGAGACAGGCCATTATTTCAGAACAATAGTAAATTTAGTTCTAAATATAAACTTCATTCTTTGTAAAGGTTAAATGCCTATTACATACACAGGATTTCAAGACTCAGTGTTTTCAAACTGTAGTGAGTGAATCATGTGCTGTGCTTTATGCTATGGACTATATAATAGCTAATTCAATGTGTCCCCCAGATTCTCAGGAGAGAACAAATGTATATGAAGCCTTCTTTATATGTCTCCTTGCCCTAGGTGTAAGGAGGTTTTTTTAAACTAGAAAGGATCTGTACTTTTTATGTTATACTATTGCATTTAAGTGTACCTTCTACAGTTTGAGTAACGTCTCCCTCCTTGTATAATTTATTTCAGTATTTAGCACTCTTTATATCACCAGAATGATTAAAAAAAAGAACTGTAAAATGAATGAAGACTAAAGAATAGCAATTTGCAGCTATTGAACAGCTGTACAGTCTTTCCTACCTTGCATGTTGCTGCTGATTATAACAAATCTAGTTGGGCTCAAACGCATATTCAGGATAAGTGCCAAAACCGTGGACTTAACCTAAGCTGTATCTATGCTCTTTTTGTAGTAGATGTTTAATTGAAGAATTAAGTGACTTTGCTTTCCACTGCTGTGGGTCTCTATTGAATCTGGCACAAGTTCAGACAGCCTGGAAACATCTAGCCTTCGCTGGATCATAAAGCAAAGACCCTCCCTAGGAACAAAAATGGCCTTTCTTTCCACTACTACAGTGAGATTAATGACAGCGTCAGTATGGTATTTTTTCNTCTTTGTAAAGGTTAAATGCCTATTACATACACAGGATTTCAAGACTCAGTGTTTTCAAACTGTAGTGAGTGAATCATGTGCTGTGCTTTATGCTATGGACTATATAATAGCTAATTCAATGTGTCCCCCAGATTCTCAGGAGAGAACAAATGTATATGAAGCCTTCTTTATATGTCTCCTTGCCCTAGGTGTAAGGAGGTTTTTTTAAACTAGAAAGGATCTGTACTTTTTATGTTATACTATTGCATTTAAGTGTACCTTCTACAGTTTGAGTAACGTCTCCCTCCTTGTATAATTTATTTCAGTATTTAGCACTCTTTATATCACCAGAATGATTAAAAATGAAGACTAAAGAATAGCAATTTGCAGCTATTGAACAGCTGTACAGTCTTTCCTACCTTGCATGTTGCTGCTGATTATAACAAATCTAGTTGGGCTCAAACGCATATTCAGGATAAGTGCCAAAACCGTGGACTTAACCTAAGCTGTATCTATGCTCTTTTTGTAGTAGATGTTTAATTGAAGAATTAAGTGACTTTGCTTTCCACTGCTGTGGGTCTCTATTGAATCTGGCACAAGTTCAGACAGCCTGGAAACATCTAGCCTTCGCTGGATCATAAAGCAAAGACCCTCCCTAGGAACAAAAATGGCCTTTCTTTCCACTACTACAGTGAGATTAATGACAGCGTCAGTATGGTATTTTTTCTCCTGTTGTCCTGTAAATCTGATGTCTATTAGACTTAACTGCTGTTTAAGAAAAAAAACTTCAACCCAAGCTGGCTGGNCTTGCATGTTGCTGCTGATTATAACAAATCTAGTTGGGCTCAAACGCATATTCAGGATAAGTGCCAAAACCGTGGACTTAACCTAAGCTGTATCTATGCTCTTTTTGTAGTAGATGTTTAATTGAAGAATTAAGTGACTTTGCTTTCCACTGCTGTGGGTCTCTATTGAATCTGGCACAAGTTCAGACAGCCTGGAAACATCTAGCCTTCGCTGGATCATAAAGCAAAGACCCTCCCTAGGAACAAAAATGGCCTTTCTTTCCACTACTACAGTGAGATTAATGACAGCGTCAGTATGGTATTTTTTCTCCTGTTGTCCTGTAAATCTGATGTCTATTAGACTTAACTGCTGTTTAAAGAAAACAAACTCAAACTCAGGCTGCTTGAGTTCTCACGAGGCACTATTCTAGGGGCAGGATTTGGTTCACCTTTTACTTCACTGTGGATTTTGGGTGGGAGGCGCACACAGGATTGGGCAAATTGGCAGAGCTACTGGGGTTTGCATTTGCAGGAGAAAGGGGCCACCCATCAGCTGATGCTGCTGATGTGGTGATGGATTAGTGAACAGAGAAAGGTTTGCATTGTGCTAAAAATGGAAGGATTAGCAGCTGCCCTTGTTGGTTCAGGTCAGAGAGAGGGGGAGAGGGTGCTGTATGAGGCAACATACTGGGGCACTGGTCCATTCTAAATTCACTATCAGCATTTGCTGCTGATACTTTTTAAGATACTTTAAGAATACTTCTGGCATTTTTAAATACCTGCAGTGAGATTTGTGGATTAGTGTTATTATCTTAGATCTAATCATAGATATCTTTAAACTGAAAATCTGGAAGGCTACTAAAATGTGTCATAGTACAGTAGAAAAAAGATTTTGAACCACCTGCCATTGGCCATCATGCAGTCTCTTGACAAATCTGGATTTCTTTTAATTTAAGAAAGAAGGAAAAACAAAGCAACCAACAAAACTGAGTCAAAACTTAAGAGCCTAGTTTCTTAGCATAGAGGGCTTAAACGTGGCACAGAATTCTCTGTATTTCTTTAGTCCCATGTAGGTTAAGCTCCTATGATCTTTTCAGAAAACAAGGTTATTTGATTCACTATGGAGCCATGAGTTAAATGCTTAAGTTGTTTGCTCATCCATCTCCATAAGCATAAGATCACTTGCTCATCTGAAGAATTTTATTTAAAATTTCACAGACACTAAAAGAAGACTTTTGACAGTAGTTTGATATAAAAGAAAATGAGCAAAAACCTGAAGAGAAAATAAAAACATAAAAGCACAGTTTAAAACAGATTCTCCCTCTTGTTTGTGACTAGACCAAACTCCTCATGATGCCTTGGGGAACTGATTATGTGGGATCTGCTCAGCCACATATGTTTTGAAGAACAACAGAGAAGGACAAGGAGTACTCGTAGCTTACTTGTCAGAATCATAACTTGTTTTGTCATATTACTGAAATATTTAGGATCTCTGCCTGGAATCAGAGGAAGTGGCATTGTGGGTCCATATACTGCTGAAGAAAAATGATGAGAATTAGTTGGTGAGAAAACATTTCATTGCTTATTCTTCCAATGTTGCCGGAGTTTTTAGGACAGAAGGAAGAATTTGGTTAAAGATCACTTCCAGATCTTTCTTCTGTACAAGGAATGGTATAGATCTGCTGATGACTGTTTTGAAGCCCTGATGGGACTGAGATCTTAGGCATTTTCTTTCACCTTCAAAATTGTAACTTGAAAGAGAATTCTTAAGTAATTTGATGGCAACAAATGGCATTTTTCAGCAATGGATCAATTCCTCCTTCTGAACACAAGTGATATCTGTTAGGACTTTTAGGATGCTGTGAACAGAAAGGAAAGTTTCCTGAATAGCTAAAAACTTCTCATAGCTGACTTGGGATTCAGACACATTAATATTTCAGTTTACACTTGATGTATGCCAGCCTTCCACATATTGGTTTTATTTAGCGAGTCATTTCCCTTGTTTGTGTAGGCCATTCAACAGCAAAAAATATATCTCAAAATGAAGTTTCCCTTTTTCATCAAATGAATATTCCTTCAATTCCAATATTCCTTCAGCTTTAACACTGGCAGTGGCTACCCTCTCTTATGGAGTTTTTCATTTGAAGTATATTATTTCCTAAACATTACAAGCCATGTCTCTTGAGAATAAATACAATTTAAAAAAGAAAATCATGCTGCCTAAAAAGTATTTCGCTTAAGCTCCAGAAGCGATAAAGCTGTAACATGGATGTAGGTGCCCTGCTTTTTCTTGAGATCAGTATTCAAGTTTGGCTGGTTGGTGTGTTTGTGTCTTAAGCCTCTGATAGCGCTGAGCCTTCATTTTACTGACAGTTAGCCTTGATGGCCTTTGAAGCTTCCAACTCTGAGCATGCTGTTTAGAAACATAACCTTGAATCCCTATCTCTATTTGTTCAATGCAAAAGCCTTCAAAGAAGTTCATATCAGCACACTTGGGCCTTGGTTTTCATTACTTCTCATTTGAAAGTCTTTCAGAAAGTTCTGGACAAGCTCATTTCTGGCTGAACACCTGCTTTCATACTCCTGCATTTGCCCTGCCATGTGTCTGCAGTCTGTGTGGTTTGATTATGTTGCTTCATGTTACAAACAAGTGTACCAAGAGTGATGGACATGGGAAAGGTCTCTGTACTGCAAAAGAAGGCTTCTGCTGGGAGAGATGCTCTATCAATGCCTGTGGGATAGACACATATTCAAGAATTTTTTAGCTTGGGGCCGTAGAATGAGTGCAAATAAATTTCTTCTGGGCTGCATGAGATGTTCATTAAGTGCACTATAGGTAGAAACCTTGAGGAAAAAAATGTAGAGAATGACAGAGGAAGGAAATACAGAAAATATTCTAGAGACCTCATAGTGTTTGTGCTCACCTCCAGCTATTAAAAAGTAATTCTTTTCCTCCATGTGATTAGAATTAGTCTTTGATTTGTAGGCTAAACTGGAACTTTAAGGATGATTTAGTAAAACAACAGGTTACCTAATTGAATGGCAGTGTATTAATCCTCTTTGCCCTATGCCATGTATTAACAGTGCATAAACAAAGTATATTAAAGAAAATTTCTGTATTACAAATACAGACAACAACTATGCAACCTTTTTTAACATAAAATGCTACCAAAGACTTGAGGCTGGAGACTGTCCTACACTATGTGGACTAATGGTGTATCTCAACAATGACATTCTTTAAAGTGAGAGTAGTTCAAATGCTGTTTGAATTCTAGAGATGGTAGCTAGCACTATTGAACAATGCTACTGCAGGAATCTGGCTCAGATTCAGGTATGCAGGAACTTAAGACTGTTTATCCAAAAGCTTGAATCCCCTTCTCTTGTGTTCTGAGCAGTCTTGGCTGACAACCAATCAGCAAAGTGGAATTCTTCACCAGAAGAATGCTAGAGGCAGAGATATGTTTTGCAGGCAGGGAGGAAACAAGATGTCATTGCTGAGCCAGGAGGAGAGGAAGCTGTTACTGTGATGAAGGAATGCATTTGAGTCACTTATCTTTAAAGATAATGGTACAGCTGCAAACCTAGGCATCTTTGCATCCTGAGAAATGCTGAAGTATTCCTCTCTGGCAATTTTAATAGTTTTTTTGCTTTTCTATGTTCTTGGGAATCTGTTCTTCCTATATTTGCTTGTCTCCCAGGAAGTCTACGGATGGAATAAAGTTATTGCAAATGGGTAGAATTCGTTTGGCTTCAGTTGCCAGAACAGGATACAGCAGCAGAAACTAACATCCAGCATCTGTTGGGATCAAAGTTCACTTGAGCCATAGAGATCACAGAATTGTAAAGCTCCTCTGCAGCCCCAGGCTGGACTTATAAAGCACAGGTGTCAAAATAACCTTTCATATTTCTCAGTAAGAGGAGAGATTTGGGTAGTACTCACTGCATGAAAAGGGAGGCAAAGTGTAAGAAAGGATGGAAACACTGGGGCTTGAGAAATGGAATTAAAGCATTAGAAGTCTATCTTGGCTAAGCTCTTGACTTGTTGTGTGGCCTTGGACAGCTTGGTTTATAAAGCAGGGAGGGGAAACTGGCAAAGGAACATCTGAAGATTAAAAGATGTTTACAGAAAGCTTTGTACTTGCATCATTTTATCTTTTCAAAGCATTTAATAATTTCAGGCTAGACTCTTGCTCCAGTGCAGCAGTGTTGAAGCTTTCTCAACATGGTTTACTTCTTTGCAAAAAACAAAAAAGCAACCAAACGAAAAACCATGTACCTAAGATAAAATGTTTCCCACAAGTTCTTACTAGTACAAAGGTCTTAATATCATGTCATGGGTATTCAGTGTAGAAAAAGATTAGAATCTTAAGGGGAGAGAAAGTCCTTAAGGGATAGTTGTCCCATGAAGACTATATTTGTAAACTGCTCAGTCAGGAAAATATTTGATTGAGAAATATACTTTATGTATGTCTAAGTCTGTGTCATTTTTGTTCTTAACAACTTAATGACATCTGTGGCACAAAATGCCAAGAGTGTTCTGCAACAGGCATTTCTGGCTCTCCTATATGAGAGCTGAAAGAGGATACTAGTAGATAGTACAGCCTTCAGGCATTGCTGCTGTTATTTTGAAAGACGTTTTAATCATCACTACAATATGAAACAATTGGTTGCTGCTGATTTAAGAGTTCATGCCAAGTGATTCCCCTGCACCCACTTGTCTGCATGACCTGGTTGTGTTCCCTTGGAGACAGCTGGCTGACCCCTGTACCGTACTGGTGTGAAGACCAGATGAAAGAGAGAAGAGAAACAACTTGAAGTCATGCTGGTCCTTGGTGCCACTGTGAACAAAATGCAATAGGTCAAGGGGCTGAAAAAATGCAGCAATAGAAGTGTATTACTGTAAATATGTAAAATAAACACTCAAGAAAAACAGATTTAGTCATAAGGGAAAACCTTTGAAGACACTGTGTAGTTGTATAGACAGAGTCTACAGTAGAGATGATGACATGGGCATGGGAGATCAGTCATTGCACACATAAATTGAAAAAGAACCTCTATAGCTGTGAAGCATATTCTTCTGTTCATTTAAATGGTTTATGATTTCAGGAGCTCTGGGGGTCAGCTACTGTTAAATCTGAACAGAGCTGCTAGTATTTCTAATTGTTAATTTTGTTATATTACTGTTTGCTTTTGCAGGGCAGCTCTTGAATATTCAGGTAGTCATGTGGCATGTTTTTGGATGGCTGGAGCCCTTAATAGCTTTGTGGCAACTTCTTTACATTTCATTAACTGCATAACTGCAAGTCCATTTTCTTTAAGCCTAAGGAGAATAACTAGCAAGCCTAAATCCGTTGGGGACAGTGTATACCTGGGTTACTACTTTTGGATTTTTCAGGATTCAAGTCAGGGTTGTAACCCATCAAACTCATCTGCTTTGATTTGGGACCCACATTCAATGTTGATATGCAGATATAAACAATCTGACTTCCAGGGATGGCCAAGAGGCACAACAAACTAGAAACACAAGTGAGATCTGTGTGACAAGCAGCAGCTCTTTAAACTAGACTCCTGATGTTAAATACTGACCATGAAGCACCTAATCCTGAAAACACTGGGCAAATGTCACAAAATCATGCTTCTTACAGAAAATGGAACCTGTTCTTTTAAAACTCTCGTGTACAGTGCTATAAACAATCTCAGATACTTCTACTATAACATTAGTGAGCAAATCAGCACTGGAGAAAGATTGCCTTATTTTTATCTCTCATTGCCCTTTCTTCCACAGTCAAGTTAGAGAGGCTTGAGATGAAATGATGTGTAGAGGAAAAATGCTCTCTGCTTTTGCCTTTCCAGGTAAAACCTTCATAGGAGAAAGTACTTCTTGTTCTTGACTCACATTCCTGTGGGTAAGGTGTCCTTCTCCTAAACTGTTTTTCAGTTTGCTTGATGTGCTTCCCTTTGTCATTTTTACTTAGCGTTTGTGTATAAATGGATGAAATATGTTCTAAGGTTGTTAATGCAGGTTGCTATGAGCATGAAGGGCTTGAGATCTTCACAGTTCAGTAGTTCTCAAGCACAGATGAGAGAAATGTGGCATTTTGTATTCAAGACTACTGTTGAGTCTCTGTGTCCGTTAATGTAGCGGTATCTCAGACTTCTAATACCTTTTCCCTGTTCTCAATTCATTAAATCAGGAGAAAGATAAAGTAAGACTAGAGTGGAGTGTAACATTCCCATTGGATGTATGTACGTATTGGGTTTCTGTAACCTGCCTCTGGACTGTTTCTTCCTGCCCAGCAGGCTCCAGAAAGGTTTAAAAATCTGCTTCAGAACATCACGTCAGTGCATTGGCATTTCTCAGATTTCAGAAGACTGTGGATCCATAAGAGAGCTACAGGATTTAATGTGACAGAATTTAGATGTGCACATTGAGGATGTGCATTTGTTCACTTTCTCACTATTTCCCACAAAGGGCTGCTGAACCTTAGTCTTGCCCACAAACTGCCAAATGACTTTTGCCACTGCTGCCAGCCTGATTGGCACTCACCCCTCTGTGAAGGAGGAAATCCAACCAGTGTCTTTGCTGGCAAGATATTCTAACAGTAACAACAATTCACATCTGTTGCATAACCAGTGGTACTAGATGCTCTAATAACTGGGCTTAATGATCCAATTAAGTGCAAGACCTAACTGGGTGTGCATATGTTTGGCTTAGCATGTAGCACTAAAAGCATTCTGCAAAGCTTATTGTCTTCCTTTCTTTGTAGTTATCAGCATGAAAGCTCTAGCTCAACAATAAATTTGCATTATTATATATAGTTGCTGTTTAGTACCAGCTCAGTAATTGTTGCAATATCTTTGTCTTAACAAAGCTCTCAAGAAGAAACTCAGAGTATCCTGTTCTAGGGGTCTTCCACTCACTGCCCACAAGTGTCCTGCTGAGATCATGTCAAGGCAGTGCAATTCATGGAAAAAAAAAATAAATAACTGAGACATTTCTGGAGAAAAGAAGAAAACTCAAATGTAAGCCAGAATTTGTCACAAGATGATAATTTGAGTGTTACTCTCCCTTGAAAGCAAAAAAGTTCAAGGAAGGTGGTGTCCTAGTGACTGGACTACCAGAAGGAGAAAATTCTGAATCCTTCCTTTCCATGGCTTGAATTTATCTCCTGATGATGATTACTGCAGAAAGTATAACGTATTCTTGCCCTTGATGGTTATGACAAGAAAAGAAATGCAGAAGTGAACTCTTGCTGGGATGGTATTCCTTACAGAGCTGGTGTCACCCTGACAAACCTGAATGCAATGTCTGTCTAGCTAACACTAGAAGCTAGTGCATAGCTATTGTATAACCAGAAGCAGTTTTCCTCAACTATTTTGTTTCCCTGAAGCATATACCACTGGTGGCTCTACTTTGTTTCAGCATGAAGGTTACCTGTGATAAAATAAGCTACTACACCCACATTCCTGTGGCTACAATATAACTGTTTTGTTTTGTTTTTCACCTCAAATAGATCCTCCTTTTCTACCCTTTCTGTTTCATTTGGATGAGTAGTTAGTATTTAAATATCTGCCTGCTATTAGTTTGTTTCTTGCCAGGGATCCAGGGAAGCAGGTTTTAGAGAACCTAGCTGTTATCAGATGAGAGGTGCTGATGACTGGGGTGATAAAACAGACTGAAGATAAACACCTCAGCAACATGCAGAAGGTGTAGATGCTTCAGCTGGGAGCTTTAGAACAAAACAGCTGGATGTAGGAACGGAAGAAATAGGAATGGTCCAGGTTTTGGGGCATGGGCAAGGAGTTGAGTTTGAAAGGTGCTTTGAGGCAAAGTCATGGGCAGCAGGTCAGAAAAAAAACAGGACTAAAGAAGTTGAGGAATGAAAAGTGGGAGGGCAGCAAGGAGGATTGGGAGTGTGAAACAGGATGTGTGGGATCCACAGTGATCTTAGGTTTGGAAGTTGAAATTTCAAGGATTCATAGATACATTAGGTTGGAAAGGACCTACAAGATCATCTAGTCCAACCATCCTCCTATCACCATCCCTACCCACTAAACTACTAAATCAAATCCCTTAGCACCTCATCTAAACGCTTCTTGAACAGCGCTAGGGATGGTGCCTCAACCACCTCCCTAGGCAGGTCATTCCAGTGCCTGACCACTCCTTCAGAGAAAAAATTTTTCCTCAAATCTAATCTAAATCTTCCTTGGCGCAACTTGTGGCCATTCCCTCTCGTCTTGTCACTAGTAATCTGGGAGAAGAGGCTGACCCCCTCCGTACCACAATCCCCCTTCAGGAAGTGGTAGAGTGCAATAAGGTCCCCTCTGAGCCTCCTTTTCTCCAGACTAAACAATCCCGGCTCCCTCAGCCGCTCCTCATAAGACTTGTGCTCCAGACCCCTCACCAGTTTTGTTGCCCTTCTCTGAACACGCTCCATGTAATGTAATGTAATGTATACTATACATCACAAAATAAATGTAATTTAGTTATATATTCAGTAACTGAAATTAAAAAAAAAAAAAAAGTTAGTGAGAATCCCTTATGTGGAGGGATAGGCCCTCTTCTTCCCCTAATTTATCCATAGGCAATCTAAGGAAATTATAGAAGTTCATCTCAATTTCACTGGAAATAATATTTCGGGCAAACGTGTTCCAATCGTGCATTCAGATAAAATCTTGCAGGAAAAAACCTCTCAACCTTTGAAACAGAGAAATCCATTTTACAGATATGCTGCACTGAAATTGTCTTGTCCTCTGAGCAGCTTACCATTAGTCTCCTGTGGAGATGCCAGCTACTAGCCAGTGTCATTAGCTAAGAGAATACTGTCAGTAAATAGGAAACCTGCCTAATTTGCAGCAAATTTCCCTGATTTTGAGGAGAGCACTGTTGCTTAGAGAAGAATGATTTGCAGTTACATCCATTACCATTTGCCTCCTCAAAGGCTGCAAGCCTGTCTCCATGTGAAAGTCAGTTTTGTCTCTCTGCAGCCTGTAACCCAGTTTCTGAACTCTCCTGTTGTTTGTAGAGAACTGCTGAGGTAAATATTCTGGTGACCATGCAGGCGAGCACATTGTCTCACTTCTTGCATCAGCCTATAGCCAGAGTGGGCTTCTCTTTTTTACTTAATTTGTAGTTCGTTCATCTCAGGTTTGTTTACTCCTGGCAAGTAGGCTTATTACTTGTTTGTTCTTTGCTTACAGTTTGTTTGCATTTAGGTTACAGTAGGTTTGCTGGTAAATTATACCCAATTAATAATCTTCACATAATTAACTGATTTGTTAATACCTAGCTTGCTACTTGCTTACAAAATTTGTCAGATAATTATATTTTTATATTATGCAGATCCCAATGATGGGGATAGGAGCTTTGTGCAAGTTCAGAATGTACCTTTTCTGGCTTAGCTATGAAATAGCCTACCATGTTTCTGGAATGAAGAAATAGGCTGTATATTGTAAGTGGGGAGAAAATGAATAATTCAACAACATGGGTGGAATTGTTCTGCCAAGAAAAACCTACCGAAGAGGAAGTACACAGAGTTACAATTATTTGCATTGTAGATAATAATATCAATTATAGTTTCCAGCTGGAATAAGGTTTCCATACTTCTGGCTTCTGTACAATCACAGGGTAACAGTTTCAGTCACAACAAGTTTGATCCAAATAAAGACAAAGCTCAATTAGTGAAACAACATAAATTTGCAGAAGCATGGTGTTGGATAATTAGAGACTGATGTTTGGATACAGTTACATATGGCAGTTTGGTGACAATCAGCAGAACTAATTAACACTTTTAGTTGATGTCATTTTGCAAACAAAGAGTTTTAACCCATTGCAAAAGCCAGTTCAAAGACAATCTCTTCTTACATCCAGTGCCATCTGCCTAGGATTAATTTCAAGGATGTAATTGAAATTGCCATCCCATTACTTTATTATAAATTGTGATATCAGTTTCTTCCAAGAGCCTCAGCTTCTGGAATTAGAGCTGTTTTTTAAAAAATGTGTGGTAGCTCTGCCATTTCCCCTGAGTGAACTGTTTACACGCAGTACCAGGAGGAGGATTGGAGCAGCCAGGTGCATGCAGGTGGGAGCAGCCTTCAGCTGCTCTCCAGGAGAGACCTGAATGCCCCTCTGAGCCTTTTGTGGTGAGGGAGTAGCAATCCTGGCTTTCTGAGGTTTTCTCCTATTGTCCTAGTTGCCTTTTCCTAGATTTCCTTAGTTTCCTGTGTCTTTCCCCACCCCTTTTCTCTTCCCACAATAGTACCTCTGGTTCCTCTCACCTTTGAGTTGCAAAATGCAGTTTTGTCTAAGCTTCTGAGAAGCTTTATGCTGCTTCTGTCCTGGATGAAGGACTAACTTTTCCATGGGACTGATCAATGAGGCCCTTACAAAATCTAGGAGGCACAGATCTGACTGAAAACCAACCCACTCCCTCCTTTCATCTGTGAAAATACTGAGGCAGGGACATCAACCTGTTTGGGAGGGATGTCAAGTATTCATGCATGTCAGTGCACCCCGTGGTGATGGTAAAGGCCTTCACCTGTCTTGTACAACTGCTTTGAAAGAATATATGTAATTCAAATGGCTGTGATGGTCTCACAAATCTGTGTAGATCGTTAATGGCAGTTCTGAGATCCTGAGAAAATACAGACACATGTCACCCAGTAGTGGAATAGATGAAGGCAATATGGAGAGGGGAAAAAAAATGTGACAGTATGTATAATTGTGGTCAGCTCTCTACAGTAGTTGTCTTGACTTTATCTTTGGAAGACAGATTTCTTTTGTTTCTTTGCTTGTTTTCCTGAAGTAACATCTACAAACTCTTACAGGTGGTAGCACAAGAGGCTTGCCTTCCTCTTGTGCTACCTGACTGTTGGTAGTCAGAACATTGGCTCACAGGATACTGACTTCTCTTCACGTACAGTGTGGTGATGATATATACAAAAGCTTCTTTTCTAGGATAGTATGTTGTAATGGACTGCTATTTTAATAACTAAGCATCAGGTAGATAGAAACACATTCATGTTTTCCTTTTCCAGATGGCAGGAGAAGACATAACCTTCTCTTCCACTTTCCACCCTCAGGAAGGAGAAACATCCTTTTCTTCTGCTACCTAAAGGACCCAGTGAGAGGCCTCTCCTTATGTTACCTAGTGCAGTTGTTGTCATCCCAAGAGGTGGATGACCTATTTTTGTCTCCCATTAATGTGCCCTTTGAGGAGACTGAATCTGGCTACCTTGTCCCTCTCAGTGGAATCATGCATGCTCCCACTTCCAGATTAGATCTCAAAACTTGGACTTAAGTGCTTACTGGCAGAGTTAACCTGACAGGACTGACTGGATTTGGCACATACACACCCTTTATCTGTGTTGTGACAGCAGTTAATTAAAGTGACTCAGAAAACAGCTTCTCCAAAATGAAGTCATGTTTATGTGCCAAAGGAGCATCCACAGAAGTGCCCGGAAAGTCCCAAGAGCCTGTAGCTTCCCTTGACCTGCTTATAAGTCTGGCTCTGCCCTAGCTGGGGTGGGGAAGATGTCTGCTATGCTACCTGTCTGCCAAAAGCTCCTCTCTCCTCTGCTGGTGCTTACCAAGACAGCACATTTAATCTGCAGACTCCTCCTTAACATTAAGAAGTAGAAGTGCTGACTGCTTGAGGGGAGTGGGCCTCTTTTCTCCAGGGGGGCTTGCAGAGCTTCTTTCTTTTCACTTTTTCTTACGTTTGCTTCCATTTTAACTTCTGGTGTTCAGCAAGAAGACATGGCAGACAAAATGAGATGTGATATATGCCCAACAGTCCACTTTTTTTTCATATGGCTGAGATATGGTAGGAAAAAGTGGATGCTTCTCTTTCTTAAGAGGATGTGAAATAGCGTATTGTAGTGTAAAAAGAACAATGCGAACAACACAAACTCCTGAAATGAGATCTCCTTCCACTTATATTCACTTAAATGTCATTGAGCCAGATGCACTTTGTTTCCATGCAATTCTTTAGAAAGATCTGTGCAGCTCTGGCAGTACAGCTATGGAGGGGGAACTCCCACTGAGCTAGTGCCATTTCCACTCACACACTACCAACTCCAGGAGGACTGCAATGGGAAGGGTGGTGCTGAATTACAGTCACCAAGAAGTGTGGAAGCACTCAGGGCTGTTTGTAAGTTAAATGTCAACCTTATGCATTTATGATTTCTCTAAGAGATATTAATTTTAGTGATGGATATTCGACTGCTGTAGTTTTGCCCATCATTTGCAAGTGCAGTAACTGAAAAGAATCCTCCGCTCCATGATTAGGAAACTAGGGTCCCATCCCTAATTGGTGCGCAAGTAAAACTAATTGTAGTACAAAAAAGGCTGTGCCCAAAAGAAAACATACAATTTCCTGTATGATTTCTCCTCCACGTGAAGAAATTAGGATTGAAACTTAGTGTGGTTATTGCTGAAACTGCTTTGATGATTGGAACTTCCACCCATGGCACAATAAGCAGGTCAGAGGCTGTGACTTAAAATAAACATTCCTGGGCTAAGAAAAGGAAGATTAACTATCTTCCTCTTGTAATGCCTGTGTAATCCTGTGAAGCATAGGGAAGAAATCTGGAGAACCAAATTTTAGAAATATTCCTGGATTTATTAAAGGAAGCAGTGAGACTTATATTTTCTGACCTTTTTATTTGGTGCAATGACTGAGTGCAATGCATGAAGGAAGATTGGAATAAATAGTTAGACCAAGTTATCTTAACTCACTGGAAAAGAAACACTCCAGGCAAACAACATGGCGCTGGTGATACTGCATTTGAATTCCCAAGACTAATTTTATGTGTAACAAGCAGTTACTTCATACTAATACTTCATTACAGATGTTTTCTTTGTCCTCCTAAACTTATTCCTTAGGTAGCTGGCTCATAAGTGTGTGGAAGGAGTACTTTACCCATAGTAAAAGTATTACTTTAGTTATTAAAACTTGTTGGTTTTCATAATTTCCTTTTTTAATTTCTTTTTTTTTTTTTTTTTTGTAATGTTTTTGGTGCATTTTTGTTTACACTTGTTTTGGTTTTTAACTGCTAATAAGAGGTTGCAAAAATAAAGAGGCTTTTTATATTCCAGTAGCTAATAAATGCAATTCAATTACCTTTACCTCCTTTTTTTATTTTTAATTTCACTGCCTTCAGATTTGGGTACAAAGCATATGACAACTTTCATTTGAGCATCTCAGACCTTTTTGTGTACTTTATATAGCTGTTCTGTATGCATGCTATTCAAAAATGTAAAATTTCTTTTGTCACTCACAGTCACCAATCTCCTCAAGGTATAGTACTGGTAGTCTTTGCATCATGATTTTTTTTTTCCTCATACTTTCATTGAATTTCTGATAATCCCTACTTTATTGAGGTGTTAGGGGATGTTCAGGATCTCCTTGAACCCTTTTGGAAACTAAGATTCTTCAGAGAGATGGTACTACTGAGAACAGAGAAGTTTAAGATGAATAAAAATGCAAGCATACTGATTTTTGGTAACAGAAGTGGTTGTATATGTTCATTTGTAGACAGCAGCTACTCTGTGTTACAGTTATGGTGTCTGATTGGGACCTCACAAGATCCTTTGGACCTGTGGAATAGGGAGGGTGTTGCAGGACCATAGGCTTGTTTCAGCCTCAGTTTCTGAAGTAAGTCTTAAAGGGGTTAGTTTCTTTAAAATCAAATTTTTAGGTGTTGGAATCTGATTTGTTAATGTATTTTTTGCAGCTTCCTTTCCCCTGCTAAACTTTGATCTCTATGGTAGTGCTCCTGAATATTATCTCTTAATTCTCTACTGCTGAAGAAATACTTTCTCAGTATTACCATCAGATTTTTTTGTTTGTTTTTGTTGGTATGTTTTGTAGTTCGGGATTCATTTTATTTATTTATTTATTTTTGCATTGTAAGTTCCTTATGAAGTGACCTGCATCTTTGCATCCCTACTTCTGAGCATGTGTACAAGTATTCATTGCCTAAACATTATCTGTATAATTATAGCAAAGAGCTCTTGATTTCAGCACTTTGGACTGAGTTGCTTATGCACAGTTTCACTCAGACATGGAGGTCCAATGCTTAGACAAGAGAAACTCAAGGTATAAGATGCAGACCTGCAGCAGTGAGTGGAGCTTTTGGCAAATGTTCTTCCCCTTTGCTAGTAATGAAATACACTGCGTGTGTGTGTGCACGAGAATGAGCATGTATGTTCATGTGTCTGTATATAGTTACACATGACAAATTATGTATAAATAGTTCTTGTTACACTACAGTGTGAAACTCCAAATGAGAACAGTAGAGCTTCTATTTTTGCAGGATTTATTATTGCTATGAAACTGCTAATGGTAATTGGAGGAAGATGCTGTTCTACTACTCTTTACAGATGTCCTTCATAGTCCACAGTGTATTAAAGTTGAGGCTGTGGCTATGGTCCCATAGATAAATCATGGACTTATTCACCTAATATTATTTTACAAGACAAGCAGTAAGAGATTTTAAAAGATTTCTTTTCCTCCTTGTGTCAGGAAACTTATTTGTCAATCATTAACAACAACAAGAAGAAGCAAGCAATAAAATATAAACAAAATATTATGTAATAATAGACTTGAAGAGTTGATCCGACCAGAAGTATCTGATGAAGCACACTCTTATTCTCAAGTATGAATGTTTTCTGTTTCACCAGAAAGACATTCTACTGAAAGGCACTCCAGTTTGGTTTGTTGGTCTTTTTTTTTTTTTGCCGTTCCACTGTCTTCACAGTATTTATTTTCTGTGTAGTTATATGGGGAATATAATGTAAATTGTTACATATTTTTTCTTCATTGGTACAGAAGTGAGCAATTTTAATTAATTGTTCTATATAAAGACAGTCTAGTAATTAGCCAGTATGTCCCTAGCACTTACTAATTAATTACTCTGTGTGAGAAAGTTGCCAAAAAACATGTCAAAACTATTATGTGAAAGCTGCTCTTCATTGTCTCACATCTGTCATGAGAAAGATTACTTTTCAAACAAATTTAACTACTAGACTAAGAATTATGATGTCAATAATAGCTTTTATTTGTTTGTTTATTTATTTATAGAAGCTCTCTACCACAGTACCAGTTAATATTTTGGTGGTGGTAGTACTAAAAGCAGTAACAAACACCAAGTTCAGGTATTTTCCAGGACTTGACTTCAAAGGCTGTTTTATACATTGTCTGGACAGGCAGTTCTCATCTTGGAAACTGCTCTTCATGCCTGTTAAGTAACAGATCTGTATGTTGTAAGTATATCCATGTTGTAATGGTCTGAGTCTTCTTATGCTTCATTATGACGTTCTTAGTGATGGAGCTCAGTACATTTTAGATACTAATCTAACATGGTTAGAAAAGATTCCTCTGCAGTGAGATTTTGAATCTTCTATTTGTGCTGGCCTCTGTATCTGTCAGATGAATAATCTCCAAAGCCCCATTTATGTCACTTGATAATGTATGGATTTTGACAAGTATGCGATGAATTCAGGAGGTACAAGAAACATGACAATTAACCCTACTGGTGATTGTGTAGTGTTCTTAAATTTATATTGAAAAGATTATTGTAGGTTATCTTTCCTGTAGATTAGGAAATCATCTGCAGGGCAGGGACAGCACTTAAGCTGTCTCTGTGAGATATGAATGAAGTTAACTTCCTACAGCTCCAGATCAGTACAGAGGCTCTTCTGGTCTACAGGAGCCTATCAGACCACAGGAGTAGTATTTCTAATAAAACTATAGTTGTTACTGACATGCCTAATTCTTTCTGTCAACAGATGTATTGTAGGTAGGATCTAGCCACATGCCATAGGTGTGTTTGTTCTACAAATATTTTGTTTCTAGGTTTAATCATTAATGGCAAAACATGTTTATGCCCTGCTGTCTTTATATGAACTTGAAAGTATATTACCAATGATGTGTTACAACCTTTATGAAATACTCAGATGTATCATTACTGCACTTACACCGCCCTTGTCCCTCCCTACACTTCATCTGCACCAGTGATGGTGGGAAACACCATTTGCTGAGAAGACATAAATGCTTTCAGCCATTTGGTGGCCCCATCTCTTCCTCCAGAAGGAGGGAATATGGTTTGCACTTATGGTAGTGCTTAACCATACTGACACAAGAAATTTATCTGTAAGCACTTTTTAATATAATTTAATTTGTGTCTTCTTGGCTTACTGTAAAAACAGGTCTAATTCAGGGATGGTGGAGTGGACCACCAACCTCACCCCACAACTTGTTCTGTGCTACAAAGCTGTATTGGGGAGCAAATACTTACAACAGTGGACCCTTTAGGGACCTTGCAGTGAGTCAGACATACCTGTGCTGTAGTGAAATGTGGAAGCATCAGGAAGTGGGAACTGCCCACTTTATGATATTCACTGCTGTCCTCCATGTGCCAATATCCACATAAATATTTCCCACGGTTGAGTGAGTTAATAAGTCCTGTGGAGAATAAGAGCGAGACATTGTGGGAAAATGTGTCATGTCACATACCTTGGCACATCTGAGGTAATAGTTACACCTAAAAGATAACAGCAACCAGCACAGGGGAAGTAGGTTGAGCATGCAAAACATTCGCTGTACCGTGAGGTCCTCAAACACTCCTGTGCTTATATATGCCCACCATTGAATCAAGTAAGGATTAGAGAACAGGTGTAGCTGGCACATTGTCAATGGTTAACAGGCTGATTTGGCCCAGTTCCATGGCTAATGGTGTGGGGGGACCCACGGACCCATTCCCCAGGAGAGGAGAAAGGATAGGGACGTGGACCTAGAAATAAAACAGTGGCAACAATCTGAGGAGAAAACTTAAATTACTAAATAAGATATTGGAATGCAAGATAATACAATATAATTGGAATTGAACCTAATAAATAAAATGAGAGTGTCCAAAAATTGAAGGCCTTACTCTATTGCAAAAAGTGAGATGACTAGGGTACACACAGGCTCCAGAGATTAGCAGAAAGGGAAATAAGAGGATGTCTTGTGACCTGCAAGTGGTTTTATCTTTCCCTCTGAATGGAAAATAGAAGCAAAACAGTGAACAGTCCTCTGGGATATGTAGTTTTTCTTCTGAGAACCAGCTACCTGGAAAATCGGCAGGCCATGGAACTAGGGCATTAATTCTTTAACTCCCAGTGTACTACATGATATTATGATATGGAATACTGATAACAAAAGTCATAAAACCATTATACACATGTACAAAAAAAGAAAAACAGTTTTTATCCTACTACTTTCCCAAGGAAATAAAAATAGCAAACTGAAACTCTTCCAAAAAAGACAGGTGTGCAAATAATTCCTGCCAAAGGAAGGTATAGAGCCGTTTACCTTGCTGCAATTAAGCAATGCTTTACCTCCCAGAGCATAAATATTGAGATTTATAATGAAAGCAGCTGCAAGATATCTAAAAACAAGGAGGATATCTTTAGATCTGAATATATTGACACAGGCTCTGTTAACCTTGTAAATGAGGCAGTAATGAAGTAATTTAAATGTTCTGGTTCTATACTCAATAGCAGAGATCAGAGAGACAACTGCTTTAGAACATTTTGCCTATGTATAATTCCCTCTGTGTTTTGGTAGTTTGAGATAGATGCTGATATGTAATAACTATTGACAGTCAAAATGTCAAACTAATTTGACAAAGCTGTTTTTTTTTTTCAGTTGTATCCTAGATTCCTTCAAATTGAGCAAATGTGGAAGAATGTTTGGTATTAGTTTCAGTAGAGACTAATTGTAACAAACTGAGTGTTACAAGCTTGAGAAGGAGCCTGGCTGACAGAGCATGGAGAACTTGTAGCTAAACCTCTTAGGAAAGCAGAATCTATTGAAAGCTGGAGATTTTATAAAGGAGATTGCATTTGTAAATGGTCAGTTGCCATGCAGAAAAAAAAGCATTTGTATGCACCTCTATCTACTATTTATTGGGTAAAATATCCAAATCAATACTACAGGAAACAATCCATACTTAAGACGCTTGAGATGATTACCAACACTGCTGTTTAGTTCTACCAGTTGGCTCACAGAGCTGCCATTAGGATCTGTCCCTGTTCCCTGGGAGGTGTCTGGGGCTGAGGCCTCCCTAGTACTCTGCTTTCAATGGGGAAGTGGGACAGGATGAGCTGCCAGCCCTGCCAAGTGCACTTCCATCCTGTACAAAAGGAAGAAATAAAAATAAAAGCTAGTACACTGTAAGTGTTTGAGAGATGAAAACCTATAGGAGGGCATTCAGACATACCTTTCAGGCATTCAGAACCAATCGGCACTCTCTATTATCTGTAGTCCAAGAGCCATGCCCTACTTTAGTGGTACTGACTACACTGTATCAGATGCATCCAATTACCCTGTAGTGCTGAGCATGGAAATCTTTCAAAAAATGTAATATTTGAGAAGATATGAAAAAAAATAGTTTTTTACTTTAATTAAATAATCAGCTAGATTATGCCCCTTTGGAGGAGGAAAACAAAGAGAATATGGTAGGCAAGCTTGAGCTAGTCCTCTTGGACCCTAAATCAGTTGTCAGTGGTGAACCCGAAAATCATACATTTTTGTTTACATTGATCATTAAGAAGGGTGGGAGAGTACTTGACATCCTCCAAAGCAGATCCTACTGGAGACTGAGAAAGGGTAATTGCTAGTCAAGGAGGACCAGTGGGTCAATTCACCATAGTATGTTCTATTTATTTATTTAATATGCACTCCTGTCTCACAGAAAATAGGATTTATCAGTTAAATGAGCACTGAAATCACACAGCACTACTCCTAAGCACTACTGAAAGCATGGCACAGGTGCTATGCTACTTTTCTATGGTGAAGTTGCCTAGGACACTTGAAGAGCACGACATACATTTCATCAAAATATGATGCGTCCAAATTTTATTTTTCTTAACTGCTATAAGTTAGTATATGTTGTAAACTAAGAACCTGAACTGAGTTAGAAGTTGAAATTTGAGGCTTTCAAATTCAACAACTCTACTATCTTTATGCTCTATTTGTCTATGCCCTTGTAAAACTTTTGGACCACGTCGTCTACTATATGAATAGGCATGAAGATGTTGGAGATACAAAGCTTCTGCTCCTTTCAGGAGAATTAGTACATAAATAGTGGAATAGGACCCAGAGAAATGTCTCTGCTGAGGAAAGTGCTGCAGTACAAGGCAGAGCTGGAGTTTGGAGGCAAGCTGTAAAAATTTGGCTAGGAAAAAATGCAAATTCAAAAGGGAAAAAAATGATTCATCAGTTTTCTCTTCATGGAATGACTTGCTTTTTTGTATTTTAAAATGCCACAGTTCAGAAGTTATTGAAAATCATTACAAAGTTCTCTATCTGATAGTGTAGCTATGTTATCATATTAAATTACTGTGATGGCTTAGCAAGCTAAAAAGTATATTTTTGAAAGACTTGAGGTTTCAGAGAACCATAATTCACACTGACTGAAATACAGCTCCATTTCTTTTTGAAAGGAGTCTTTCTCACAAGATTCCTGGCACTGCTTGGGTCCAGCTGGATAAAAAATAAATAAATAAAAAACCCAAACAAATAGCCTCTCTCTAAATTCAGTGTTTCTTCCCTGGCCGCAGTGTTGATTAGGAAATCAGCAAGGATGTGTGTGTGTGGGTTGGGGGTGGGGGGAGGGGTGGTAACTAGATGGATGTAAAATTACTTCTGTTATTACCATAAATTTAGCTGCCACCTTTGTGGCAAGATCTCTACAAATCTATTTCCAACCTCTCCTACTTCATATATAATGCTAGATGTATCACTGGTGTCTTACCCAATCAAATTTCCTCTATCATCCCATCTGGGCTCTTGCCAGGTCACATAGCGTCATAATAGCCCTGATATCCCATCTGAGAGACACGAACTTGAATCATCCTAAGATTTGTTTTTATCTCAGTTATTGCAATTTTTTTATGTCCTTGTACGAGAAATACATTTATACAGTCCATAAAGCCTGTGGTTGCACAAGTAGTCATGTTAGTTAAAGGTACTCACAGCATCCTATCCTTTCACTGATAGATGAGAAGAGAAACAAGTGCAATGAAATTGCTGGTTTATTGCTTTATTTTTCATAAGATTATAGAACATAGAATGGCTTGAGATGGAAGAGGTCTTAAAGAAGTCTAGTTCAAACCCCCTTACATGGAGTCAGGGTCTCTCTGAATGACATCCCATTCCTCATACATTTCAATCACACCACCCAGCTTATTGTTATCTGCAAACTTGCTGAGGGTACGCTCAATTCCACTGACAATTTAACTGATGAAGATATTAAAGAGCATTGGTCCCAGTACTGACCCCTGAGAGACACCATTCTGGATGTTGAGTCATTGACCACCTCTCTTTGGGTATGATCTTGAAACCAGTTCCTTGTCAGAGGAACAGTCCACCCATCAAATTTGTATATTTCCAATTTGGAGAGAAGGATGTTATGAGAGACCATGTCAAAGGTCTTACTGAAGTCCTGATAGATGACATCTGTGGCTCTTCTTATGTCCACTGATGCAGTTACACCATCACAGAAGACCACCAGGTTGGTGAAACCATGGGGATTGTTTCATAACACCTCCCTTTCTTCCGTCTGCCTTAGCATCCAGGATAAAGGATTCCATGATCTTTCCCCACGCAGAGGTAAGACTGACAGGTCAGTAGTTCCCTGGGTTGTCCTTCTATTCTTCTTAAAAATGGGTGTAACAGTGCCTTTTTTCCAGTCACTGGGTACTTCACCTGACTGTCATGACTTTTCAAAAATCATTGAGAGTGGCTTGATGTCTACGTCAGCTGAATTCCTCAGGACTCTGGGACTCTGTAAATATAGAAAGAGATAAACACGAGTATTTACAGTCAGCTGCAGGCTTTGAGTAGAGCTGGGGAGCTAGGCCTGGATGTTGGGCTGTGAATGGAGCCATTCTTCTCTCACCGATTCCCTGCAGAGGCATGCAGTGAGCAGGAACAGTGAGCTCAGGCACAGCACTTCTAGGTTAAGCTGCTCCTCTATTTTTCTTGAGGCATCTCTTCTAGAAGACTTGGTTTGGTCACGAGTTAAGCACATGAAGAACACATGACCTTCTCAATGCAGAGAACTTTTATTGTACAATGAACTCAATTAGCAACATAGGAAGGTTGTCCTGGGAATAACTAGAGCCTTGCTTTTTGTTCTATAATGGAACAATGTTTGGAAGTGGGAAAAGAATATAATAGAGAATGGTTACTTTTTTAAACTAAGTTTTCCAGGATTCTTCCTATGTCCTAGGCATGAACATTTACTGTGGTACAATGTGAAGATGCTCAGTTGTTCTCACATTCAGAGCCAAGGAAGGAATTTATTGTTTTCATACTGGTTCATTTTCTTCTGTAGGCAGACACTCTCTTCAATGAATGAGTTGAGAAATTATGTTGTAGCATCATAATTTGAAAAGGCAAGGGCAAATATCATTCTGTTTGTGTAATCCTCTCTTACTCCTGCAATGTGACTGTAAGCATCTGGATGTCATTTTCTGCCTGTCTACTGATTAGACAGGTTCTGCAAAGAAGAATGACTCTGATGCTGTAATAATATTGACCTGGAAAATTGGTCTGTAGAGCTTCCGTATGAAATTCTAAAGCCTTCTTACAAACATTAATGAAAAGAATTTCACAACCTTCTTGTCAGACAGGTAAATGTGACTGTCACCATTTGACAGAAGAGAGATTATATGAGTTGCTCAGAGTGAAGTGACAGGGCTGAGTACAGTACCCAGCCCTCTGTGCCATGAGCAGATAAAATGTAGCACATTTCCACTCCATTTAATTTTGACAAAAAAAAAAAATTAAAATTAGCGCAACGATAAGAAACATCACAAGCAATTTAATCTGTCTGGTGACACTGATATCTAGTCTTTTAGTAGGAATTGTGCAAGAATGTTTTGGAGAAGTCACAACAGATACAATGGATGATGTGTCAGTGTAGTGTCCCTATCTAAACAGAGGCACTGAGACACTGGGCTTTTGTTTCTGTATCCGGTGTTTATCTTCTGGTTAAAGTCAGTGCTGCTCAGTGCAAGGGAGCACAATGCTGCTTGATCCTTCGAGTTGTTGGAAGAGCCTTAAAAAGAAGCTTGTGTACAGGGGTTTGACTACCGACAAAGTCACTGAGACTGGCACTATCATTCTTGATATTTAGGTGAAAAAATAGCAAAAGATGATTGGTTCATCCACGCCTGAACTTTCTTGTAATAGAATTAAGCAGTGATTTCAGTCCCACCTGACAGCCACCGTATTTTCTTTTCTCACCTAGAAGGAAATGGGTGAAGTTCCTGCAGATGCTAGGCAACTTGTATCTCAGAGGATTAAAATGACAGCTTGTTCTATAAATGCTTAAGAATTAACAACACATATGTCCAAGCATTAACTCATAGCAGAAGAACAAGAAGAGCTTGTTTTGTCTTGGAGCATTGTCACAGCAGATAGTAGAGACATGGAATATATGTGTATTAAATAGAATTGGGAAAATGTATAAGAGGAGAATAAGATTTCACGGTTTTTATCTTCTTTTTTTAATCAGGCCATTGTATTGTTATATATTTAGATTAAAGAGTGCAAATACTTAGATTTTTATTTCAGAAATGGTTTATGCTCTCGTCTGAGTTAATGCTTGAGAACTATATTATGGTAGTGTATTGTACCAACAGCAACAAAGCTCCTTCTAAGTTTTAGATGTTTACCTGTTTAAGCTATTCAATTTAAAAATAATGAAAAAGCATTTCCCTTGAGTTGCAGTGCTGCAAATGGAAATCAGAGTTCACATTAGCTTTGAAATCATCTAGTCATAAATTTCCTTTTATGATCTTGTCTTCGTCTAATTTACTTTATACCCCAAAGATTATTTTCTTTTGAACTCTTAACAATTTATATACCATAGAAGAAATATGTGGGAATCTGAGAGGGGTGGGATATTGTATTGAAAGTGTTAAACTGATGTTAAATTCAGCTGCCAGCTTACAAGTGTCAAAGTTTTCTGACTTTTGTAATGTGAACCACACTGTGTAGACGCCAGAAAGTGCTTCTCTATGATCCCATCAGTGGTGTACAAGGATGAAACTCTTCAGCTGTAAGAATAGGTTTTTCTTTTTAAATTTAGCTGAACTTCTGGGGAGTTGAATTTTAGGCAAAACCTTGGTGGTGATTGATTTGCCAGTTTGGCTGTTCTGGGTGCTGAAGAATTCCTGTACTCTCCATTTTGAGTAGCAATACTGAAGTACATTTGCAAGATCCTTGCACTTTGACTATATCAAAGCTCTTCTAAATGATCAAGATTATATCTAGACTGTGAGATAAATGTATTCATGGACTATCAGCATCCTGTTTTATTGTCTGTCCCAATTGTCCATCTCCCTGTTTTGACATTCAAAACATAGTGATTATTATTACAGACACAGTTCGCTTATAATGTATGGTGAAATAGGCCATTATAGTAAATTATATATTCTCACTGTATGTGGTCAGACATCACTGTACCAGATGGCTCTACAGGGTTACTGTCCCATTTCTGCCTGTGTTTTATTGCCGTACTGCTCCTGCTGCAAGCAGCTTAGCTAATCCTGTTTGTGGAAACAAACATCATCAAATTCCCTTCGTGAAATGATCTACATATTAGTATTTCTTATGGAAAGCATTGAAAATCTCTAAGTATAAAGGCATAATGAAGGTAGTAGAGTGCTGATACTCAGTCTGATTTTGTGATATAAGATACTATATAAGTACATAAACTTTGGTGATGAAGAATTAAATCTTTTCTTTCTTAGCTTCTAATTAACATGTAGGTCCTTTTTTATGTCTATAAAAAAAAACTTAGCATGACACATGGTTTTCACTGGATTTCCTTGTCACATAAGCATTTTTTTAACAATAAAGATGTTATTCCAATTAAATATTGCACATCTCTTCAATGATTACTTCTTCCAGGTGGAAGAATCATTCATGACAGCACTACTAGATGCATAAGTTTTTGTCATCAGGATGTAGATGCTTTTATTGGAGGCTTGGTCCCATGAAATGTTGTATGCCTTGGATTGCCAAGGACTCCAGAGGCAATGTGAGCACCTAAAATGAAGGCTTTGTAGTTTTTAGACCTGGACTGTGCTTCCCTTAATAGAGCAATGGGCTTAGAGATAGGTGATAGCATTGCAAGTCTCTAGAAACCTTGGACTGTGTTGACTGGTAGTCCATTTCAACATGACGGAAGCTTTGCTTCACTGTGTGTCTCACACACTGAAACAAAACAAAAAATAAAAAAATAAAAAAATAAAAATTCCACTTCTATTCACTTTTGTGGGTTTAGCATCCAAATGTCCACAGTTGAAGAAACATTTCTCCATAAAACTTCTTTGTTTATGCCAGAATCTTGCATAAGCTGACTCTCCTTTTGAGGACTCTGGTGTTTAACCACTCTTACACAACCAAATCATTATTTGAATGTGAGCTTTCATGGACTCACACTCTTATAGAACATATAAATGTTCTGATGCAAAAACAATTTTACTGAGTATTTACCATTCTTTCTATAACCTTTCTGAATCAAAAACTGTTTAGACCAATATTTGGAAAAAGCTTTTACCTACAAATAATTTGTCTTTCTGAGAATATATTATTTCTTATTTTTAATTTGTGAAACACAGAAACTCTCCACTGAATAGACTTTTGAGAAGTTTTCTGGCTTTCAAACACAGAAAATTACTCTGCTGCAATTACAGGACTGGATATTCCTTTTTGTCTTCCTGAACATCAGCATGTTGACCTTTCATCAGTGACATGCAGTTTCCATGTGACTTTTATCTAATTATTAAAATCTGTTGGCATATGACTATTTCACAGTTATCTCCTCTCAGAAATATTATCATGCCTTGAAATGCTTACAACTGTGAAAATTTGTGGCCAGATGTTTCCTAATGAACAGTGTGTGCTATGGCCAGCTTCATGAGAACAGCATAAGTACGAACTTTCAAAACAATATATATTTTGTGCTCAGGTTACTCCATACAAGTGATTGTCCCCACTAAAAGCAGTTTCCTGGCAGAAGATAAGAGTACAACAACCATTAGAGCACAAAAACCAGGGGTGTTTTTACAAACGTTTTTTTGAACACCACCTGAAGTTGCTCTGGGAAATCATAAAGTAACATGCAGAAAAGGATCCTTGTATACACTAAGTCTGAGATATCAGTGCAATTGTGGTGCCATGAATTCTGCGTGCCAACTTTCTTGTTCGGGACAGAATGAAGCCGCTTGTCTAGAAGTTGGGCATATTTATCAGGACAGAAAGATACTTTTCTAGGACTGTGCTTTCTTGGCAGAATAAAACTGGTTTTTGGAGGGACTGCATATATTAAGGTACTATTTGATAATTTTGAAATATTTTTATTCAGCATCTCAACTATCTATTTCTGAAAAATTGAAATAACCAGGGGTGTCAATTTCAAACTAAGAGATATATTTTGTTAAACAGTGCCCTTTTGTGCTTTTAGGTATACAGAAATATTATTAAAGAAAAAGAATTTTAGAATCCATTTTGGCCATCATTATTTATGTTTTTGGTTTATATGATTGTCTTAGCTTCTGTATTCATCACAGAAGAATAACAATGTCAGTGTAATATGGGGGATGCTCAGCATTTTTCTGTTAATCACTGATTACTTTTTCTGATAGGAAAAAGGAGAAAGCATATGCAAAGTTGGTACCGCGTTGGTCAAAAAAGTTACAAAATGCTGTCTCAGTGCATTCCCTCACATGTACCAGAATATCATGTACTTCTTAGGATTCTTTCTAGAGTATGGTTTTCTGTTTTTATTTTTATTTTTTGCATTAGAAGTGAAAGACAATTATTTTTTGTCTTCTTTATTCTGGGCAGCATGTAATAAGTAAAACGTTAGAAAAGCAATCATGTCTCCGAATATATTAAGTATACATATATTTGGATAAGTATAATTCACTTTTGTATTTCATTACTTGCTTTCTAGTACAAAGAAGGAAAAGAAACTCATGAAAATGCAAGCGAAGGAAATAGTATGTGAGTGTGTCTTTGTGCAATAATTTATATACTAACTTCATTACACAGTAATACAAAGCATCTAGACAGCAATGTTTCCCTGCTTCATCACACTGTGCATAGAAAACTTTAGCTTTGTATTAGAGATCTTGTATTCAGTGCCATCTGAATCTTTTGCTTCTTTCACTGTTCTGCTCATCTCTTTTTAAAATACAGTTCTGTTCCTGATCTCTGAGTCCCAAAATAAGTCTAACAACTTCAAAGAAGTGTATTTCTGCTTTACGTAGTCATAACTAAGATATGAATCTGGCCCATAGGCACATTCAATTTATAGCAAGTTAAAACATGTACCTCAACTATTGGCAAATCATTAAGGTTAACAGATATACACGTGCAGTTAGAATAGCAGCTACAGTGCTTTTTTTTTTTTTTTTTTTCATCCGGAGCTATTTTTGGTTCCTTTCCCTATGACACACATTCCTGGTAACAGTTAAAAGCAGCTTTTCTAGTACAAAATGAATGCTGATAACTGAGCACTTTATCAAATACATTTTCTGCTTGGATGCTAGTTGTTTTATGTTGAATTGGAATGTGAGGTCTGATTCCCCTTTTACTTGCAGTGGTATAAATCATGCAAGATTCTACATAGGAAAGTGGTTCTGTGGATCCATTCATATTTATTTCTTGGCTATCAAAAGAATGTGGCAGAGAAACAGGGACTACTTGCACCTTTGTGGAATCTGAATGACCCCTGTCCCTTTTGGTGTAAACTCTGCTTGAGGAAAAAGCAACACGCAAGGTTGTTCACAGCTTTCCTCCCCTGAAAGATTGAGAACAGATGCTACAGCAATTTTCAATGACATTGGTAGTTGCAGCAGAGAGCACTAGCAGGGTTTGCCTTGACCTAGGTGGGGAAGGTAAGACCTACTGGACAGGATCTGCTGCCATTTTCTGTGTGGACTCTCATGTTGGAGTTGTAGGTCCTGTTTCTGTGTTGATAAGGCTGTAGCCCTTGTGAGTTGACATGGACTTGGTATCTGTGCTTTGTCTGTGGGCAGAATGTACCCCAAAGGTGGGAGGAGATCTGGATGACCTTGTCCTACACAAACTGCTGTGGTGGACCTTCATCCCCAGGGGCTCAATTTATGTAAAATACCAAGCCCCTCTGAGTAACTGATTTCCTCTAGGAAATCCAGAAAGACGTAACAACGTTTTTTTAGAGGTCAGTTTTGTGATTCTCTTCACACATGAACTGGAGTAGCCAGTAAAATTTACTGAGATGCATTTAGGCTAACTCTGCAGGTGTGAATTTCTAGGTGCAGGTAACAGAAGGTTCTTAGTGGAAAGCCCCTGGGATGTTGACTCATTTCCTCTCTTTTCCATTAGGGTCCAGATTTTCTGACTTTCAGTGTGCATAGCCAGGAATACTTATTTAATTTAACATTCCTGTGCCTGGGCAAAATGCCAGGAGGAAAAGAATTTGTTTTATCGGTGGGAGGGGTTGGCAGATGGTGGCATGGCTTTGGGCATTTGCCAAGTGTTTGACAATATCTTTTGTTTATTTTTCTTTAACTGTGCACTCTGCCTACACATGGGATTATGATAATGGGGGCAAATACTCATGAATAGTGATGAAGGAGATCAGCTTCTAAGATCCCCATTAGGATGGAAGGGTGTTAAATTTACAGCCTACTGTCATCTGCCTTGACTCCATGCAGATTATTAACCCCATGCACGTACATTTTTTTAAAGTATCAAACTACTGCCCGGGAGGAGTTTCCCTTCCAGGGTAGTATGAAGTATATAAGTTTATATCAATGGGATTTAGGCATGTGGTTGTTTCCTGAAGTAGGACTTAGTGCTAAGTTTTATTCTTTTTGACAAAGTCACTGGACTGTTATCTATTCTTCAGAGAGAAAATGTGGCCAGAAAGTCAGCATTTCCACTGAGATGATCTCCTTAATCCAGTCACTGGCTTTCCAAGCAGGCTACAATTGCATTTGGAAATGGCCAAAAATAGGAGAAAAGGATGCTATTTTTGGAATGTTTGGTGGGATAAATGCTATAAGCATAACCAGTGAATGAAAAAGACTTGATGTTATTCAAGTTATGTTTTGCCAAACATATACTTCTAAGAATAAAGGTATATTATAGTAAAGAATTTAATAAAGAGCATGTTCTTTTAATAAAAACTAGACTGATTATACACATACATATGGCCACAAGTTGCGCCAGGGAAGATTTAGATTAGATTTGAGGAAACATTTTTTTCTCTGAAAGAGTGGGCAGGCACTGGAATGGCCTACCTAGGGAGGTGGTTGAGGCACCATCCCTAGCGCTGTTCAAGAAGCGTTTAGATGAGGTGCTAAGGGATTTGATTTAGTAGCTTAGTGGGTAGGGATGGTGATAGGAGGATGGTTGGACTAGATGATCTTGTAGGTCCTTTCCAACCTAATGTATCTATGAATCTATGAATCTATACAATATGCAAAGGGAAATCTCATGTAGTATGAGTAAAGACCACACAGTTGGTTTTTTAAGTCAGCAACTAGACATGACAAACTAAATCATATACTTTAAGTAAACCGAGACCAGTTATTTCTCCTGCTATGGCATTGTTTGAAATTGTTCTAGTGCTTGCAAGCTTATGACGCTCCAGGAAATGAGCACACATATAACAGCACTTCACGGCTCAATATTGCCCAGAATATGGACTTGGGTCAAGACAGTCTCATGCAGTGGTATAGTTTTGGGGAATGGCGGCTGGAAAGTTGCCTGACAGAAAAGGCCCTGGGGCTTCTGGCCAACAGCCAGCTGAACATGAGCCAGCAGTGTGCTCAGGTAGGAAAGAAGGCCAGCAGCATCTCAGCTTATATTAGAAACTGTGTGGCCAGAAGGATTAGGGAAGAGATCATTCCTTGGTACTTGACACTGGTGAGGCTGCACTGTGAGTACTGTGTTCAGTTTCAGGCCCCTCAATACAGAAAGGATATTGAGTTGCTGTAATGCATAAAGACAAAAGCAGTGAAGCTGGTAAAGGGACTAGTAAAAAAGAGTTATGAAGATTGGTTGAGGAAACAGACTGTTCAGTCTGGAGAAGAGGAGGCTGAGGAGAGGCCACACAGTTCTCTACAACTAACTGCAAGGAGATTGTAGTAAGGTGGTTTCTTTCTTGAGGTGACAAGTGACAGGACATGAGGCAATGGCCTCAAGTTGAACCACGGAAGGTTTAGATTAGATAGTAAGAAGCTATTCACATAGAGAGTGGTCAAGCATTGGAATGAGCTGCCCAGGAGAGTGGTGATATTTAAGAGATGTGTGGATATGTCACTAGAAGACATGGCTTAGTGGTGGACTTGTTAGTGTTAGGTGATGGTTGGGCTTGATAATCTTAAAGGTCTTTTCTAGTCTAAGTGGTTCTGTGATTCTTACATGATGCAGCAGTAAGGAAAGAAAAGTTTGCTACCAGTGTTCATTAAAACGTCATCAATGCTTCCATCAGAGATACAGGTCCATAAGTTAGCTACATTTTTTTAGGATGCTTTCTTGTGTAAAGTCAACTATTATAAAAAATTTTAAAGGATAATCTTCATCCTAGCTTTGAATATGCAGAGACTGTTTTGTTTTACTTTTGTATGTGACAGCCAATGTTTCAATTTCAGAATCTGTAGATGAATTTCTTCTGAGCATGTGCTTGGATCATAATTCCTATAATCATCTGGTCACAGAATCACAGAATTGACACATACAGTACAGTATACAGCTAGCACTGTCTTGTGCAGCTAAACTTTGTGTTTTCTTCATGGTAGTCAATACATGGTAGTTTTAAGAGCCAAGTATTCTGGTTAGATTACAACTGTTGTTACAAACTCTGTTCAAGCAAATTGTATTATGCTCCATCACTCAGACAGGTGATGGATGTGTTGCATCACTGGAGATGTTACACAACCACAGGTGCTCAGCCCAGCACTAAGATAGCAGCGTACTTGTTCTAAAGCTCCAAAGAGGCAATTGGCCATCAGAGAGAATATCAGCTAGCTTAAGTGACTTCAAACTAAACATCTTGAGTCAATTCAACAGCTAAAAATACTCTTTATTCCAGAAAAAAGATTCTTATATATAATTTTGCCCTGGAAGACCACAGTTTTATGGGAATTGCATTTGTTTTTGGAAGATTGCTGCAGTGAATTATCCTTGATCACTTCTAACCATTTAAACATTGTAGCTATGTGCGGTATTATTATTTACTCTGACATATAAATAATACAGAGCTGTGTCTTTTGCTCTGCTTTTTACCTCTGCTGTTCTTCTTTCCCTTTCTCTATGTCCATTAGTTTGCACTGGCCCTAAAATGTTGACTAGACAAACAGATCATCTAACCTCACCCAGTCAGTCAGCTAATTACCTTGTGTGGTCCCAGCCCCCAAGCAATTTTCATGTAAACATGTTTCAGGAAATATGTTTCACTGCGGATAATTCCTTTGCCACTCTCAAGTTCAGACAGGTGTTTTCTTTGTTTTTGGAAAGGTTCTATTCTCTGTCATTAAATTTTATATGTCATTATTTTTGTTTTAACTGCTTTGATCTATTCACTAACTTCAAACTGGCCTTTCTAAGTAAAAGTTGACTCCTGTATGTTTCACTGATTGATTTTCATGTTATAATAATGTTTGTAAACACAGCTTAGTTTCATTCAGCTTTTCATCTGTGCTCAAATGAATGAGATTTCTGCCACAAATAAGACCCACAAATCTTCCTTTCCCACTGGGAAAAGTACAGATAATCCCATGGCAGCAGCTGTCAGATAAAAACCCATCCTAAATCTCACAGGGGATGCATGTACTCCAGGGTTAGCTGGTCTGCAGGAGGCTCAGCTTGGGCAGGTTACATTGTAGAGAAGACTCAGATGTTTCAGAAGAATGCAAAAGCTGTCCAGAGTGACAGCCCCATTACAAAATGCCAGCTTCCACTGTGTGCGAGGGAGAGAAGTGAGTTCAGATGAATCAAAATTTATGCCCTGAAATCTTTCTTATTCTTACCTCCAACTTCTACCTTTCCAACTTTTCCTTTCCAGCTGTGGCTAATCTTGGTTCAACTTTGAAATAGTATTTGTTTATGGTATCCAGTTAGACAAGCATTCTTCAATATTCTCCAGCAGATGCAGTTGCACCAGTAGGAAATCCATTATATCCTTCCCAGAAATTCTGTTAGTTTCAGACAGGAGAACAGCACAGATGCTGTAAGTTTCCAGGACCCAGCTGTCAAAGAGTGTGTAGAAAGCTATGATTTAGAATTTCCTCTCTAGGGTTTCCCAGCAGAGAGCCTAAATGCAGAATATGGGTTAGTGAACCCGCATTCTCCCTGGGGAGATAAAACAAACATGCCCAGCAGCCAGAAAAGAATCTGTTATCATCATATTTCCAGCTTGCTTTCAAGCCAGCTGAGATTTCCATACTGTGAAACTTGGATTCAGATGAAAATGACTTAGTGCTACTCTGACCCTAATTTTACTTCCAAGCTGTAGGGTTCTGCCCACCTCAGGGAATAATGCAAAATAGATTCAGGATGAGTGTGGAAGAGTATTTTTGTGACACTGTTGCCTTCATGGTTAGAGATTCTTGGTCAGCAAGCCATTCACAGCCTTCATTGGAATTTCTGCCTCTTAGAGCAAATATAAATGAATGAACAAAATAAAATAATTTCCCAGTAACAGAAGTTGTATAGACATGACTTGACTTGACAGTAAAATTGTCCTGACCTGACAGTGCCATCTGGGCTCGATGGACTAAAGCTTCAATTCCCCAAGTTGCCAGGTCATCTCAGCTTTTCCTTTCTGACTACAGTAAAGAGATAACTATTTTCTTGGCTCCATATGCCAGCCTGGTGGATGTGCCCTTCATGTATGCATAGCAGATCACAAAGCAGACCAGTGCATATATTTTCATTACTGTCTTCAGCTTAGTTCATATCTGGATGCATTTACCTTATCTTCTATTTCTATCTCAGTACTTTATAGGGAACATTGGAGTATGCTCTTACATCCTTGCTATAGAGTGCAGAGAGGCATTTTCCAAGTAAGCATAATAACTGCCATCTCAAGGCATAATACAATGTACTGCCAGCACTGTCAGTATAGGGGGAGTAGCTGTAGTGTTTCTGCTGCTGCTGATTGACAGATATGAAAGAATACTCCTACCTTTCTGTGTCTTCTACCTACATCACACAGATAAACTATTTCCTGCAACTTCTGTTAGCAAACTTAGAGAAAATACTGACATAAATTCATTCACGGCTAGGATTTAAGTTTATTCTCTGCCCTAGACTTTCGAACTAATTAGGACTTAGCTAACTGTTTACTTGCCCCTCAACTTGCAGATCTGGAAGCAGAGTAGAAACAGACCTGGTTCAGTGTAATCTGTAATACTACTTTCTTCCATTTTCTCTCTTCTCCCATGAAATCTAGTTCCTTAGGGCCCACAGATCTGGGACAAATTGGCTGATGATATTTTCCAATTGTTTGTAGATGGAAAAGGGTGTAAACTGATCCATGTAACTGGAAAAGTTTTAAAATCTCTCTCCTATGACATACAAAGCCCTGCTTTGTCTTCACAGAATTAGATTGTTCTTATAAAGGCTTAACAATACAGAGAAATACTAAAAGATGTGAATTTATTAATAGCGTAGTAATGTAAGGTCATAGCAGAGAATTGCTTGAATTTACTCCAGATGTTCCTTAAAAAGCCCTGATTTTTGGCAGATGTTTGAAAATAAAATATAGAGCATGACGACTAAGAACTTTTGTAGATGTAACTCCATGCTACAGACTTCTCATCAAGGTGCTAAGGCTCATTGAAGCTCTTTGGTGCAATAGAGGAAAGTTTGTGCCCCTGCTAAGGGAAGTGAGCTCATCTGTAATACCAGCTGCCAGAAAATGCCACGTGGGAGAGAGACTACAGCAATCTGGAAAATCACTCTGATCAGACAATGTACTTTAAGAAGGAAATAAATTGCATTGTATACAGAGCTGTAAGTAACTGACCTTCATGACCTTCACTGCCAACTGATCTCTAATTTAAATGAACTGTGCTGCACACGTCATTGTTGAAATATTATTTTGATAAAAAGCAGAGCAAAAGGAGATGGTTCAGATTTAAGTTTGAAACAGGAGAGCTGCATAGGTTGCTAGAAATTCAAAACTCTTTTTTATTCGTTTTACTCTTTTGTTGTCGTTGTTGTTGTTTATTTGTTTTCAATTGCATGAAACCTGTAGAGCACCTTGCATCTGGCATTCCTGGGATTAACACTATTATTATATTCCATGTTTAAAACCTTCACTTGTGATTCTGTCAAACAACTTCTCTTCATGCTGTACCCCTAAGTCCCCATTAAGATTTCCAACAACTGAATTAGGATGTCTTTGTAGTGAAGAAAACCATTTGCAAATAGCATTTTAGCTTTCTTTCTCAACTATGATGAATTGGCTAGCCAACTCCATCAGTATGAAGAAAGTCTCTCTTCCTCCTTATGGACCTGCATCTTGACTGTATTCTTCTTCTCAAGAGAGCTGCAACCAGATGATATGAACACTGGCTCATATCCGCTATTGATTTGTGAATGACTTTAGGCAAATCAGTCAAAGTATATGACTTTCTTTACTCTCTGAGACTCTTTTAGTCAACTGTGAATTTCCTTGAGCTGCTTGGATGAAAGTCTATGTAAGAACAAAACAAAATACTATATTGTGACATAATTCAGTGAAAGGAAAATATTTCTTCTGCTTAACTATTTGTGATATGCTTAATATTACACTTTTTCTTTTTGAAATTTGAATTTTATTAAAGTCAGTGAGATCTCAAAATACCTTTTGTAATTCTGTCTTTGAAATGTATTTTAGTAACAAGAATAACATTCTGCTTATGCTACAAAAGGATTCGTTTCAAATTCTGTGAATGTACCATGTCATACAGTCACGTGACGGCTATTTTTCATCACTGAAGATGCTGTATAACCACAATGCTGCTCATGATACAAGGAATGAACAAGAGTCCTCTTTCTCTTGATCTAAAACACATGACATTATGTGACACAGAGATCCATCTCAACGTGTTGCATGACATTTTTGAACCTGTTTCCACAAGCACATATTTATTGATAGCACTGATTTTGACATCTGGTTGTACTGACAAAGAATTTTGAGACAAAAACAGTGAGTGAAAATGTTAAATGTTCACTTAAACTTAGGCCGTATTCTGTTTTACATCAAATGACAAGGTTAAATAAACTTCATAGGGTTACTGTGCTCAGTATGAGAAAATGACATTTGAGATGAAACTGAATACAGTATCTAATGTGTATTGTCTGTTTTATGAAAGAGCAACTTCTTTTGATTCTTTTCTCTTTTCCTCCTTCGTGGAATAACATTTTTCACACATTTCCAGAATCGGGGAATGTAATCCAAATGACCGCCTTGCTCACTATTTATACGTATGTCTTACATATATGAGTGGGATCTATCTGGGAACTTTGACATTAACACATTCCTGAAGAAGACTGGCTATTGGGAGACACAGAAATGTCAGATTCCAAGGAGTGGGCATTGTATGCTAATGGCCCCAGTACCATACTGTGTGTTATTACGTATTATTACTTGCCTCCGCAGTGTATATGTTTTTGTTCACTCCCTAAGCCTTTCTCCTCTTTGACATGTGTTGTTCCTTCCAAACCCTTTGTCCTCGAGTTCCTCCATCCCTCTCTCACTCTATTCCTGGCAGTCAGACCACCCTACTACAGCTTTGGCCACCACTCTAACCTTCAATTTCTGTCCTGAAACACATTAATGCAGCAAGGCCATTATCATCTCCAGTGTACTGCTAATGAAAACAAAACAATCCTGCAGCCTTCTTTGGACATCTCTGCCTGCAGGAAAACATGATTCCTACACCGCAAGGCTGGTCAGGTGCCTGCAGTTTGGTGGTTATCTAAATATAGTTAGAAGACAAACTCCTTGAGGCACAGCCTAACCCTAGGGTATCATTTATATCAGCCTGAGTGTGCTGTCAGCACAAAGCTCATACCAGCAGGTGTAATACTAGCCCACAAAAATTAAGAATTGCTGTGCTGTTAAACTCTTTCCAAGGTGCAGGTTTCAAAAGTAAAGTGTGTATATGGAATTCTGTGTCTTAGAGGAATAAGTCATGTTAAAGAGTTATTAATGTTTATGAAGAAAATTATTTAAAAATTAAAATAACTTTATCCAGGTCCTCAAAGTTGGGTAGAGACAAAATACATATTGTCCCAATAGATTCATTGGAATATTTGGGCTGTGTCACATTCTTTCTTTTCCCTTCCTACAAGTGTGCAAATAACCAGTTATTCAAATAATTTAAAAAGATGAAGCCTTTTGAAGACTTCTGGATACACTTACCGCATCCAGACTGCACTAGAACTGTCGCTTGTACCTCCTTAAAAATGGCTGCCAAGTTACTACAGAGACCATCAAAAGACCGGGGGTAATTATTGCCATCTTCTGTTTCATGCAAACTCTGTAACACAGTTAAAACTGCAAAAGCAATACATCACTTTCAAAATGAAGCAGCAACAAAAATAACTCAACAGATTTGGGATCTTTCAACGACATCTTTTCCAGGTACCAGAAGTCTGAAGAGTTAAGCAGAGAGAATAAATAGCTGTGAATTCCATAAAGATATTAACCAAGAATAGCTAAAGATGGATGTTTCCCAAAAGGTTCAGAGGTTTCATTTAGCTCAGATGATAACTCTTAATAACTTGGTTATTTACCTACAGCTATCTTTTGAAGTGCGGAATTTTTTATCTAATGCTATTTGTATTGAAGTCAGTGAGGGATCATTCACTGATTTTTCGTACAAAAACTGTGGCAGTACTGTTCCTTACTTCAGTATTTGAAAAAGAGGCGTACATAGAAAATGTCATAGTCATTACTCACAACTCTGGCTAATTTGTGACAGATTTTTACAAGACATAAAACCAACACATAAGATCTGAAATTACCAACAAACGTGGATTATTTTATTTAACAAGGTCCAATAAAGATCACTGGTCTTTTGAAACAGTAGTTGCTTAATATTTTGACAAGGTTTTATATAATCAGAAGCCAGAGAAGTAACCATATGATATCTCAAAATTATCTGTATAAGCACAAGAACACGTTTTAGAGGAGGTGGGAAAAATGAATGTAGTGAGGTAGCAAATGCTTTTTCTGTGTAGTGGAAGAATCATCTGAGGCCTTATTTTATTTCTCTTGGATTTAGCAGTTTAATATTTCAAAAAGAGGTCATTCAAGGGTTCCAGTATCCCAAAAACCTCTCTCATTTGCTTACTGGTAAATATTCTGAAACATTTTAAAATGTTTTAAAAAAAATTATTCTCAGGATGACAAATAAAACCTTAGCATTCTACTGTCATAAAAAAGCACATAAATGCATAAATGAAATACAAAATCTCAGTAGTTCTATGAATCCATTTCTGTTTTCTTTCTATGACCTAGTTCAGCTATCCAAAATATTGTTCACTGCTGACCCTCCCATCACTGCATTGCTGTATCAGTGGTGTGATAGTGATGATGACATCGTTTGGTTATATCAAAGTGGAATCTGTACCACCTTAAACCGTGTTAAGCTTAATACTACTCCATTGAATTCTCACTTTTTTTGTCATCAGTGAGAGCAAGATCAGGAAGTGTGCCTTTTCTAACAGAGACTCGTGCCATTACAGACTTCCGGTTACATGGTAGAGAAAGACTGTATTGCCCAAACACGACTCTTTTTTTTTTTTTTTTTTCTTAAGAAAGAGCTGGGAAGGCACTACCTGTCTCTTATGTCTGAAATGTTTCCTTTTAAAATAAAATAAATGCTAAAAGTCAAATGACCACTTGGGCCTTAACACTTTTGTAAACATTCCTAAATGAAGTGCTAAGGATTGTTTACACAAGTTGTGCCAGCTGCTTAATGGTTAAAGACTTTTCCCTTCTTCACACTGAAGCAGCAGGGAAGGAAGCATACAGGGGAGGAACATGCAGTTATGAGCAACATAATTGATCATCTGAAGACCATCTGGAAAATCTGCCAGCCAGTGGAGAAACTGCTGGTGAAGAGTATTTAACACTTAACACCCAACACTATGCTCTGTTCATGCAATTTAAAAACTTAGGGGAAATCTATCTAGCACCTGCTTGGCCTTTCCCACTGCTCACAAATGAACCTGAGCTTTCAGAATTGTTTCTTTGAAGCTAAATGTGTTGACCAGCTATATTTTGCCTTAGAGAAAATTTCCCAGGTAAGTTAAGTATTTCTTTCTTAAATTGACTATTTTTATTGCTTTTTATGGAATTGAATCCTCTTTAATCACATTAATTATACTGTTGAGAGTTACAGTGATATCACAGTGGTATTTTCAACTAAGAGAAACTCATCTTGGGATTTTTAATAAAATTAGCTATTTAATTACTTACCAGGAAGTGGAAATACTTTTTCACGTACATGATTTTTTCCCATGAGTCACAGAATCACAGAATTGTAGAAGTTGGAAGGGACCTCTAGAGATCATTGAGTCCAACCCCTGCCAAAGCAGCTCCCTAGCCCAGGTTGCACAGGTAGGTGTCCAGGTGGGTCTTGAATGCCTCCAGAGAAGGAGACTCCACCCCCTCTCTGTGCAGCCTGTGCCAGTGCTCCATCACTGCACTGTGAAGAAGTTCCCACACACATTTGTGTGGAACTTCCTATGCTTCAGTTTGTGGCCACTTCCCCTTGTCCTATCGTCACCCATTGCTGAGAAGAGTCCAGCCTCATCCCTTTGCCTCCTGCACCTTAGGTGTTTATAGACATGGATCAGATCCCCTCTGAGTTTTTTTTTTTCAAGGCTGAACAGACCCAGGTCTCACAGCCTTTCCTCATAAGAGAGTGCTCCACGCCCTTTGTCACATTTGTAGCCCTCCACCGGACTCTTCCAGGAGACCCCTGTCTTTTTGGTACTGGGGGGCCTAGAACCGGACACAATACTCCAGGTGAGGCCTCAGTAGGGCAGAGTAGAGGGGGAGGATCCCCTCCCTCGACCTGCTGGCCACACTCTTTTTAATAAACCCTCCCAAAAAGTCATCTCAGCTTAGCTCACAACATTAAGGTTTTATTCCACACAGTACTTAAACGCAAGTATAAATTTAAACACATGACTAGTGGTACTGTTCCAAAGGATGGCTCATGCTCCTACATTTACAAATGTTGAAAGGCCTTGTTGAATCAGCAGCTTCAGCAAAATTGGCAAAACTACATTTCTCTGGATCACATTTAGTTGTTTTTAAAATTTTTTTTAGAGCATAGGTCTTAAAAACAGGAAAACCAATGGGAAAAATCCATGATTCAACTGGTATTTAACAGAAGACATAGTGATTATAGCCAAATATAGAGTCCTGTGAAACCATGCCTGTATCCCAAAGATAGAAGACTCGCCTCACCAGGCACGTCATCCATTTATAGATCTATTTTTTTTCAAACTTACATGCAGCCTTACCTTCAGACTGCATTATCAAATATATAGTAGTGCAGTAAATACCCAGCCACCCAGCACTGATCGCAACAAAGCTAGAATTTTATCAAAAGATAGTAAGGTACTGCTACATGAAAGAATTTTCCAATACAGTAACACTGAATGAAAAGAGAGTCATGAAGCCTTTGGGATATTTTATTTTTCCATTGCACTTGGCTCCTTTCAGAACATAAACAAAGGGTTCACAGTGCTGTTTGGCTGTTTCCTGCTTCTTCAGGCAAAAAGACTTCTGTTTGCTTTAACGTGACGTATATATGTTCACTGTTTTCATTAAGAAGAGGTTCGCATTTTGACACAAACACTGCAGAGGAATCTGCCAAGGATCAAAAGGAGAGAGGCTTCATACTACTGCAGGCAGGATATGAAGGATTTAATTCACTTTAGTGTTGACTTGGCCATTCTAGGCCAAATCCTTACCACACTGATGGTCAGTGGATAGGAAAGTTGCTACTGGCTTCAAGAGCCGGAATTCAACTCAGAAATCTACCAGGATTCCTGAGTGAGGGTACAACATTTCTATTCCTGATATTAAAATGCTGTATTCATTTTCAGTCATGGTTAAAATTACCTTGGATGTGGTCCTGGGGGACCTGCAGGTTCTAAGCTTTGAAAATTCTGTCTGCTCCTCCCATATGCAGCCACACAATATCTTAGAGGAAACCCACTTTATTTCTTTTTCTTATTTTTTAAACAAATGTGAGCAAAACCTTCGTAGGTCTCTGTTGAAACAGACAGAAACTTTCCAAATCAAGTTGCAAACTAAAAAGACTTATTTCACGATCACTGGAAGGGCTTAAGTGTTCTAAGTTCAACAATATTTGTCAAGAACTTTGCATATAAATCAGTGGATGAGCAACTCATCTCACCCACTTCTGAACTGCATGTCTTTGTCCTCTGCTGATATGTCCCTACGACTGCTGGAGGGGAGACTAGGCTGACACTAGGCTGACCCAAAGGGACATCAGTCCTTCTCTTGGGCACGTTTTAAATACTGATGCTCAGATGCCCAGGCAGGACTTGTTATAAAAACAAACATCTTCCAGTGGCCAGGCCCAGAGTTCTCTCTGTTTTGAGAAAACATAAGTTAATTCACACACAGATAATTTATGTATGTAGAAAAGCATAAGTGCTTTGACATGGTTTTGCAGGGAGTCTAATCCAAGGCCCATTGCTGCTGAGTTGCTCAGCATGTTGTACTTTTTGTGCCTTCCTGTGTTGGAGTTTCTGGTCTCCAAGTCCTCCTATGATCATGAAAATCCACTTTAAAACTTAAGAACAAATGCCAAAAACATATAAAGTCATAAACTTAACTTAAACCACAATAAAAAAGTAGGCCCCAAACTAATAAGTTGCAAATACACTGCTCTGTATGCGTGGGAGGGACAGATAGTTGAGGGCCGTATTATGATTTTGAACTCGTGCTGGATACTTGTGGTACATTTTCTCTTTCAAAGAGTGTGTGAGAGGTGCCAGCCTTCCAATAAAGCACTAAATATTTAAAAACAACAACACCCCTCATCTGGCGGCTGTATTTCAAAGAGCAAGCATCAGCCCATTGTCTGGTTTCTGCCGTCATCTTGTACATGGAGAAAGCCAAAGACTCCAAATAATTTTGTGGCCTCAGGCATCAACAATAAAAGATGTATATTTGATGTGTTGGCCTAATTTCTGTCCATTTAATCTGCCATTTTAAATGTTTGCACGCTATTTTTATTTATTTATTTTTTACGTGCGAGGTCTTTGTACTCCCTGTGATCTTTCTCTGCACCTTTCTCAAGCCTTACAGTTTTATGTTTAAGATGATATTCTGAGGAACAGATTACCAAAATATGATTTTACACTAAAAGACCAGACCATTGTAGAAAGAGTTTTTGCAGAAATCTGCAATTTCAATGTGGTGAACGTGGCTATCGCTACACTTTTTAATTACATTAGCAAATGTTTGGTCCTGAAAGTAGGGGAAAGGATACATACTGACAGTGGAGACAGAGAATACTTCCTGATTACAGTTTCCAAAGTTCTTTTGCTAGATTTCTGCTATGAAAATTGTTGTCCTGAAGGGAGGCTGTAAACATAGTTTTGAAGATCACTAGGTTTTAAGAAGGGCTGTTATACTTCAGATAATTGCTCTACACTTTTTTGTACGACATATAAGCTCTTTTAACGCTTGCGGTACCAACATTTGTTTGTGACTTTTACTGCTCTCAGAGAAGCCATTGATTCACATGACAGATCTGGTCTTTGGTCTCTGCAAAGCTATATTTTCAGAAGACCTCTTTTTCCTCTGCATTCCTCTGAGCGCCTCTCCCTGAGGCTTCACTTTGCAACCCAGGCTGAACACAACCAAAGAACCAACTCTTCTGAGAAGTAAGAGTAATATGCAGTCTATAGTAGCATTAGGTATAATGTAGTAATTTATTAAAGGAAAAAAAATTGCGATTAACATACAGGGAATATTTCAGTGTTGAACATTGGTAAAGGAAGGACAGGTATGGAATTCTCAGCAATGACAATTAAAAAGCTTTAATGCACAAAGCAAACTGTTGCATGTGATTTAGTATTTCATTTACAAGCTGTGGCAAGTGCCACAGAGTCGAGGCTTTATCCTCAGATTATGTACATATGTGTACACAAGAGTAGCTGGCCATGTAAGTGCACAAATTAAGAAATCTAAAATGCTTAGAAGGAAGTAGCTAAGCCACTGAAGTAGGAAATGACACTAAAGCTCCACTGAGGAGATGAATCTACTGCTAGGAGGAAGCTAAGGGGCAGAGGGGTGGGCTGAACTCAGATACCTCACAGCTGGGGAGAGGCTGCAGCTAGACCAGCTCCACCCAGGTGGTTTCAGCAGACCTAACCTCAACATGCTTATTAAATCAGCATCCCCACATGACACGGGAAGTAAACAAAGCCAGCATGTGAATCCAGAAAAGGCCTCAATCAGGAGATAGTCACTGCTTTGCAGAGCTTGATCAAGACTGGACTGAGGCTTTGGGCACGTATTCTGGGGCAGACGTGGTCGTAGCAAACCAGCTGTGGTTTACCATGTTATTGTTTTTTCTCCTATCCCTGTTCTGCTTGTTCCAGTGGACCCTCTGTCACTGATGACTGCCCCAGCTGGGAAACACATGGAGTTGTCTTCAGAATCTCCCCAGTTGTTGCAATCATGGAGGTTTGTTTGGACTAACAACCTACAGATTCTCTTATATTCACTAATACAAAAGCATTTAAGCGTATAGGCTCCTCAGGGAGGTGGTTGACTCACCATCCCTGAACGTGTTTAAAATCCATTTGGATGTGGTGCTCAGGGACATGGTTTAGTGGCAGGTTGTTAGTTAGGGTAGTAAGGTTTGGTTGCGGTTGGACTTGATGATCTTGAAGGTCTTTTCCAACCTGAGCAATTCTATGATACGCATGGTCTTCCCACTGAATTTAACAGAATTACTCCCATGTCTAAATTTAAAGCGCTTCAGGATGACTCTTAGTAGATTTCCTAGTGCTGCATGAGCTGCCTGTGACAGAGCAAGGCTTTGAACCTCTTTCTTTTGAAACTGAGTTAGGCTGTCTTAACCACAAGACCACAGGTATTTTGTGAGTCTGCTCATTAATGTTTGAAACATATTTTAAGATTTGACAATTTGAAAATGCTATAGAAGAGACTATAATAGGAGCTTGTTTACCAACTTTCTAGAGAACTCTTCCTGAAGTTAGTAAGGTCTTCAATTTTTTGGATTTTCTCAGCTTCATTAAACAGTTGTGATACTGCTACTGGTTTGACTTGGAACATATAAATACATGAAAATCAGTGGGGAAAAATCAAACAAACAAAAGCAATTTTGCTTGTTATTTTTTAGAGCTGAGCAAATATTTAAATACTTTATTTACTTCCTGTTACTTTTTTCCCCTTCCACAAATACCTCTGTCTGTAAGTAAAAATATAGACGAAAAGGTTAATGGACCTTTCTTGTACTTTTGAACCTGCAGATAAATGTAGGCTATGAAGAAAAATGGATAAATTAAAACATATGTGCATCTAACATTCTTTAAAAAGAGGCAGCAAGAGGTAGACTGTAAAAGAGGAAGAGAGCACTGCATTTGGTCTCCCTGTGAAGGCTATAGCGCTCTTCAGAAAGTTCTGCATAGGCACAAGGACCCAGCTTTAGGTTGGCTTCAAATTCCTGTCTGGTGTTTCCTGCTACCTGGAGGCCTAAGTCACTGAGCGAGAAGAAGTTAGTGATTTAGGTTGAACATAGACTTCTTGAATCTGTGTTTGAGTATGAGTCCACATCTGCATGCCTTTTTTTTTCCCTTGTGTTGAATTCCCAGCAGTTTTGTTCCATTTGGGGATGTAATTCTGTATGTGATAACGCGGACTGGCGGGGGTGTATTGCAGACAAATCCTTTTGCTTGTGTGCCATTTGGACAGGGAAGTGAGAGCCAGGTAAAATCTTCTATTTCTGTATACAAAAAGGTTGCTGTTGTCTTTATGTTTCTGTTTAAGCATAGATACAGGTGAGTTCTGTGCTCAATTTACTTGAGATCAGAGAGCTTCACAGCCAGGTAAAAGGATCCAGGAGAAGCCAAAATAAATGTATAATCCAATTTCTATTAATTTAAAAATATATTTATTGTAAATGTAAATTGTGCAAAATAGTCTTGTGATCCCCAAGGGTGCACCATTCCTGGAAGCATTTAAGGTCAGGTTGGATGGGGCCGTGGGTATCCTGATCAGGTGGGTAGCAGCTCTGCCAATGGCAGGGGCTTGAAACTGGGTGCGCTTTAAAGTGTTTGAACACCTTTAACACAAAGCCATTCTACAGTTCTACAAAAATGAACCTAAATTCATGAAAATATTACATGAAATGACAGCTCTGCTTGGTCACACTCTTCTTTCTAAGTCACAGGGGAGGCGCATCCACGACATTGTTTATCTGAAGTGATAAAGCCTGGAAATTCCTCAGGCTGTCCTTATTTCATCTAGACAAAAGAGACTCTCTTTGTATACCCAGTGCTCATGCAGGGACTAGGTAGATCTGTTTCCCTCAATAGTGTACACCAAAATCTCCCAGATGGTCATGTATAGAAAGGAGGTTCATCACTGACAGTTCTATTATTGAGGTGAGAAATAAGCTGTTGATTCTTGTGCAACAACAGTTGCCCCATCAGTGTGAATATTTTAATTACATGCTAACAGAACCAAATCCAGTTCTGTTCCTGACTCATTTCTAGTCACTTAATTTATATGTTGCAGCTTCCAAATGAACTTAAATACTCAGTGACCTTTCTCACTGAGAAGCTGGAGATGTGCTTCCTTCCCCTGTCATTCCAGTGTAATTTGTCCACAGCAGGCTGTAGAGCAGCTGGTTTTGAGGGACATGAGGTAATACAAGAACACAGGGACACATGCTTACAAAAAAAAAAAGAAAAAAAAGAAGTTTTGTAACCTTGAAAATTATAAAAGTTCTAACAATGAATAATAGATTTATCAAATTGGCAGATCTGCTAGCAGGTGACCAGACTTGCAGGTCTGACTCACAAAACCTGGTGCTCATCCTGTCCAAATAAGACACAGGGCCTGGCCTGAGACGCGTGACAGAGAAGGATGGCAGCAGACGAATGCTCCAAACACCAACAGTGAGACATTTGCTTTCCTTCCTGCAACCTTGGGAAGCATCTGTGTAGTTAAGACCAAAGCTCTGTGACACTAACGGTTGTGAAACCATTAACAGGGCTCATTGCAGGGCCCATCTGTTCACCCCGGCCTTTGCAAGGGCTGACAGCGGCTTCTTTGTTGTTTTTCAAGTGAGAATGACGCACGTTCCCATAGGGAATCCAGAAATTTTGGGCTGCCCCACCGATATTGCGGCGGATCACATTTTAATCTTTCAAATATGCAGCGAGATGAAGCGACACGCGTAGTATTTCACGCAGCAGGAAACAAATCAGCAACTCAGCTCCAGTGAACTGACCTTAGAATCGAGAACTAGAAACACACCTTCAGCCACCAGGAGTTTATTTCGCTCAGACACCCAATGCCGCCCCGAGACGCCCATCTCTCCTCCCCGGAGCAGCCTCCCAAAGCCCTGCCCGGTGCCATCGGGCCACCACCCGCGGAGTTCCGCTGGGGGCGGAAGCAAGCACCCTGCCCGCGGCCGACGGGAGCCGGGAGCCGGCACCTGGGGGCGGGGCGGCCGCGGGGCGGGTTCCGGGAGGAGCCGGCCCGGGGCGGGCGCGGAGCGGGGATGGGAGCTTGAGCGTGGGGAGAGTCCGCGTCCGAGAGCGCGGCGGGCGGCGGTCCCGGCGGGGCTGAGCCCGCTATGGAGCCGGTGACCAAGTGGAGTCCGAAGCAAGTGGTGGACTGGACCAAAGGTGAGGGCACCGCAATGCCGCTTGCCCGCGTGGGAGCCGCGGCTGCCGTCCCGCTGCCGGCAGTCGGGCGGCCTCGTGGCAGCGGGGTAGGAGCCGTGGCGGTGGCGGCCGCCGTCCCGCGGCTGCGGGCGTGCTGCTCTCCGGGCTGGGCGCGGGGAGGGAGGACGCGGGCGGGCTGCTTCAGCCGGGCTCGGTTCCCCTGCTGTAGCCGTGCAGCTGCTTGGTTCGCAGGGCAGTACCAGCTCCTCTCCTTTAGGAGTTAGTCTCTGCTCGCCGACTCCGGGCTTTCCAGGCAGCAGCCACCCGCTGGTCGGAAACGTTTTCGAGCAAAAACTTTATAAACTAACGCAAGTCACCGAGATGCATTAATTCCGTTGAACGGTGGTGGGATTAACAGTCAGGGTTGCCGCTCGGGAAGTTGAATACCGGCCCCCGCAGCTCTCCCATCCACCTCTTTGCGCCCGTGTTTTTATTCTCTCCTTCGTATCAGAGCTCCCTGCTCAGTTCTGGAGTCTTTCCCCGACGTTCCCACTGTGTGGTCGATTTGCTAAGTCTGCAAAGTTTGTAAAGTTTGTTCCGCTCCGGGAAGCAGAGCGAGAAAGAAGTTGGCTGGCACAGCGGTGCTGGCTGGGTGCTGCTGCTGCCATCTCCGGGCTCCCCTGGGTGACATCTGCACTGAGATGGTGGTCCGTTTTTTTTTTGTTTTTTTTTTTTTT